>OW804100.1:9098645-9698645 GCA_942159475.1 Sthenelais limicola | reverse complement strand
ATCTGAGATAGGACGCCAGACATTCCATACCCACTAGCGTCCGTATCCAAGATGATAGTTCCAGTCGGCTGTGGGTAACCTAGCACAGGCGGTGATGTTAACAAGTCTTTCAAATCCGAAAAAGCCTTATGACAGTTCTCATCGAACGTCACCCGCCGATTATTTTTCAATTCTGCTCCGGACACCAATGCTTGAATAGGAGCCGCAACTTCAGAAAAGTTAGGCATGAATTCTCTATAATAAGAGGCAAACCCCAGAAACTGTCGGACTTGCTTAATAGTAGTCGGCACTGGCCACGAATGAACCTTTTCCAACTTACCCGGATCAGCGCGAACCCCCTCCTGAGAGACTATTCTACCCAGATACTTGACATTAAGTTTGAAAAATTCGCATTTCTTTGGTTTCAATTTCAAGCCATAATCAGCTAGTCGTTGCAAGACTTTTTCTGCATTAGACAATGCTTCATCAAAGCTGGAGCCAAAGATGATTACATCATCCAAATATACTAAACAGCATTTCCATCTTAAACCAGCCAACATTTGTTCCATCATTCGTTCAAATGTGGCCGGCGCATTACATAGACCAAAGCTCATCACCTTGAATTGGAACAGCCCCATAGTCGAGACGAAAGCAGTTTTTTCTTTACTTGCTTCATCCATGGCAATTTGCCAATAGCCGCTCTCCAAATCCAATGTAATGAACCATAGGTTACCACCCAATGCTTCAATACTTTCATCTATCCTTGGTAGCGGGAAAGAATCTTTCTTAGTCACCGCATTCACTGGACGATAGTCGACACAAAAACGGTCAGTACCGTCACTCTTTTTAACAATCACCACTGCAGATCCCCACGGGCTATTACTAGGTTCTATAACACCTTTATCAAGCATATCCTGAATTTGCTTTTCAGCAGCCTCACGACGTGCTCGAGGCAGGCGCCTATACACACTTTTAATCGGTACAGCATCCCCTGTATCGACCACATGACGCACTTTATTAGTGTGTCCCAGCGTTTCACCTGGCAACCTGAAGCAATGCTTATATTGTGTCAACAGGTGTCTAAGTCTGACTATATCTTCCGTCTTAGACAAATCAGACCCTTTCACCAACTTTTCCAGTGGACATTCTGCAGCCGGAGGCATTGGAACCTCAGGCTCCAGTAATTCCACATCAACAATAGGGGAGTCACCATTCATGAGATCCCCCCCTCCAGCAGTCTGAAGTTCCATCAGTACAGGAGAGCTGGTAGGATTGTATACAGACAGCGTGCAATTATATCGGTCGCCAGCAACCAATAAACTCCCTGCAACATAGCATCCCAACCCTGCTCCATCTGGTTCAAAAAGCATGTCTTCATTGGGGGACATTGGACCAAAGCCGCTGCAAATGGCAGAAAAAGCATCTATAAAAACACTCTCACAGCCGCTCCGCGTCACCGGTCCACTTTGCAATGCCCGACACATGATCGACTGTTCACCTGCCTCGAGGGTGAATAAACCAGACCAATCAGAGTTACATTTATGGAGATAGATAAAATCCATCCCTATGATTCCAGCCTCCGCACCAACCAAACCACTTACCACCAGGCAATTGAGAGCATACCACGCGCCTCCCAACCCCAGCGCCAGACGCACACACCCATGTGTCTTTAGATCATGTCCAGTTCCTGCATAGCACGTCACCCCACATGGCATGAGAGAAGGCCTGACCGAGAGTTCATCATACACGCGTTTCTTTATTAGCGTGCATTGGGCTCCCCAGTCAATCAAGAATTGTCCAGTTACATTCACTAAAGTCACATCCGCATACATGCGCTCAGCCACAAGCGGGCGATTGCGGTCTGAGACACAAATCTCAAAATCGCACAAGTCACACACCATAACCTTACTCACCACCCTAGCATCTTCTCCCCATGATACTTTTAGAATCTGCCCGGGTGAGCATACATACTCAGGATTTCCTTCATTCACCACCATCACTGAGCATGTGGCGCGCCCAATTGCGCCACTGCCGCTGCTCTCGTGCACTTCACCTCCAAGATCACCTTCTCCACGGGCGTCCCCAGGCTGATCCAGGGGCACAAGAACATCGGATCCAATTGGTTTACAAGTCCGATTTATCGACAATGCGGTGTGTATGCTGTTTGTCGCGATCTCCTGTTCACCGCCTAAGAAGATCCGACCTTGTTTAACAGCAGAGCCAACTGTTCTTTAATTGCCGCAGCCTGAGCTGTAAAGTCATCAAAAGACTTAACATGTGTTTTTTGTTTAGCACAATCTGCCCACATGTGTCCTTCCTGCTGACAATAGTAGCATTTTCGAGGCATACCAGGTCTTCTCCTATAATTTCCTTCAGAAGAAACCTTTCTACCCCCCTCACCCGACTCGGGCGGTGGTGGTGGTGGTAAAGCCTCTAGTTGCGGTTTTGGCCTTTTCTGCCACGCCCGAAAAGCTTGAAACTCTGCCATTTCGTTATCATCCCACTCCCGTTCTGATTTGGTCACAGTAGTTACCGTTGACACACCCGCCCCGCTTTTAATCGAGTGTAAATGCGAAGACGTGTGTGAAACTCCACTGGTTCCAAATACATCCCTATATCTAGTAGCGGCTGCCGCAGCCGAAACTATATCGGTCGGCTCCTGCATTGCAACATATTGCGACATGCCTTTATCCACCAGCCCATCAAGAAATGTTTTTACCGCCATATCATGCAACGTACCATCCCATTCACCGAAAGCATGTACTGCCTTCAAACTTAAGTTCTGGCTGAAAGCAGCCGGACTCTGCCCAGGATCTTGCCTGCATTCGAAAAATTCCCGCTTTCGCGTCTTATCAGACTTTTCAGCCTGATAGTCATATTCGAGCATCTGTAGCAGCTGATCGACTGAAAAATCATCCGGCTCCAGCATCATAGCTTGTGGCAGCTGTTTACCTACTCCGGTTAGCAGTTGTATTTTATAAGTCTCATCATCCCAATTATTTGAACGTGCTATCATTACTGTGCGTCTTTGATAGTCACGCCAATCCTCTCGACCATCCCATTCAGGGAAGTTCACAGTTCTAGGGTTGCGAATTGGCTTAGTTGGTTTAAACTTAGGCATGCCAAATGCAGGTCCCTTGCCTTCAGGCAAGTAACCCGCGGCTGGATCTATTGACCGCCTAACTCCACTCATATTGGCCGGCAATGATCGCCTAACCGCGCCCATAATCCCATAACCGACTGGACTAGGACTAGAAGTGCGCAAACCACGCGCAGCTTCTAAAGCACTCCTCCTGTCACCTTTAAACGCCCGCCCGCCAGTTGGTGCGTCCGGCATGACTGACGTATAATGTGGTGGAAATGGTACTACATTATCTGGACTTCCTCTCTTTTGTTCAAAGTCAGGTAAATCATTCATGATTCGGGTGTATGATTCATTAGTTATACCACCCGGATTTTCATGAATAGGAGTGCTAACCTTCTCCACCTCGTCAGCAAAAGCAATACCCCTAGGTCTGTTCTGTGGGACTTGAAAGTCAAAGCGGCTATTCAATTCTTCCAAATTCATTCTCATACGCTCATTATTCTTGCGTTCCCAAGCGCGCTTAGCCTCCAGTGAAGTCAATTTCTCACTTTGATCTTTCACTACAGATCTTAAACGAGCTTCTTCTTTCTTAGCTAAAGTCAACTCCGATTCAGTATAAGCCGCTTTCTCCAGGGCCTCCTTCCCCTTCCTTGCAGACTCCAATACTGAATCATTCATCAAATTCAAAGTACTCATTTGCGTAGAGATGAGTTTATCCATTCTATCATAGGTCATGCGCCTATTCCTAGTACGGTCCTGAGTCCATTCGGATTGTAACTGACCAATATCCGCATGAATCACTGGAGTCATGGGAGGCAGTTTACCATGCAAAAACTCATCCTCGTCCGAGCCAATATCTACAATCTCTGGTGCCTTCTTCAAAGCACTACGAGGAAGCTTTGACAACTTCCTCCTCATGGTCACTTTCAAGTCGGGCGCTTGTACATGTTCATCGCCGCTACTCGAATTAGCTTCTATGCTCGCTTTCACCCGCACGTTAGCATTAACATGAGGTTCCAGCGAGCGATTCAAATTCAGTTTAGACCGGGCCAACTGATTTTCTAAGTCCTGAATAGTCTGATTCGTTTGCTGCAGAAATTCATCCACAGCCATCAGGTCATCCGGCGCTCCAGTGGAGAGCCGGACATCTCTCCCCTTGTCACCCATCGGCACTCCCCGTTAGAGGCTACCGACAGCTGACACAGGTCTCACCCTAGCGAGCAAAAATCCAAAAAATGGTCACGGCACCAAATTGTAATGTCCGATCGACAGCCTTAAGCGACTATGGGAACTTAATCTATCTAATCAAGAACAACGACAACGACAGGATCTAATGGACCTCGCCAGCACTCAACGTTTATATTCTTCTATCCACACCCGGGTTGCCAAATATCACAGCTTGTGACGACAACAACCGACATACATAAAGGAAGCAGTACATGACAATGACATGTAAATACAAAAGGGTGTATAATATGTAAGTGTGAGACATACATAAGATAAGTACAACATACAGCAATAAAAAGTTTGAAAATACAGATACATTACACAGCACGACCTCTGTTGGTGACTAAAACCATAACCACGACCCGCGCGGCCAGCACCAATACACATCTTACAAAACCAAGGGTCTCCAAGCGACAGCCGCTTGAGACGCGCGCGGGCGCGGCTCTGGTTCAGCAAAGCTAATCCATAGCCGCGCACCACAGTTGTTTCTTTTTCAACAAAAGAGAAGTATAGAGAGTAGTCGCTCCAACAGATGCGCCTTCAGTCTTTGCTGCAGGCTGCCAATCTCAAATTGTTTTCCACACCGGAGGTGCTTGCATGTGAAGACCAGTAAATTTAAGAGGGAGAAGCTGGTAACAGGATGTAAGATTATTAAGGGAGGAAGGTGCGTCCAGCATGCACTTTCCCACCTCCTTCACTCTGATGGACGTTGTGCGTGGAACAGACCATCTTCCCACATCAATGTATTCCTTTAAGACATAAATGTGAAACAATCAAGGGGAAAGTTTTGCGAAAATGGAGGGAAAAGTGGATATTAAACTGTTTCATGAGTCAACATAATCGTTGCAAACAGATTTCTTATAGCTGTATATAGAAGGATATCATGTGTATATAGAGTTCGTGGAAACAGAAACAGCAGTCCTAGATTGGATTACCCATACACTTCCTCGCCATTGTCTATGACTGTCCATTTTTATGGAACATGAAACTCCAGATAAAACAAATATAGGCCATCTGCAACTTGACCTGAGAATGAGCTCGGTGACGGCTTATATAATAAGTCAGCATGGATCTATTCAGAGAGAGAATATAAGCCTATTTTGACCATGGTTGGCAGAAACCCTGATAACGCTAGTCCGAGGAATTCCCCAATGGAAATAATAAATAGAATCTATGCATAGCAGCGAATTCAATTATTCTATATGGAAAGGCGGGAGGGTAATCGATGTGGATGACGATTCAGATAGGCGTACCGATTCAATATTCTATTTTTCCAATCAGTGAATTCTACTACAAAATGCCTTAATCACAATATGGAAGTCCGAAATATTGCGTGGCGTTCACTGACAGCAGAGCACGGGGCCTCCTATTCTTAGCGATTCTTAGTTTATCTCCAGATGTCCATCTTCCTATTGACTTAAAACATCCACCTGGAAAATTGCGTTACGCAATGCTTCAATTTCCATTATTATATCATATAAGGATGGAAGGAAATATGAGGGGTTTGAATAATTAATAAAGGAAATCTGCTGGAGCCGAGAGGCTGATAAAATTGGAGTAGCGTCTTTAGGATTCGAGCAACTGCCACATTAGAATGACGCACATTTCATCAGATTAACTCGTTACCATGGCAATAAGAGATGCCAAGGAAGAAAACATAGTGGCATTAATCGCTAAGTGGAAGGAGAGGGATGCTCTTACTATTCCTCCCATCCATTCTCTCCTTCTATACCCTCTACCTCTCTCTCAGTCACCCTTACATCTCCCGCCAAGTCGTCCCCACCATGCTGGATAAAAAGTACTCCATAGCTTTTTGGTTGGACGTGCTTATCAATCGCTGGTCGGGACATTAAACCATCGTTTGTATAATGCTAGGTGACATGTATCGCGATGTCTTCCTTTGGCTTCCGATGAATCATTGGAGGCAGGAAACTATATATCATTATGGATCGATAAACCGACCATTTATGTTTTCCAGTAAACAATTATTCATGGTATTTCTCATTCACGGTAAAATCAATTATCCCTATAAAACCAGAAGTAGTTAACATCGCTTCTGGGATTTGTATAACAATGATTTGAGAAATGCCATCAGCAGGTCTTCATGTTTAGATATGCCAAGGACAATTAATTGGAAATAGAAAGGCAATTTAATTTCTTAATTTGTAGAAGGTATAGTTACGAAACTTCAAAATTTATCAAGACCATCTGAGATAGCCACAGCAATATCCGAATTTAACGCCCTGCAAATTTAGGACAATTAGCCACCATTCAATGATAAATAACACACCTTTCGGTCTCAAACTACACAGATTGTTGGCACTCGGGGAGGAGGAAACATCGGGCCAGCCAAGCAAAGCCCTTCACATCTTCCCCTTTGATTAATATTTTTCACCCAGCGTTGCTAGGTCAATACTGTAAGAGCTCTAGACATAACTGGATGGTTCGATACGGTTTAATTATGGTCTGTGAGAGGGGATGTTTCAATGGAAAACAGAAGAGATTGTGCGGCAAGCCTGGAAACAGGATTCCATTCATTGCGCCCATTCGCTCAATAATTTACAATACTTCTCTTAATTCCATACACTTGGTTCAGGATCATGTAATCCACCTGAAGTGCCGAAGGTTTAGCAAGGTTTGTTAAAAGGCAAACAATAACATTGATTGGATAAATCGAACGATCCCATAGCGTACATTGAGGTGATTAAATATAGAATCTTTTGTTCACACAAGACTAAACGGTGTAACAGCGTGGTAGATTTTATTGTTTACAATCTTCTTGTTGTGCACACTACCCACATTGGTAAGCGCGTGAAATCCCACGAGTCCTAATTAAACATGCCTGTATATATTATAGTATAGCATATTATATTATATATGATTATATATGTATGTATAAAATGCTTATCCTTTTCCAATCCAGATTAACCGTACAGTACATGGACATGCATGATAATCTTATGTACTAAAGGTATAGACTCTATGTCATCCTATCTACATTAGAGTCAATAAACCATGTCCCCACAATATTATAGTTGGTTACACGTTTAGCACATATTTGATTACTTGGAACAAAAAAACTTTCCGCAGAATTGAACATCTAAAGTATCCATATATGGCGAATGAATCTTTTATATGCGCATCCACGGCGAACCCACTAGGCAATAGGCGATGCTCTTGTAATGTCTACTGTGTTTAGGAAAGGACTGAATGCTAGAGATTTCAGGTACCTCAGCGGGGCAAACTAACGAGTTGACGTAAGCGACGCTATTCGGCATATCTGGAGGAAAAGATCAAATCAATAGCGACTAGGTAAATGCGGCAGAACTATGAAACCAATACGCTGTGAGCAACAATAGACTCATTTGCAATCATCCCCATGTAGGAACATTTAATCTGCGCTAATAAATCCTATTAACAGTAAAATGTGATTGATTTACCGCCTTGTATCACACTGGGCGCTACATAAATAATTACGGTATGTTGTCATTCATGGGGCTCCAAATTTGAAATTTACCAGCTCCAGGAGTTGGATCGTTGCATTTTGTTCTTGTCACCAGGCGAAGCGACACTTACACGTATACATGTCCGCAATACAGAGTTGAATACCGACAGAACAGTTAAATAATGAAAACATTTGACAAAATTCAATTTTATGCATACCTTTTTAATTATCACGGGATCTGACTATATTGGTGTTGTACTTATCTAATAGGTGGGTCCGAAACTCCGTATCATACTAAGATACTTTGAAGAAGTGACCTTTCAAAGATCGCTTTATTTTACGGCTAGTTATAGAATCATCGCGGAAAAATTGTTATCTGGATCGATAATATGATAAAAGCTGGTCTAGGAGTCCTGAGGACTTCATTTGGGGCTAGATTTCTCCAGTGACCACAGGCCCACATCTTCCTTGGAGCATGATGGAAAGTATTGACATAATCGTAGTGCAGCCGCAGGCCTTGCTTGAAGATCGAATATTGCTTGTTTACTCGGTACGTGTTTTATCTTTACATTGTTTTCACAGAGGGTTTTCTTCTTCTCTCACTAGTCATTGAGTGAAGTTTGGGCTCTTGTCATTTTCCTTTGCGCAGGACAGGAATTGCAAGTTTCTATTCGCGTCGATCCATAGAAATGATGGATGAATTATGCCAATGGACAAGCAGTAAATCGATAAATTGCCGACATACAGAAACAAGTTACCCGATGCCCACTCACTTGAAACATCCAAGGGGTCTAACCCCAATCCATGTGTTTAAAACTGTTGACACTCCATTTGGATACAAATCAATAATTTGTCACGAAATAGCCTGATTTGCCGACCCCGAAGCAATGAATTGTCATCAAGTCAAATGTAAAATGCACTAAATATGGGCAGCCCCATTCGACCCCATCCCCAATCCATGTATCATTCCTGAAATTAATGTATTATTATCTAATTTAGAGGGAAAATATATCTCTAATAAGGAATAGCATGCTTGCCAGTGGATGATCGAATGATCAGATTCGCGCCTCATATCATCACAATAATGCCTCTACATAAGGTCAATAAAGGTCGTTGATAAATGTATTAAAGCTCGACTGTCATATAGATTCACTAGCATTCGAATGGGCCAGTCAAGTGTGACAGATATGTCCTTTGAATGGTTTAAGCGTGTTTTAATGGCAAATATTTCAAAGTCATTTAAATTATCAATTACAGTCAGAAACACAACAACCTACACGAATGATGAATATGTACATGTACTTGTCTCACCAATGCCACAAGTAAGTTTAGGTGAGGACACGTTTTATAGCCTACTTCTTATGGAAACCAAATGAAGGCTAAAACAAGGGTCGGTATGGGTGGGTCCTTATGTCAAATGAGCCATGGTGTCAATTCTCGCTATATGGATTCCATAAGGTAGGGATCGAAGATCACAATATTATTATGATTACCAATAACATCATGGAAGGTTGGGCATAATATGCAGAAGCCAATTAGTATTTGCGCTACGTGCTACATGGTGACTTCCATATGTAGTATATTGTAGTATATAGTTATTTCTTTAAGGAGATGAGGAAGGTAGAGATGTAGGAGCCTTTGATGTAGCTATAGGTCATGCCAGGGTGTCAGACAACTCTCGGAAAAGGTAAATACCGATAGTGAATCGGCTCTGGGCGATAAATAGGGGCGTTAGATCGAAGCACAATACCCCCAGGGGTGCGTCTCCAGTGGCTGGTTGGCACCCACCTTACATTACTCCCTCCTCCTGTAAGTTAAAAGCCGTTATATCCTCGAAAGAATCCCGATTTAGAACAAGAAAAAGGGAGCTTTATTTGCCCAGAGACATTGACGGATGCTTGCCTGCTTGGAAGGTCTATGACTTGCTCGAAAGGACATACATGTCCGCTGGCTTATTGCCTGTACGTCCGACTGAAGGCAGTCATGTGAAAAATATGACCAAGGATATGAGTGTTCCAACGTGACCTGGCCCACAGCTTTATTTTAAATACATAAATCTGGTTTTGTATAACGAGCCATTCGTCTCTGCTTGCCTATAAAGATGAATGTGTTGCGCTTCTGGTACTTGATTTAATTTGCTGCTCCGTGAAATAGTTAACCAAGAAAGTGATTTATTTGGGAACTTACTACCTATATACCGACCGGCAAGTCTAGGTCTAGCAGGAGAAGGCACTACACGAGCAGTAACATAGTAACAAGAGAAAAAGTTGGAGATAGTATTTCAATTTTAAAAAGAGGTATATAATTTATAAGGCAAAACATTCTGCCACTTTAATCTTATCGACTACTTGATTGGCGTTTTTGAAGAATTCAGGCAACTTAGTTAAGAAAAATATCACTCATCTAAAACTTTATTAATGTAACATCAATGCCAAAGACTATTATAGGGCCTAATGTGTTGGCACATATACTATAACAAGAAGGTAATTCAACAAAAATGTGGAGCTACTGGAGATGGACCCTACTAAGCGATGTGACCCCTGTTTGGTATGACGTAAAATTCGTAAATTTTAGCAATATATCGGTAGTTATTGATGGTGTCATAAGTTGATAGAGAACTCCTTCTGCACCATGGGCCCCAAAATGAAACAAAATTGGATGGGGCGAAGTGAAGCTATGGACGAGAAGGTGGTGGGAGGTGGGGGGGGGGGGGGTCCGAAGAGCGGTACATATGATGACCTTTCTGATGTAAGTGACCGTTAAAAGCTCGACTAATAATATCGTTGATATATTCAGTGATGAACTTGAATATTTGATTCACATTCACAAGGTAATTCACTATTGATGTCAGAATTGGGAATTGGGGAAAGGGATATTTCATTTCCAATTACATTTTGTCCCATCTACTACTTCTCATATCTATTATACAACTGCACCTTGATTTCCCCCGACATCTTGTGAAGTATCAAACCTCGCAAGAAACTACTACTGGAGTCAATAAAGAGAATGCCGGAGAAAGGAAAGGATTATCGAAGCTAAATTGCCTGGATTCTTTTATCATACCAAGTCCAGGCTTTTTTCTTATCCCCCTTTCCCCAGCTAACCATAAAGAAAATCCTCCCAAAGGAACAGGACCCTCTCTTCAACTTATTGCCTGACATGGGTAGACAATTCTATACTGGACGTACTCATTTGCGGCGTTTTGCTAGGCACATGTATCGATTTTGAGCAGAGGAGGGAATAAGGAGAAAAAGAAGACTAAGGCACTCGCTCGATCGATAATGGCATCTTTCAGCTGTCAATTTCACGCGCCTGTCCCAGTGGTTTGAGGAGGTGTTTTCCCGGGAACCAGTGGTCTCCATGACAAACTAATCCACACGGAACGTCACTAACAGGTATCCGGGCAGGCCAACCGAGAGCGCAGACACATTGCATTTCTGGAGCGCCAATCAAATTGCACGTTACAAATCAAACTCCTGGGGATAAAATTGACATCATATCCTTGGGTTTAAGTGTTCAATATAGGCCAGCTTCTATTGCCTCCTGTCCACCAGTTCCCATCTCAATAATAGACCGCCTTCCCTTGGTCCGTCCCCATGCATTTCACCCTCCATCTTCCACTACCTCATAAAGCCAGGCTCGACTCCTGTGTTTGCTTGACCTCTTCTTGGTAATAAGGTTCCTTATCCGTAAATTGTGCATACCCGCTATTTCCCTAGGGTATGTGATATTATGGGTCAGGGGTATGAAGGATATAACACGTTTTCATTAAATGAACCAACATGTTTTGAGTCAAAAGCAAAGGAAACCATTTTTTATGCTAAACGTGATCAAACATAATAATTATGGAGAAAGATATAATGAAAACCCATTGGATCAATAATTCACCAACAGAACCATTCCACGCTTATGCACATATGAACTTATCATATCACTGATTCTCACAAATTCTATCTGATCATCTTTTTGCCAATAATTCCATCTGAACTTGGAATGCTACCTAGGCTCGTGCGATTGGAGCGACGAGGATCAAAACAAAAAAACTGCGCGGGGGAGAAAATATGAAATCCTAAATGTACCGTGCCGTTGGTACAAAACATCAGAGAAATCAAAGGACGCTGTTTTAGGTTCGTAATAAATTGGAAACAATTGACGAACACTTGAAGTGACAACATGAGGCACAGCAAAATAGGACAAAGGCAAGCTGGAGAGAGGGGGTCAGTCAATGGCTTTACTAGAGTTGTTTTAATCCCCTCCCAAAGGCTTTGATCTCACTCTACTGGAATGCAATCAGTTTTCCTTCTTCCTACGGACGTCAACAGAGACCTTTACAAATGGGTCGTGACCTCCACGAAGTAGAAACGATTTCTAGACGGCCAGGGAAACGAGACCTTCGGAAGCTCGTACTTTGTTTGACGCTTGACTAAAAAAGGTATTTTGAGGCTAATCGAGTGGAAAGCCAACTCGCCCTTCGCTTCAGTACAGGCCTCCTTTTCGTGGCGCACTTATAAATATATGGAGCACGTGTAAAGGGCCTGGTCTACATACACACTGTGCTGTACTGGGGGAGGTCTGGCTTTTATTCTCAAGACAACTGTAGCGAGAATTCCATCATAGAGATATCACTGTTAGCCTTTAAGCAAACGACTGCCTCATACTGATACCTTATTAATTACCTGGCTAAAATGCATATGCACATCATAGGCCTATATTGTCATAACATTATGAAGAGAGTTTGTTTTTTGTTTGTTTTTTATTCATAGGCTCATGTACTAAGTACAACACTTTCAGCCTATATGAACATAATTAAATAATAGTAATACAAATTAATTCATGACATTGTACAATCACTAGTCAAATTGATTACGCAATTAAATCATAGTCAAATAGTCAATCATTCAAATACGACAACATATAATTTACGACAACATATAATTTACTTGAATACTGGCCTGGTTGTGTTTTGCAATAGTGAAGAAATGTTCTCCCAATATTAATAATCGTGGCATATAACCTCTGCATTATTAATACTAATATCTGCCCGGAATAATATTAATATTAAACCCAGCGGAGCAAATAATGAAAGATTGGAATTGCCTCGCCAATGGATTTGCCTCTAATTAATTAGACACATTTGTCAAATTACGTCATGCTGAAATGCAATCGTAATGTTATTGAATTATCTTCCGAGTCTCACTTAAAGAAATGGAGTAACCATTCCAACGAAGCCTCATTTACCCGAGAAAATAATGAACAGCAGAAGGCCATTCAACTAGATTATCCTCCACATGTTGTTAGTTTTATGCAATGGATTAGGGTATATATTATACTGGGCGGCGTCGTGATGTTATTTCAAGAACAGGACATGACCAAGTTGTTCCCACTATATATAAGGTTCCCATCAAACCGACTTCACACACTGGTGTATTTTTGGTTTTCATCCTCTATCATATTACTCCTCATGGATACTGTAACATAGCTAGATATACACAACCCATCGTCGCAAATTTCGACAATGGAGAAGAATGAAGAGTACTGTTTCTGCCTCACACGTATGGGAAACGTTTCTTATTTCTTGAAAACATAACACGATGGAAACCGCCCACATAGATTAGGTTCGGTCACATGCAAATCCCTAAAATGATTGAACACGCCATGTATAGATAGGAAACTGACAATGCACAAACCTCGATGGGATATACACGTGTTGTTCACTTCTGAACTGGGGATACCCCGGGTATATCGTTCAGAAGATCACGACCTCCACAGAATCCAAATACATGAGACACTGGGATCAAAGTCGCCATGTTTGTGTTTCCAATTATAGATCTCTCCCGAGATATCCTACCTAGACGTGACGTTAAATGGTTGTACACCTTGAGACAATTTGTAGCACTGCTGTGCGCATAATCGTCCTTTGTGAAAAGAGGTACTCTTTTTTTATTGTCAGTGACTACGGTATGTAAGTCAGATTACGCGATGGATCTACATCATAGTACATGTTTGGGTCTGTTCCTGGAGGTGGACACTGGCAATGATATTAGTCTCATATCCACAGATTACCACCCAAGAGCTAAGGCAAATGCGTACATGTACCATATATCACCACCGGAGCCTTTCATTAATAAAACATTCAGATACCGATAGCCAATTGTATTGCTCATTGGTTTATGTTATGTAAAAATTACGTGACACTGCGTAATTTAATCATAATATTGTAAAAGATTAATATCATATTTCAAAACTTCTAATTATGCTAATAATATAGCAATATCACTACATGTGTACGTCGCACCTTAGAGAAAGAGGAATTACTTCTAAGGTCGCACATACCAGAAGGTTGACCAGCCTAATGTTACATAACCATATAGTGACCAATCACAGCTGTCACCAACGCCTGGCGTGAGAACAAAACAAACGTCGGTCGTACATGGGTTGGTGTCACACATCGCCTCGCCTATTTATTTACAATATTACAATACATGTATATTGATAGTGCTATATATAACACAGGGGGATAAACCGAACTTTACGATAATGTAATCATCAGCAATGCTCTCCTTTTGGTTACATTATCTAGAATCTGGCAGCATTATTCCATACAAATGAACTACTATAATTAAGAGCCCCGACTAATGCTTCCTATAGTGACATGGACCATTCTCCAATATTACCAGGTGCATACTAGCTTCATATTTCACCAACCAGTAATGCATGCTGTCATCGCTATTATAAGTGTTAATACACCACTATAGTACCTGTGCGGATAAAACACAGTTTGTATTGCAATGTTCACAAGTAAATGCTAGTTTTCTTTAATCAGGTCTCTCATATTCAGAAATTATATTTATCTACTGGCGAAATCAAATATTGACACTAAGGTTTAGTTTCAACAATCCTCTATATCTTAAAGCAATTTCACCATGGCATACTCAGCGATATTCAGCGATTCCGACTCCTTAATGATGAGATCTTTATGAGGGTTTCTGAACAAATATTTGGACATTGCATATCTTTATAATCATAAATAGTGGCTGATATTAGAGAGCCTCAGGCATATATCTCCCGTACTCATTATACGCGGATTTGAGTGTGTCTTCTCACCATTAGTTATTTATTCCAAGCTACGTAGGAATATACATTTGCATTATTAGTAGAGTATATTCAACTACCCCTCTTAGAGATTGGTGCATTGCCACCAATAAAATAGTATCTATCATTCTAGGGATTAAAAAGCTCCGTATATTGTGAGCCTCGTCTATAAATAAATTGAGCCAATGAGTTTATCTGGTATTGGAGGAAGGCGGAGATGATCTTGAATAATGATTATCTTCACAGACCCCAGGCCTGGACATAAGCACTAATCGGAATGTTTTGCTAGGAACCCCAGCAAGACCATTGGCTATCTAGGATTACTCCTAGAACCTCCACTGACCACCGCATAGTAGGGGGTCATTAATTACTTCCCAAGTAATTCTAGGACCAAAGGAAGAATATATACCTTCACTTCCTGGCTGGAGAGAACGCTTACATAATGTTCGAGTAATCCGATGAAATTCATCAACATTTCCTTCATACAGATCCTGCCTTAAACCTCGCCAACTATAACTACCGATCACATCATAAAGTTCACCTCTCCGGCTACATGGTTGTTAGCACTCAGAGGAAATCCTGTTTACTAAGTAAACATTCAAACGCATCATATGATCCACGCCACCAATCCATAGATCAAAACTGGCTGAAAATACTTTCTCTGAAAATTCTCTTAGATTAACAGGCAATGAGAAAGCAGCGAAACCAATGAAATCGATTTCAGAACAGTCCGCACACCCACCCCAAATAAATCAATTGATAATAGAGACAAGCCTAAACCTGAAATATATGCAATAGAAGAAGGAACCTCCCTAAGGAGTCTGCTCTAATGCTGAGATCGATAGCTGAATGCTAGTCGGTCAAGAAAGGGTTGCCACTGATATAGCTTGCATAAGAATTTTTTTTAAAAAACAGAGTTTAAAAAATCTTATATCTTTGACATACACAGAAATGTGATCCTACAGGATATGGACTTGATATATTCCTTTTTATCATGGGGATAACATCTGGTATCGGTGGGTTGGATGAATACATGTATACGTATCATCAATAAGAAGGGTTTTCACTCAAGGTTAGAGGCTATTCGAAGTGTTACCCTTAGAGTAAGAGGTGTACCACACCATGCCATACATCTCAGCTTCTGGATTCTGTGAAGATGGGTGCAGGATCAAGTTCACAACACCACGAGACATAAACAAACACTGATGGAGCCAAATAAATGACTGAATTATGGTCTCCTCGTGGCACTTACCTGTCATTAAACCACAACATTAACCATAAGCACGTGGGGCTGTGTATGCGAGATGCACAAGTGAGATGAAGTATTTTAAGGGGGGAGAGATTTACACCATGCTTTCCACCTTAATGTATACATGAGAGACCACGCTACCTGTGATCTTGTATATTGGGGGCAGAAGAGTGCACGAGTTGTTCTAGTCATATGTCCTCGATCATAGCCAAACGGCGGGACTGTTTTCTGTAATTGTACGAAAGTGGTCTTGCCGGAGGTCTTGCTGACTCAATGTATCCTAGCTTGGGTCTCTATTACTCTGAGCTCGTATACATTGATCAAACTGTCCGTTGCCATAATAATGTTGTATTAGAATCAGTCTGGGTAGAGAGACTCATGAATTACGAGACAGAGAGCTGGCATAATAGAAACCCCAACAGAGGGCAGATAATACAGTAGCTAGGCAGCCCCTCTAGGCTGATCAACATATGGCAGTTGTGTAAGCCCATCATCATATTACATGCTTACCCCTGTATTATATCAAATAGCATGAGTCCCTCTAGCTGACTGGCGGTGACTCTGGCAAGGCAAAATCGGTTTCCCCATTACTCAGAATTTACTTGGTTAAAAGGAAAGGCTCCAAAGGGACTTAGCTATTGATGGAAGTTGCCCCAAATCGTGATCTGCTTTTAACTAAAAATTAGCAGGGAAAACATCACAAGCCCCTTTGAACAAAGAAATTCGATCTTCAGTCCATATAGACTTTACCAAACTCTCCCAAGACCTCTCTCACACAGCCCGGTCGATGTTGATATTCTGGGGTGACAAAGACATAGCGTTCCGGGGCCACTGTGAGCACCTCTTTACTGGGCTGAAAACTTCTGGGAGTCGCTCAATGAGAGGAGAGAGAGGGAACGTCGCTGTAGCCTTCGAGCAGTTGCCTCAGCTCGCCTCCTCCTCCCTACTCCCCCCACTGAAGGGGACATGATGCGTACCATGTGGGCATGTCAGCTAACATCAGTTAGGCGCGAGTGTAGTGCACGACATCATTCATACGACACACAGCACAGCCTGAAAGCATTTCACACCATTCAATGACCACCTAGAGCTACCTAGAGGTTGCAATTCCTCCGACACTTCATTGATTGCCCCTGAAAACAACCCTCCCTCAATCGCGCTATTAATTCTATTAAATGAAGTCAGGCTATGTATCAGTGGTCATGAGATATGCTTGATCGCGGTTTTTTTGTCACTTCCATGACTTGTGCCTGGGCAGAAAATGCCCACGTCCCTCTAGAGAGTCCCTACGGTGATAAAATGGCTGCATCGGAAGCAGTTCTTAGTGGGCGAGCGCCGAGAGTGCTCTCAGACTGACACTAAACAGGCTTTTGCAACTAAAGGTAAGAAGAAGAAAGGGGAGAGGCCAACGATATGTTCATAAGTATAACTTATCCCCCAGCCCCGGATCTCTAACAAATCCTGGTCCTAAAAATATCCCTTTTTCAGGTTTCAGGTTAGAATAGGTATCATATTCATCATAAAAGACATGTGTGGGCTCTGTATGGATGTTGGTAATTTATTTGAATGGAAAATGGTTGAAGAATTAAAGCATACTGAGCATATTAACTTACCATATACATTTGTTGAGAGCTCATATATCCTGGCATCATCCATTTATGGGCTGGGGTCGCTGCAGCCGTAGGGGTCCCGGCTGCAGCCGCAGCAAGAGCTAGAGCTGAAGGGATAGTAGTGGGCCCAGCCCCGGAGAGAGGGGCCAATGCTTGACAAGCACCTGCCGGAGCAGTAGCTGGGCCAGCCGGGGCAGCATGGTGGCCTGCTCCATGAGCTGCTGCCGAGAGGTAGGGGTAGTAGGCAGTAGTAGTTCCAGCTCCATTAGGGGCTCCTAGGTTGCTTGGGTACATGTACCCATTAACTGATCTCCAAAACACCAAACTCATACTGCTTAATAATTGACGAAGCGCTCAATAAAGTTGGTACTTGAATTTTTTCAGCTACTTCAGATCTCCAGTGAAGGGTGAAATCAAATTGGCTTTTAATAGTTTTTCCTCGGTCGTTCCTCGCTTGTTAGCACAAAAAGCCTGGGCGTTGAAAGCATTGAGATTTAAATGAGAAACTCATAGAGCACACTCAGAACCCAAGATCTTTTCCAATAAGACGTCACGAGCGAACGCACATCCAGCATGTGATAATTGATAATAGAACCGACTGATATCACAAGATGTGAAGTAGTAGTGCAAGTAGGAGCCGATTTTTGAGAGTATGATACGAGAACACAAATTAAGTCTCACAAATAAATCGAGCAGAACTGTGCACACTATCCTACACTAGATACACAAAGGTAGTTCCAGAATTTGGGCCTCTATAAAGACCTTGTCCTCCTCCTATAGCTTCACTCCTCTACAGACTCATCCAGGAAGGACCGTGGAGTGGCCTCCAGGTAGATGATAGCTTTACAAACGCTATAGATCCTGCCTTCTCCAGAGACTGATGTGTCGCCTCTCACACACACCTTCAGTCTTATCCCCTTCTCTTGAACTTACACTTAACCTCCAGCTTCCTAGACAATACCCATAAACTGTCATACACGAAGACATAAGATGAAATGATTCTCGTTGGTGTGATACAGCGAGTCTATCGCTCGCCACTGGTGAATGGCCCACAACGATGACTTGACCGTTGAGGGGGTAAAGAAACGTGCTCCTGTCGTATTATGCCTGCTTGTGTTCTTAGTATTAGGAATACTCATTCCCTGGAGGAGAGCCTGGCTATGTGTGTGGTTGCCTCCTCAGAGTGGTGTTGCCATGCTCCTAGAGACTGTGGAGGTGTTTCTCCAACTGATGGGGAGGGGCGCAGCGTTGACTAGGATGCTGAGGGAGGAGTTGTGGCCTGATCACTGACGGTACATCCCCCTCCACTGCTGCTGCTACGCTCACTACTACTGCTGCCCCCTAGTGCTCCAGCACCGAGCAGTTGGGAGTAACTCGGAGAGGCTGGGGGAAGAGCACCTCAGAAGATATAACCATTAGGTTCTCTGGAGGCGCACGTTCAATACATATCTATATTACTGAAACACATCCTCCCCTCTCTCTGCGGGTCTCTCTGTGTATTCTTTATATCTCTCCCAACGATTAACACAATGCTCCTCTTGCCTAGAACTTAAAGGTCGACTACCAGTTCTCCACACCCATAACCCATGCCAACCACATGATTCTATTTTTCGGCTGCATGAGTGCATTTATTATAGAAAAATGGCTCTCAGATGTAGAATAAGTGCGTGTGGAGGCTGGTCTCGTGTTCAGCACAAACATCTTGCTACTGTGTGTACTGTCCACCAGCACCAGCTCGCTGTACCCATCACAGGCGGGGCTATCACATCGGTCACGCCGTGCCCCTGCTCTCACTCGCCACTCATTACCTGCCCATGATGGATAAATAGATGCTGGTCACGCAGGCAAGGGGTGGCCACCAGCAATGTGGCGCAACTGTCGCTTCGTCAATCCAAAACATTTTTACGAGGAAACGCTTCATTTGTCCCTGAAATGCGGCCTACTCATTAGGCAATCATTCAAAAGCTGAACTCGCAACCATCTGTTTCTTTGCGGCAGTGCTGTGAGTAGTGCCTGAATGGGCTTTAAGTTTACAATGCATGGTTTTTACAATAAAATCAATTACAATGCAATTTCACACCGGTTTTGTTGGGGTTAGCATTTGATGACAGGGGTTCACACTAATATGAATATAATCCCGGCATGCAAATATGTAGTATGCATCGCCAAAACGTAGGATTTCGACCCGATTTAGCATAACCGTAACCGATTCATGTTGACCCCTGAGACTGCCTCAAATTCAAAAGCGTACTTATAAGATGTCATAGGAGCTTTTACAACATCCATTGAGGCATTTATAAACATCTTTATTTCGTTATTTACAGAAAATCAGGTACACACATCGGTTTTTTATGAGAATTTATCAATAATATTCCAATTTAACAATATATTCCACCTTTACATTTGTTACATATATCAGAAATTATACATATATAAGGGCAATTCCTCCAAATGGTCGTCATGTGCCTATAGAACGTATTTTCGACGTTTTTTTTCCAATTAATTGGTGGAATTGCTCATATACCGGTATATTGCATACCTGGGGAGATGCTCTCCGGGTCTATGGTATACATAACTGAATATATAATACACTGCATACATTCAGCAAAGGGGATACTTAACTCTTCATGAACAGTCGTAATGTTTATTGTCTATGGCGATGAGGTGAATTGCCTTCGCTGCTGACCATTACAATAGTAAAAGTTACTATAAACATTATTTTTGACAGACACTTGTCCACACTTTACAAGAAATCTTTTACCATTTCGCAACTCTACACAATACTTCCTAGGAGTAGCAGAATAGACTATTTTCAATAGATCTATTGTCTGATACTAAATTAAAATACAAGAAACAATTTCATTTTCCTATTTCTAAATAGCGATTGCCTATCAAAAGCTCCCCCACCCCTTCCACACAGGAGTGTTTTCCTCGATGCAAACAATACACCTGCGGGAATAATTGGAGTCTCAACCTTGAGTCGATTTATAATTTCCCTATGCATATTGACACCCTCATCTCGGATGGGTCTACCGAGGTGGTCGACATAACGTTAACACACAGTTCCTTCTGTACATCGCCCTGTCAGCTTATAAAAAGTCCAGCGCTTTCAGATGGTTGCTTTTTTTACCTATAGCAACACAGATCTGCTGATATTTATGCGGCCAATACTACTTACTCTTGCTCATGTCCACACAGCCTCAACAAGCTTCTCTGATGTTTTTGTACTTTTGAAAAGTGGCTAAAACAATTCCCTCTCCTGAAGTATACTACCGTTCTTAAATGTTTAGAAGAAAGTTTGGTCGGATAACTATTTGGGGTTTCGTAGGTTGAAAGAAGGCACCGTTGCTCCATTTACCTCTGTCTAACTATATGACATGTTTTATGGTATTTCATTTCAGGGTCTAATTTATTTACTAAAAATAGTTCTCAACTGGGTTCATATATCATGCTACGCCCGTTTGATCCTTCTTGTGGCACTGTGGCACATACCTAGCTTGACATGTTACACTAGTCTTCTTTGTAAACTATAACTCATGATTAGATTGATCTCTACTATATCCATTCAAATCGTTGCTGACTCATACAAACACTGAATAACTAACGTTATATATGCACGGGTGTTTGTAAAACGTGGGTAGACATTATGCAAGTGTTTATCATACATGTATTTGAAGTGTATAACTGTCTGGCGTAAAATACTCCCTGCCAGAACACCTCTAAAACCAGAGGAGTCATTCCACTAGTTATTTGATATAATATTTTTTTATATAATATTTTTTCCTCTGAGTGTCTCCTTCATTTTATCTCGCCTGACTGAGGCCGTCATTTGGGGGCCACGTCAAAATTATATCCCTAAATAAATTACCTCGAGAAGCTGGGTTTTCATTTTCATATTTCACGTGATTATATTATTTCTGTGGTTTAATGAAATCTGTTCCCCGAGCAGGAAATACAATTATCCTGGCGAATCTGCATTCTAACTGCACGAGACCAGATGCTGTGGTTTTTGTAAAAAGTATTACACCAATATCCGAGCCAGTCGGTCTTTCCATACTGAAAAAGTGTCAATCATTAACTCAATTATTCCCTCTGTGAAATGGGCACTTGAGGTAGCCGTTTTGATCTGGAGACTAATTGTCCTTCTCCATAAATGCACCGAAGCCTCGCCAGTAATTGTCGGTAGAAACATAACATCTTTCTTCGAATTAAGAGTATTGAAACAAACATCAATTTTAGATGGGCCCGCATCTTATATGAATAGAAAATGCTTGGGATTTGAAGTATATTCGTAATGACGGACGCGGTTTTAACAACCCAACCCAATTTAGTTGATAATGTTAACGACTAAGTGGGCAAATGTATGTAGTCCACTTAAAGAACAATGCATATTTTATCTTCCACGGGTGCCCCATACAATTTATAGAAATGTATAAGTTATTACAAAATGACTGACAACAATGTTTCAAGGCCACATGTGACCATTCGCAATTTATCCATTGTACCTGAGAAAATAAGAGTCTGTAGCACGTGTTGGGATTACATATTATGCACCCCCCCCCCCCCCCCCCCCGCCCTTCCACCCTTAAATAATCCTGAAGTCGGTATAAGTTTATGATTCAGAATTGTTGTGCACAGAGCGGTAATTGGTATTACATCTAGGGATATTGAAGTCCGTGTACGTGTCCGTGATCCTATTCTCGGTGGACCTATTTGTGCTATCTTATAACAACATTTTTTATTCTTCTTCACAGGGAATCAATTACATGAAAGAATGATATTAATCTGGGAAACGCGGCTGTATTACACACCTGTATTGCCCATTGAGAGACGCACATTGATTGTCAGAAGAAGGCCCATAGCAGCTAATTTGGCCTTTAACAAGTTCGTCTAGTTCTTTCTCTGACTGCGCACCTTCTATGTCAACTTAAAATCCATTAATTTGTTTTTTATGTTCTCACAAGTTTATTTTAAACGGGGAAGGGAGGCACTTCTTTTTTTTATTAGGGAGGCACTTCTTAATTGGCACATAACGCTCTGGCGAGGAGTTTCTAGACTAATATAAACATTAACGCAGAACGTATATTATGCATACATTGTGACGACTGTGCAGACGAGCTGCAGCAACAGAAGTAATGATGATAATTAATCTATAGAATACGTCCAGTGGCCATGCAGTCTGCATCGTAATAAACTGATAGATGCCTTGCTTCACATTAGAGACATTACATCCACGATGAGTAGGAGATTCGCCTGAATAACAGGTACATTTATGAACATTTCTTTGACATTGACTTCACACAACCGTAATAGGAATCGGTTAAACCACGACCAGAAATCGTCTACGCACAAAAGTTTCAGTTCCTAGCCACGATGAAGGATGTCAGCTTTTGTTTTCGAGAGTAAAATCAGGGTTCATAAGAGGAGCATCTTCGGGGGAAACCCAAGAAATACCCAATAATTATGGCTTATGCTTTCTTTATTTCTCATTTGCGTGGGGTACAGTTCTGCTTTAGGTCACCCATTCGAAAAGTATTATATTGTTGTATTGTAATAGTTTTATTTCCGATTATACATTTACTTTCATAATTCCGTGGGAAAGTGACTGTCCATTTAGCTTCTGTGAAAACACAGTTCTTCCAGGTTGCCCTTGGTTAATTCTAAGTTGGTTCACTATTAATTCTTATAAAGTTTACCGACAAATTTTGTTTTATATGCCGTCACAACTCTCAAACTTACAATCTATATTAGCAGAGACATTATTGCAATATTTCAATTAAAATTCTATATTCCCAATAAAATTTTATGCGTACGCCACAATGACGTGTTTATTCCGATTATTCTATCTTAATTTTTATTACATCCGTTTTACACTTGTACATGGCTTTACGCACCAAAGAACGTATATCTTTATCTTTATATCATAATAAGTAATACATCTTATTCACATCGTCATATTCTTGTTCAATTTTTCTGAGAACCTTTTTATCCAACACCAAGATTTTAATATACTATTAGAGATTCAAGTACCATACTTCTATCATAGAGAGATACAAAACAAATTATTTTTATATCATAGATGACTATTGTTCAATGTTTTATTTTTCCTTTGCGTTCAAAATAATTTTAAATCACTTTTCAACATACAGGATCTGCCATCTTTCGGTAACTTATTTCATGAAATTGGTATTTGATATAGAAGTGATTTTTTTCAATCTTTCAGTGCTTGGTTGAGGTACCTTCATTTTCTTACCACTTGCTCAAATATCGATTTAACTCACATGATATATCCAATCCATATGAATCATATGACATATCCGCCCCCTTTTTATTCGTACTATGTTATCTCACTTTGAGACGTATGACTTCCGTCTTATGCAAATTAAATCATTGTAATGCCCCCCTCACACTGTACGCATCCGACGAGTTTTAAGCCTTACAACTAGTTTTCCAGTTGTAAGGTCCGTTTTTGAGCTGTTGTTCACGACAAAACTCAAGATTCAAATGTTGAATCGAATCGTAAGTCGTAACAGTGTGACTGCCAGTTGTGATGCTTACAACTCGGACTCAGCGAGTCGTAAGACTTACAACTCAGAAAACAGAGAAAAAACGAGTTGGGCTATCCGTTACAACGTGCGTTGTAACGGTGATATCCATAAAAAATACTTTTTTGGCCTATTTTTAGGGGGGTGCTCCCGATTCGAGTCGTATAGTGTGAGATGTAAGTTGTAGTTGTAAGTTGTACGACCAGTCGGATGCGTACAGTGTGAGGCGGGCATAAGGAAGGGTATCGAGCAGTGAACATGGATCCTTTAACACTGTACGGTTTGCGCATGCATTATAGGATAAATCAATACAGGAGGAATGTGTTTACACCCATCAGACACACACAGAAGACACACACACACCCTCCTAATCTAATAAAATCATTATAGTAGATATGATAAAGGGTAATATCTATTGATTTTCCATTGTTTAAAACTAGAGCTTCCTATAGCGTTCCTCAACCCCCGGCTTACTACCGTTCCTTAAACTTCAGTTGGTTATCAATTTTAAGACCCAGATATGTATAATTCTCACAATACTTCATGATATCTTTCCCTAATGTAAATACAAATTTATCTTTTATCTCTTCCTTTTTATTTGGAAGTATTTCCAAGATATTACTCTTGTCTATATTTATTGAAATCTTATTTTTCCTACACCATAAACTGACCATATGTAGGTCATGCATACTGGTATTTCCAGTTTTATCATCTGATTCCTTCCAGCTTTATCATGTTATATATAAGCCTAGGCTTCATTAGGACAGAGTAGGTGCACAACGTGTTTTACGTATAGTCGGCCGATAGATGTTTAAGCCCAGTATCCATTACCATGGGCGCCTTGGAGTACAAGTTTGCCAGCAGGGCAAGCACCACAATGTTGAAGTGTTATAGTCAGCTGGCTGACCATGGCAATGGACACAGGCCTAAGAATATATGAAAGAAAAGCTCTGCTACCTGGCATATAGTTTGGCGCTGGATTGCTTAACAAGGAAGGGGAAGGGGGGAGAGGGAAGAGGGGGAAAGGCCAGATGTTTGGTCACATAAGTGTCATTAAACGTCGGCTATGTGATATTTAAGTGTCATTAAACGTCGGCTACATGATATCAAGGGGAGAGGATTAAAGGAAGTTTTTGTGGAACATAAAACCCATTTAGCCCACATGGGCACCACCAGGGGCGCTCACTTGTCCCGACCCTAGGAGGGAGCGTCACTCCAGGGTCAGCAGCAGCAGCGGTCAGACATCCAGTACTACCACAGTGTGAGCAAAATGGCTTTCATCTTTGACGACTGGGCACGAGAGACAAACCTAGTGACAGCCAGTATTCATAAATTGTAAACCAGCGATTGTAACACCCAGCCCGTCTTGGTCCAATTGACAGAAGGAGATATGGCTACCTTTGGCCTCACCTTGGGGCAAAACATCGCATTGAGAGATGGACTCAGGAAGTTGTCAAATCCGCACATACCGGCCCAGGTAGTACCTGCTCCTCCAGGTGACAATGACATCAATGATGCTGAGAAGACTGCACATCTGGGAGAAAAGATCAGCAACTGGAGGAGGAATTGGATGACTTGCTGGAAGACAAGAAACCAGCAGGAGCAGCTGGGAGTGAAAAGACTGTGCGCCAGCTACCTGCCACAGGTGGGGCTATGTTCCTCTTGGATCCCCGCATGAATCTCACCCTGAGGGCAGTGACGAAAAAGGCTCTTAAGATAGTGAGCTTTGTTCCCGAAAAGGTATCACTCAGACTAGCAGCCAAGCACAAGGAGAGGATGGCCTTGGTGGAAGGCAAGGAGGGAGTTTTCTCAATCAAGCCAGACAAAACGCAACAAGCCTATATCACCCTAGCTGAGTGGGGTGCTGCAAATCTCTGACTGCTTCATCAGCTTCTGGCGACGGGGGACCTTGCGCATACAGATGTGGAGTATTACCACTCCTACACAGTGTTGTTCTTTGAGTACCTGGAGCATTATGAGTGGGCCTCCATTCTGGATTACGACACATGATACAGAGAATTGCAGGCACAATATGATTTCCACTGGGGAACACCTGTGGGTGCTCTAGCCTCCTCAGTACTTCTCTCCAGGAAAGCTCCAGTGAAAAAGAAGGGCACTGACTGCCACAAAGGTAAACCAACAAGCCAGGACAAGAAGAAAGAGGTGTGTAAATTATTCCAGACACGGGAGGGGTGTCGTTATGGTGACTCCTGCATATACACACACACCAAGATCAAGGAGTTGGACATTCCAGGGTGATTCTACACCCACCTATCTTTGCGACTCACGCCTCCCATTTGGGGCAAGACTGTCACCTGGTATTTTTAATACACTTACTCAAGCAGTGCGAGGTATGATGGCAGAACGAGGCTACCCTCATGTTGTGGTGTTCTGTGATGATTTCCTCTGCTTTGGGAAAACACACAAAGAATGCCAGGACACAATGAACACTTTAATTAAGCTCTGCAGAGAGTTTGGTTTTGCAATCAGCTATGATAAAGTTATCGGCCCTGTCAAGGAAATCACCTTTCTGGAAATTCAATTAAATAGCCAGACCATGTGCCTGGGCCTGCCAGAGGACAAAAAGCTGGACTTGATTTCACTGATGAGGGAGACATTTCAAAACAAGCCCTTCAGCGCCTGGCTGGAAAGATTAATTGGGCTTGGCGCGTTATCCATGGTGGGAAATTTTATGTACACAGTTTGTATGAGAGGATACACACCTTATCTAACCCTTGGCATAGTTGCAGGATTAATTACGCGATAAAGGCAGATCTGCTCTGGTGGATAAACCAGCTGAGTCGGTTCAACGGCTCGTTGCCCATTGCAGATCGGCGATGCTACACCCCTGTAACGATTGATGCATGCCTCACTGGTGGAGGAGCCTACCACCTTGGGGAATGGTTTTATGTGCGTTGGGACCAGTGGCCTGGTATGAAGGACAAACATATTAATTATAAAGAGGTATTAACACTTGAGCCAGCAGCCGCTATATTTGGGCCCCGCTGGCGTGACCAGAATGTGATGGTGCACTGTGATTCAAGGGCGGCCGTTGGCATGATTAATAAAGGCAGAGGTCCAGATGAGGACATTAATAAAGCCCTGAAACGTATTTACCATCTATCTATGATATACAATTTCTGGATAAGGGCAATTCATTACCCCAGTCAGTTCAACACCATAGCAGATGCGATTTCGCGCCTGGAAGAACCTGGGGGAGTAGACAGGATGCACGCAGCCATTATATGAACCCAAACCATGGAGGAAGAACTTCAGGTGGAAGTACAGGAATACCAAGATCAGGCCTGGGCACCCAACACCCGATGTGCGTACAGCACGCACCGCAGGGCATACCTGAACTTCTGTCGCCTGATTGGCAAGCAACCAGTGCCAGCGTCCTCCCACACTATTTGCCTGTACATTGCGTGGCTGGCACGCAGGCTAGCGTTCAACAGTATCAAACAGTACCTGAATATTGTTAGAATCACACATGAGGAAATGGGATTACCTAATCCACTCAAGGATGATTACCATATTAGGGCAACGTTGAAAGGAGTTAAGAGATCGATTGGGGCAACTGTGGCACGCAAAGATCCAATCACTCCTCAACACCTGCATTGGATAAGAGGCTACTTATTCCCTGTTGATCAAACGGATACAGTAATCTGGGCAGCGTGTTTGTTTATATTTTTTGGACTCCTCATGAAGTCAAATGTATTTCTTGATCAAGAAAATGTGCCACAAGTCGGCCATCTGAAGAGAAGCGACTTTAACTTTGTGAGGGAAGGGATTCTCGTTAAACTAAATTGGGCAAAAAAAAAAACAATTTGGAGAGGCAGATCATGTAGTCACTCTCCCCAAGATTAGGGGCCATGCCCTCTGCCCCGTCAGAGCTATTTACACCATGTTGAGAGGAACACCCACTGTACCCGAGGATGCGCCTGCTTTCTGCTACATACAGGGAGTAGGGATCAGACTGGCAGCCTGGCAGCTAGTGAGTGTATTACTAGAGTCAGACAGGCCTTGGTTGGCAAGGTCAGGGATGTCAACCATTTCTCTGCTCACAGTTTCAGAAGGGGCGGGGTCAGTTGGGCCCACAAGTGTGACCTCAGAGCTGAAACTATAAAATTGCTTGGCTCGTGGAAATCAGACGTTTTCCAAATGTATTTAGCACCTGACACTAATGATCGTTTCCAAGCAGTCAAGACTATGGCTGACGCCCTCCCTTAGGTCACTACACTACACAAGGGTCTTGGGGACTCCTTTTGAACCAACCCCGTGTTGTGTTAAAGCCAAGACAGGAGGAATTTTCCCCCAGATTGAGTTGCGGTAGCCGAGCCAACCCCAATGCCCAGCTGGTTTTTTATGAGGATGTCAACTGATGAACAGGGCCTAATGGGAGCTATTCCTTCTTCCACACATCGACATTAGAGAGTAACCACCGTTGTTTAATTATCCTGTCATAAACTATAGAACCGATGTGATTAAACTTTAGATCGAGTTGCTTCTATGCCCGACGCTAAGTCGGCCATGGCAGCGCGTAGTGTATCAAAGACTTCAGTGAAGGTGTCTTTGAGGGTAAACCTTGCTTGCGTTCTCCTCTCCAAATTGTCTATATAAAACCTAATCGCCGTTACAAATTACTATCGTCCATTAATAATGTTACCGATTATTAGTGTGAACATAAAACAAAGAAAAATCTCGAAGAGCTTTGAACAATGAACCTAAAATCTGAGGGTTTCCAGTCCCTCCCCCCAAAAATGTAGTTAATTCCGAGGTTGTTTTCTTTCCATTGTGCCAGATGCCATGGTGCCTTGCATTTGGCCTTCTTTATTTTCCTTCCCATCACCTCTTTAGTAAATTCCTTCGGGTTTTTTCATTCTTCTTTTCATGGTAACAATACCTTCATAAGCCTATCCATTCTTCCGCTATATACACATCCTGATTTGGAATGAGAATTCATCCCATAAGAAAGTGGAGATTTATATAACAATCCCTGCAAATCTCACACAATATGAAGATAAGAGTAATTGGCTTTTATCTCATACCAGAGTGGTTTATTCAGGGAGGTAATATTTCAGCAGCTGCTCGCAGCGAGAAGATAAAAATATGTCCCCTCTCCATCACTACTTTATTTCTCCATGTCATGAACGTTGATATGTTGTATGAAGGTACTACGTCATTAGATTGCCCTACACACATCCTACCGCTCATTTTTCACTGTACAAATGAAGGTATTTGTTTGCCTGATATCTTTTTGTTGAAGCATTTGATTGCAATTCCTATTTTTCATATTTCATTTGGCATCAAACGGCAATGACAGATATATGTGAATTTAATTGTTATCCAGAAATGAATGATACGTAGTATCTGTTATATTAAAACTTTATGGACTCATTGCCTTAGGCCCGGTTTCGAGGAGCAGATATATACCCGTGTTGATTGCAAGGAGATGAAACTTCTGTGTCGACGGAACAGTTAATTGCCCTGCAAGCCCCTCGAGTTATCTTTGAGTCCGTCTAAAGTACGGTTCTATTGCTATAAAGCACTAAGTTGTTATTAACTTTTCTATCCATCGGTTGCCGGAGGTGGTTACAGTTTATGTTGAAAGGAAAGGCTTGGGGAGGATTTTGAAGAGTTTGTAAAGGCTTTAGTGCGGGAAATCAAACAACATTGTTCTCCTTACCCTAATATGCCAAGTAATCATTGCTAATGGCAATTATACTTAGGACTTCATTTGGACTCAATATCATCATTATTATACACAAGTGACCAGAAATCAAGAATGAATTACTTGAGATTGTAGCCAGGTAAAAGAAGCAAGACAAAATTCATAGAGAATTTGATGCCCTTCATTGGCCTTGAGAACTTGCTATGGCGTGCACAAAGTGATGAGAGGAAAAGTCGCAATGCCAGCCTCTTACATCTTGTTGTTCTAAACTGCTGGAGGGAAGTCTTATAACAAAAAGAGCTCTAAAGTCACTCAGAAACGCCTCATACATTATTCTTACTTTCCAGGCTGAAGGATTTCTTTCTTCAAGCAATGGGCAAATATTTCAATATTTAGCTCTTTCCAATTTGTCTAGTGGGAAGACTGTCCAATTCCATTTTCATGCGAATCCGTCTGCTTTGACATTCGTAATTAAAGGTAATAATCATGTTGTAGTTATATACAGGTTATAAACTAACACGTTTGTTGAAGGAGCATGAGTTGCGTAGCAACTCATGCAATATTCTAAGCGACTGAAACCAACGAGTTGTAATATAGTTAACAGATCTATTATATACTAGCAAAGTACCCGTCCTCCGTCTCCCCACACTTCAACCTCTCCCTCTTTTTCCTCCCGCTCTTCCTCATGCTCCCCCTCCCCCTCTCCTATTCCTACACCCTCTTCTTCACTCTCCCACTCCTGCATGTTGGACGGTCACCCTCTCTCCCCATACTTCCCCCTCTCCCTCTTTTCCCTCCCCCTCTTCTCTGTCTTTCATACCTGTTTTTCTCTCCCAACCCTATCTCTGATTTCCCAAACCCCTCTCCCTCCCCTCTTCCTCATGGCTGCAGGGGTGGATTTAGGGGGCTGGCGCGGGGGCGTGCGCCCCCTCCTTTTCAAAATCAAAGTTAGGGTATTAGTGTCGCACAACACATGTAAAAATCATTCATATAACACTAACTATAAAATAGGATATCATATGTATATATGTACACTCTATCAACTGTATTCCAATAATGGGCTTGGAAAAAGCCTGGGGATTTTGGTAAATAAATTCAAGGGTTGCAAAATTAACACATATAGGTCGAAGGTCCTAAAATATCATCAAATGGCCTTGAGTCTTGCTGGAATCTTTCATGTGGCCTTGAAATTCCTCGGAGATTCTTAGTTTTTTACAGAGGGAAAATATTTGGATGCTCTTAAAATGAATCCTTGAATGGTGAGTGGGCCTACCTAATGCTGTATTTAAGAAAAGTTCTCTGCATGTAGTTAGGTCCCCCTGGACATTGTGGGAAATGGCGTAGTACCTCACAGGGGCTTTCCCAGGCTATAAATAGAGTGTAGAGATCGCAATTTAAAAAAGGCTTCAAAATCACATTTTCACCCCAGATACCTACCTTCACAAACCACATATAAATCTCCAGAGAGGGTGGACAGAACTCTACAGATGAATAAGATGGTTTGTAAAACGACAAATTCGAGAACATGTGAGACAAAGAAACCCCTCTTTTCCTGGATTTCTACCTCTTTTCGTAGAAATTGCTCTTCCCGTATATTATATATAATGGATGCTTTCAATCATGAAAATAACGTAACAATCGAGTCATATATTTGAATTTAAGTGGTAATCTTAGTAAAAAAAAACCCATCCCAGATTGGTTGCCATGGCAACCCCAATAACTAACTAGTGAAATACGCACTATGCGTAACTCACTCTAGATACATTGTTTTCAGAGCAATGCGTGTACCGATTATCCAAACAGAAGGAAGGTTTAATGTATAATAAATCGCCTTAAACTTTCCTTCTGTTTGGATAATGGGCAATCGAAGTAAATTGATAATAAGTGAATATTGAAAAAAAAAAATAAAAAAAATAAGTGAATATTGATAGGGTTACCATTGATCCTTTCTGCAATGGACACGGGGTGATACGATTATTTGTCTTGTAGTTTCTCCAAAATGATAGAAAGTTTCCTATGGTAGTGGCTGTTTTACCTAATGAGTTATCAGACCCATCGAGCATTGCTTCCGATTGTACAAATCATCCAGGGGATGACTTGAAATTTCACTCCTGATAATGTCTTCTGAACATGATTTTGTCAGAATTTGGAAGAGACCTGTGGAGGAAGTGGAACATAAACTAGAGGCAAGGCTACATAAAACATGGCTCCAGGTGCATTCCTGGGAGTTGGCTGCACTGGTTGACGAATAATAAAAGTTGTTGAGTATGATTATTATCTGCCAGCTGACAGTGAACTCCCACCAGGTGAAAATACAGTATGATCTGGCTGAAGCTGTAGGATAGAGTAACTGGGCAAAAAGGAAGGAAACTTTGACCTATGTAATAAATAGCACATTGTGGTTGTGAGAGAAAACATACATCAAAAGGCTTTATTGGAGTAGGATGCAGAGACTGCCATTCATGAGGCCTGGCACTGGTGTGGGCCCGCAGGAGCAGCTGGTACTGGAAGATCAGAGTGGTAGAACGCTCACCAGAGAAGGCAGGACGGAGATGAGTTTGCGCGTGAAGACCATTGCAGGCCGGCTAGATGGAAGTGAAACACACAGGGGAGGAACAGGGCAGGCTAACAACAGGAGATGAGGGCCGGAGAGCTTAACTGGGCACAGGACAGAGGCTGATGGAAATATGGACTAGTGAATCTCCACTATCAGATGAATCAGGCTTTTTAAAATAGGTCTGCTGAGGTGAGAGGCAGATGAAGCAAATTGAATATATCAGGACGGCTGACGTGAATAGAGGCCTGATGGATAATTGCAGCAGTAGGACGTGTAGAAGGAGCCTCACTCCCTCTCAACCCACGCGAAATGATTTCAAAATTGAATCGCATTCATGTTGATGATGTACTGGTCGCAGGGTAATTTTGAGAGAAGTAGCTGGGTTGTAAGGAAGTATGTGATAATAAAAATATGCTGAAACTTTTTTAAATATTCACACCTTAAGCTTAAATGTGTGGGTGTATTTGTTTTATTGTTTTTGTTTGTTTTGTTTTTTATAAAAAAAGGTATCGTTTTAACTTTATTTAGGCCCGGGCCGAATTTAGGCCCCATTGTATTTTTTTTAACACTCATAACGTTGCTGTCCTTGTTCTATATATATGAACTCAAGAATAGCACCAATAATATTCTCAGAATTAATTACAATGCTGGCATAACAATGATTTCAATCGTGTCGTAAAGCCTACCAATGGATTGTTTCAGTATATAGATTGTTTTAATTCACATAATCTTCTAGTTGCACAGCGGACGGGTGAGGATACATGGTCTCCCAATACTGGCATCGTCCGATTAATGTAGACCTTATAAATTGGCAGATGAATTACATTAGTACATAAATTGAGAATAGATATAAGTCTGGATTCACCAATGAATACAAACAATGCTAGTGAATCGATCCCTTATGCCCAGCACGCGATATAGGACTTTCTACAGTTGCTAATAACATAATTTGGTGCTGGGCTATTTGAATAGATAGTTGCCATCGGCTTCGGTGCGATGGCTTTGAAAGCATCGGGAAATGCCATTGAAAGGAGGTTCGTCTTCCGCTTAGTTCTTCATTTAAGAGAAGAAGAATAACCAGAGGCGTTAGGATATTCTCAATCCAGTAGCCTATGATGGAAATCATTTGTGATTTATTGCATCCCCTCTGTAATAGTGGATCATTTTAGCGATTTTTCTTCTATCATTTAGTCCCGTTAGTGATAATATTTAGTGATTTAATCGAATGGCAATCCTGAAAGATGGTTCGTCAGAATAGAATCCACTTTGAATGGTTGAACGGTAGTTATAGGCAACATGAGCTAGGATTAGGGGAAATACATTCCTATGCAATTCTTTTGTTTTGTGGCGGCAATGCAAGCTAGTCTAAACAATGCAGCCGGTTCCACCTGAGACTTTTAAGGACAGCTGGTTCGGCGACAATAAAAGCAGCTCGCTACGCGACTACGTGCAACGAATCCTCTAGCTCAGAATGCAAGACAAAACAGAAGCTCCAAGCAAATAACCAGAAGGAGCTCTAGGTCATTTTGACAGGTGTCCTTTACTTTGTAACAGTTCATCAATCTGGGTTAATGCCGTTTCTAGAGAACAAGTCTAAACCAGATGTATCAAATGCTTAATTTTTGGAGTAAGAGTTCATCGTTTATGTTCAACGGTTTATCAATAATAGATTAATGTATGTCAGGGACCAACACATATGAACATTAACGATATATCAGGTAAAATAGACTGCACACCCCAAGGCACTCTTGTCGAGTTATGTGTAAATGGCCGAGTAAGATATCCTACAGTTAGACAATTATATGATCTTTAAAATACAAGGACATGCAATATCACAATATAGACATTTTTGTTTTCGTGTTTTTGCTTTATGAACAGCTTACAACTGCCTCTATTACGGCCTTCTATTTGTCCTCCAGCTTCCCTCATAACCTCTAATTCTACCTGGGGCTTCGTTTGTGTTATCATTCAGTTTTCAGACATTTGGCCACCTAGGCCCGTCTGTTGGGGTCGGTTCGTAAAACGTTTTTTGTCCTGTTGTGAGGGTGGTGAATAATATTACCCATGTGGCACGCCTGTGCTGTATTAATAAAGCATGAAGATTAGTTACGGTTGAATAAGCTCACCCGTGCCAGGCCGACCCGCCACTGGGGATACACAAGAGTGTAGTATTGCAACTCTTACTCGCATACTTTCCTTACATTTGGCAATAGGCTCGCTGTAAATAGATTATGAATATATTCCATTACGGTTAGCGGTAGCCATCTTTGTAGCATCAATGCCTGCCTAATCACCGTCACTGCCTGTGATTTCATGGATGTCCATTGCATGATGAGCGAATGATATATGGTGGTCAAGATATATTGTAATATACTAATAACAGACAGGCTTATGGAAACGGCTTTTGCTCAATTTTTAAAGATTTTGCTCGTGTTTTACCATGCACGGATTATATAATCAATGCGGCAATGAGCACCAGTGTATATTCACTAAGGTGAATACACATTCGTATAAACATACGAGTGTCAGGTATCCAGGTTACAATTATATAAAGACACCGTGAAGACGTTCACAAAGAGAATATGTGCACACCTCTCGCACGAAAACACACTATTTAATAGTAATAATCATAGCATAAAGTCTAGGGTCAGAGCCAGCAGAGCCCCTACACAAAGCCTCTCTCTTCATAATCCCATTATAATCCCATATGGACGGAAGTGATTGGCGTACTCCAGGGCCGGGAAAACCATTAGCGCATATGTATATATAATTATTCGAGTTTTATTTCCATAGTAATAGATGACAAGAAATAGGTTTTGCTTTCTGCTTAGAGCAGCTCTTCCAAGCACACCTGAATTAAAATTCAAAGATAATGTCACATAGTACATGCATATCATTATACATGTAATTCTTAAAATCATTACACATTTAGACTGTGCTGTCTTTTTTCATCATTGAGATTTTCAATGTGTAATAACACGAAAAACATTAATTTCATCATTATTCTTTCCTCTACATCTGTTCTTGAGTTAACATCAACAACATTCGCGTAACAGATTAGTCTGACTAATCTGTTTTATCAAGTCATACAGGCTCGTCCTTGGTTTTTATAATTTGTAATTTAGCCACAAGGCTACCATATAGTTCATTGAACATATCAAGCACCTTATAAAGGAGATAGTACTGGGAATACGAGGAAACTTAAATATGATTGGTTGTTTCTTTTTCTAAATAGTTGCTAAAGTTTTAGGGGACAGATTTAGGGGATATGGTTAGTTAGGAGAGAAGTGCAAAATTGTAGGGTTTTTAGATGGAGGTGTGTAGTTGGGGTTCTGGTGGGTGAAGAAAATATAAAGATACAGTGTATTCAAGTTGGTCGATCCGTGTCGTCATCAGTTCTTCAGTTTTGGATGAATAGAGAGTAGTTATTTTGGCATTCTTTTTGTTCAGGAGTCACTCCTTCGTCTATATATACCAGTATAAAATGTAATATTCTTTGGTCGCAATAAAATACGTTTAATAATGTTTTCTTGAAGTTCATAGGATGCGTGAAAAAAACCCCGGAATCAACCGTTTCACACATTAATAATAAAGCATCTAGCTCCAAGTACACAGGGCAGCCTCAGTCAATATCGCAAATGCTCCACCTTACTAACCATCTTTTGTAACCCAGTCGATCATAACTTGCCTTGAAATCTAGTCAGCACAATCTTCTCTTCCGCCTGAAACATTTTCCCGGGGCCCGGACCGACTGTCCTCAACTATCTTTGGTGCCGTCCCTTAAACCATTTCTGATTCACTAAGTAAGCACAATATCGTCTCCCTACAGCCCCACAGGTCAGACAAAGGCTGTCACACGAACGTCCAATACGATCACAAAACTTTCTCAGTGCAAGACCTTCGATCCTACTAAATAATATAGTCAGAGGCCAAAGCGGCCAGTGACTCCTGCCTTGTAGGCGTGTCATCTCTTATAGAGAAAGATACCCGTGAGATATTCCTGTCACTATGGTTCAAGGGATGTGCTATATGTACACGTGAATGCTGAGATTCTGCATCAGCATGGAGTTATCAGGGTAATGCCAGTGATCTTCCTAATGGTAGATGCACTCACATATTATTCAAGCTCGTTCTTTAATGAAGTAACCATAACAATAAAAAAAAATGCATTCATGTGTATGTATAGCAGATGCAGCCACAGGATTTGTGTTGCTGCTTACGGCCTTTGGGAGTACTTACTTCTTCCCGTCCAATAAGTGCCAAATGCGTGTTTATGTAACGATCCTGTGAAGTATATATGACGACTCTATGCAGCTCCGGGCAACCTCCGGGAAAGCTCCGGGCAACCTCCGGGAAAGCTCCGGGCAACCTCCGGGAAAGCTCCGGGACCCCCCCGTGGTACCTCCGGATGCCACTAGGGGCTACATCTTCAGGACTGCTGCTATTCTCTGCTTATATTAGTTCATTATGTTATAACTAATTATTGGTTAATGATAGAGCTTCCAGACTTCGACCAGCTCTTATGTTGTATATTACTCTAATTTATGATGAAGGTTATACTTATTTGCTCATTGTATTTATTTATATATTCCTCATTCATATTGTACATACCTTATGTTACTTGCTATGATATTCATGACATTTGCATTGAGCTTCATGTATTGTCAGGTTGGGAACAAGGACCCAACCTCACCTCAAGGATTGATCAGGAATAAAACTGGACTTGCAAAGTATTCTCTCTTTACTTTTTATTCTATCCGGAGGGATTTAAAACATAGAATATTATTCACCCTAGGCCTTTGACATGGACATAGTTCTTTCCTCCACTACCCTTGCTAGAGATATGATTAGTATTTATGCGGAGAAGTAACCTATACGATCACAAATATATTATTATTAAATATCGATAGTATTTAAGCCTGGAAGAGATCCAGAGTCGATACACAGAAAGTGCAACACTGGCAGATCATCTTACTGGAAAGAACATAGGCAAGATTCACAACACTTAAATCATAATATAGTGTCTTTAAATTATCTACATTTAACAATGGGGTCGTTGCATAACAAATGTCCATCTACGACATCGTAGACATTTTTTTCTACGACTACGAGGTCTGTTTGCGACTCGTAAAAATAAATAACAGGTGCATTGCATAATACTGAATCGTGAAATAGAGGATTCCTCGTGGCTTCAAAAATGATATTAAAGAACAATTTCAAGGTAGAGGGGCATCAAAACGCCGAAATGGTGCATGGGAGAACATTCTCCATAATTGTAATTTATTATAACTTAAAAAATCTGGCTTTTATTACTTTCATCTAAAAATATGGTAGAAAATTACGAACTTATTTTGAAGTATAAAAAATAAATAAATGTGCAATGTATCAAATTCATAAAATATCAACTAACATTGAAAAGTGGTATATTTGGAAAGATAAAGATGAACTTTTTTCACTATTAAAGTATTTTAAGATGGGTAATTGTGGTATCAGTGCATCGCAGAGCATGTTTGTTATGCAAGGCAGAATATTAAGACAGTGAATATGGCATTGTTTTTTTTTATCACCAAAATGATATATGTCAATATTTATTCAATGAAATAAATAACCATAACCATAAGTATTCAGGTTTGATTTTTGGTCTCATTCCGGCTATTATTTCAGGAAGAAATATTCGAAAACATTTCACATGTCAGTATTGACGCAGCGTAGAAAATCGATCGTGGATGCCAAGACATGTACAATGTCGTAGAAGATGTCACAGAAAGTTATGCAATACAGTCATTGCAGATGGCTGTCTACGACGTCGTAGAATCAATCCACGACCTCGCAGATTGTTATGCAACGGGGGCAATAGCTTTTATTTTTGAAAACGAGAGAATCATTGCTTTGGTAATTGGAATTGGAAAAGTTTTTAGAGTTACCAAATTCTATATTTTGATAGACAAGGATAATTAAGTATGTAAAACTTAAGCCGACCGACAAGGAAGCCTTGCTGCACCATGCAACATCACTTACCTGATGGCTGTAGCATCGCCGTCATCGCGGTACTGCGACCATTTGCTCAATTTTACACTTTCAATGGAAAGGCAAAGAATGCAAGTACAGAAGGGAATCCCGTGCTCCTACCTTTTTATTCATACCTGTGGCTGTATGGGATCAATTTACTTTTCTCAAAGCATGTCCCTGAAGAGGATAAAAAAGCTAAATTTGAACAAACAGACAAAATAAACATTATATATTACCGAATACCTCTCATCCTTAACCAGCTATTTACTCAGATATAAGAGGAAGGCTATAGAATGACGGAAAGCAACAAAAGATAGTGTTGGAATAATTGCTTTCTTTTGGCAGAGCGAGGTGTGATAAAGTAGCGGCGAATGTGTTTTGATTGTTTATTTTTTAAGCCAGTGTGTTAAAATGAAAGTGTTAATTCGGTCGGTGCCCATTCATTTCACAACGTGACCTGCCAGCTTCTCTTGTTAAAATGAACAAGAGGGAGAGACCCGTGAATAACCAACTTCTAAATAATTCAAAAGTCAAAAGAAAAAAAGATTCGTTTGCTTCTTACTTGCTTTCCTTCCATCCCAACAAGGCACAGCTTGGATATTGTACTGAGTATGGAGCGGTTGTTACGAGGAAAACAGAATTTTGGCTATATTGAATAAATTACATATTTTTTAAAATCATTATTTAGGATGTTTATACAGCAAGTCAAACAATACAGTGAAACATAATTGTGACTTAGGCTCACGGGTTTTTATACGTAATTGATATAACTTTCTCATTTAAAGCACGCAAATATTGTTCGATTCCATGATAACCCTTTTAACTATATAGACAAGAAAGTAATGTTGATCCCATTTCCAGCAAGGGAGGAAATAAAATTATTATAAGTTAATTATATGCAACAATTATAAGACCTTTTTGCTTTGCTTCGACAATGTATCTTTACATAATATTTTGATATGGCAGAACAGGGACTTTACTTAGGTAAGTCATGTAACACAAATGGGAGAATTGGAAGATTCTCTCAATCCCCAGGAACTTCACCGGGATTTCTTTGAAAACATGGACTGCTTCGTTCTGTTTGCATATTTGTTGCCTCAAGTTACCTGGCAAGAACCTTCTCTCAGTGCTTCTAAGTTTCAGCATCAGGATGCTAGTGGTCTAGTCTAACTTCTTGTTTTTATTTTTCCCACCGTGAGTCTTCCGGGGAAGGGTTAGCTTACAGAAAGTGAAACCCCCCGGAGCCTCTAGCAAGAATGTGGGGGTCTGTATTTCTGGTAGAATCTCATAAATTAGAATATTGTTTTCCCCTTGCGGTCAAGTGAAATGAATTTGTTCATCCTGAATATATTTTGATGTATTATTTCGCGCAAACAGCCTCCGATATTTTCCATTTGTCAAGTTTAAAAAAAATTATAATTGCAGTAGGTCATCTCGCTTTTTTGATAATTGATATGTGCCCAGATACAGAAAATGTCACACATACATCTGAACCGTCCTCTTGGCTTTGCATGGAAAATTAATCTTGATTTGTTAAAGAAATCGTGGGATCGTTAGCTATCGTTGGCTACACATTGCATCCCAGCTAAATATCTTGTTTGTTTTATCATCTCTACAGACACTGCAATAACCATAAACACAAAACAACTGAGACTTGGTCCATCCCTTTTTCTGCCATTTATTTTCATAAATTTGCCCTTTCCGTTTTTAACAGCATATAGTTTATACAAACAGCATGTATACATGTACATGTATTATGATCGGGGGCAGTGTGTTTCCCTGGGTGTCCGGCTATGATAGAGAGTCATATACCTACAAATGACATTGCTCTTTTGCTCAATCTGTATTTCATTACATGGATAATATTATTTCTCTCTATTTTTAAAGTATGATATGAACAAATGATGATCAGCAATCACTGAGAATAATGTACTTGTTACCAAAAATGTTTTTGACTTAATGAAAAAATATTAGATACAAGTACATTAACTTTCGTATATGATGGCCATTCCGAAATACACTATAGATGCTGCGCTGATTATAGAGCTGCGTATTCATTCCAGGAGGGTTTCCCAAAAATATACGGTCTATATGAGACACTGGGTTAGGCCTTAGTACATATTGCTCTAGTAGTATTTTGCCCTGGAAACTACTTACTATGATATAGTGTCGCTGATCACTGTTATCAAACCAATGTTTGACTGATTTTGCACACGTAATATAATATATAAACCCTTTTGAGAGGTTTCCCCCGTAAACTGAGTAAACTTATATATATCAACATAGTGTGGCTTACAAATACCTCCAGGTTCATAAGTATGATTTTAGCAAAACCATCGATATGTTACATTCGCAACGTTCCTTAGGTCACGTATGACTAGGATATCAGATACAACACTCAGTGGCTGTCCGTTCAAGGGTAGGCTTAATCTTTTGATTTACTGATTACATGGTCTGGAACAAAAATTCAAATAACTCATAACAAATCAAAATGGCAAAGAAGGGAAAGTACACGTCGTTGTAGACCCATATTATAGTCTGGGAGGTCCTGGCATAACTTTATCAAAGGAATTAATACAAATACGAATTTCTTATAAATAACTTATCATTATAGACTCGCAGCCGAAAAAATGCCTAATTATCCATGAAAGTTTTATCGCGTCGCCGGATTTTGAATGAGCTTTGAATGTGAAGCTGTGGCTTGCTTCATTGTCCACAAATTACAGTAGAATTTTTGCGAGTTCACCACGGTAGCTTTGGTAGTGGTGGGAACAATTGCTTCCGGTGAGATTTCTGCTTGGTTGGATGACTTCTAGTATACTTCTAGCTACACATCCTTTAACATTGCCCGGTAACATTGCCACAAAAGCAGAAGGAGAATAGCTGCATGGGCAATCTTTAGATATGACTGTGTGTCTCTAGGGTATAGCAAATTTCCCTTACTCAGAGAATTGTCTATGTGTGATATTGACGGCTCAAGGCCAATGGCGCTCCACCGTCAAACCTATGAGAGTCCTTGTGGTAAAATCAACGCCAGAACCGCTTATATCAAGAACAATAATGCGTGGTGCAAAGCCAGAGGGGCCATTTTTCTTTTGTCTTGGACTCGGCTGCTGCATTAAGAAAGCAGAAAGGCACCAAGCTGATGTTTCAGGCAAATGTCGCCATAAATATTCCTTCATATATGTACATGCCAGGCCGGTTCCATAGATTCCCCATGTTGTTTCATGTATCTAAGTTGATACATTGATACATGTAGAAACCAGTTTTACGCGTTTAAACCTTACACGTGGAAATGGCGATTGCTTCTATGCTTTAGTGTAAATAATTATGTCGACAGAGTTCTTGTTCCAGCTAGGACACCTGCCTCCGCATAGGCCAACCTCACTTGATTTATTGTTGTTTGCTTCTTGGAGAAGTCTGCATGATAGAGTTGATGGTTTTTAAAGAGTGGTTCCTTCAGGGCAGAATGGTGGCGAGTGGTTCCTTCAGGGCAGAATGGTGGCACAATCGGGAACACATGTACATGTATATTAGTTTTTGTCTGATTTCGGATGTATTTTTGACATCATCTAGGCTATTATGTATGAATTAAGGACTTAGCGATCGAGTGAAAAGGATGTGTCCTTTCATATTAGGACCCAAGATGGCCACTTCACTCCATGGAAATGCGCGTAATAACTAGCATGGCAATCGTCGTTTTTAACATTTTATTCCTGAAATTTCTATCAATGAAAATATGCGCTCACTTTCTTTGTCTTCGACCAGTATTTGAATCAAGATAACTTAAATGTTGTGTTCTTTTTAAACAATTTGTAAGATGTGCAATTATATATTTAGTTTTCTTGGAGTCCTATGTTATCATACCAGCCTTTTCAATGGGTCTCATGGGAATAATGACGTTAACTCGTGTTAACTGTTCAACTGTGGGTAAATGGATACTCTGTCCCGCAGTACTTGTTGTCGAAAATTTAATCAGGGGAACAGCGACACGGCCACGAGGCAACAGTGTGACAATGATAGAGAGCACATTTGTATGCAAATTACAGAGTAGTAGAATAGATCTTCATTAGGCCTACTTCACGCTATTTCTAACAGTCGTGGCCAAAACATTTCCTTTATTTGCGCTCTACATCAAATGAACCTGGGTGCTTGCCCACATATCAATTAAACCTTCTTCTATAGACATAAAGGCAGTGGTATTGGCGCTTCCAGTTACCCCCATTGTAGCCACTCTCAATTCTTGTTTCATCAACATCCCCAGTCGTCGGCTCCATGTCCCCAGGGTAAACATTTCAGTTCCTCCTTTCGAAACCTCGTCCCCGGGACATGACCTTTGAGGGTCGATCACATATTAGGATGGCAGGGAGGCCTCAGGCTGTGTCTCGGCCAAAACCGGCCAACAGCTAGGGCCGTGATCGACGTCCACTTGAATAGCGTCTGTTTAGAAGCAATAAAAGTCAATATGGACCTATTCTGTTTCAATTGCTCTTCTGAATCCATTTTACTTCAAAATAAACTTCCCTTGATGGATCCCGAATAGTTTGGCTCAAATTGAATTGCTGGTAATCTGACAAGCCATTTCCCATCGTTATATTTTATACAAAAAATATCTATAATTGTTACCGTCGTAAATCTCGCCGGCTGATATCGTGCCATGTATGAGAACAAATCCGGAACAAATAAGCTAAGTTGGATGAGTGAAGCTAGAAATAAGCACAAACGTTGATAAAGCGCTCAAGGCAGAATTGAAGTTACAGTTGTTTATTCATAATAATGACTGACCAATGCAGGGCCTCATATTTATACTACGCAGATCGCTGTGCATGCGTAGTACAATATTCACCTTCGGAGAACGCCAACCCCCAGCCCGCACACACACACTCCGTCATCTCTTAGTGTCAGATCTCTGGAGGAACCTAAACACAATAAACCTGGTTAACTGGAGGGAATATTTCTTATAATAATTCATTTCATAAAAATATCTATACTATATTACTCTATAAGATTGTGACTAACAAGTGACAGCATAGCTGCTGGAAAACGAGTTAATAATAAACAATCTATTAATTTATACATGGGATGGTTCAAACATTAGTACAGTTTCTGCTGAGATTGTAATCTGGGCAACTCAACACATCTACCATTGACTGGAGTTCTGCACCTTCAGGACACAAATGGCCACTGCATCCAGACGTTCCAACCAATCAAACTTCTGGCAGCTATTCCACTGGATCGCCCCTCATAGAGTCCTACTGGCAATAGTTGAGGCCATAGTAACTGTCAATATTGACTACACTGCTCAATCACTTTTCAAGAGAATCAGAGAAAAAAGGATACAGAATCTACTACAATAGACTCCCTCAAACTCACTGGCCTCCAAAGCTGGTTCTCCACCAGTCATCTGCCACCGGTTGGGTCATCAAGATCAATGAGCTCTTAGACTCTCTCTGTAGGTCAGCCTTCTCCTGATCAGTTTCTCTGTTCCACCCAGAGAAACTGATTCCGTATCAACAAACCCTTTTTATTTTGATCTAAAAAAGGATGTCACTGTGACCCCACATGCAGTCTCGTCCTCCCCTGTCATATTCTGTGAACTCATAGCCATCCTGCCATTATCAACAATACAGCACATTCAAACCATGCAACCACACATTGCCAAACCATACCATCTCCAAGCCCATGTCATAGATCATGCTCTTCACCTCACTCAGCCTCCTTCACTGGGTTCTCAGCTATTGTGAGCTGATTGCGGAATGAGGTTGTGGATTTTCTCGCACAGGCCCAGTAGTATGGACCTGCTCTCTGTTCGAAGGAGACCTACTTAACTTGGAAGACAAGGGCCTTTGGCAACACCATATTGACCTTGGTAGTCCTGTAAACCACATATCGGCAGTCCCAGTCTCAGACTCACTGCAATCACAGATCCATGTCATAAGAACTGCCATGCAAACCTTTCCTTAAGGGGCACAGTCCCTCTCCCTGCCCACCTCCCCCACACCCCTTGTGTCAGATCGGGCAATTGGACTTCAGGGATCTTAGATTCTCATGGTCCATTGCCACTAGAATGTGGGCCACCTCGCCTGCCCCTGTTTAATAACACTTTCAAAGAATTCCAACATGATCTCCTCATACTAATATTCAAGGCTGCGACACAATTCAGAGGCAATACTCTTGTGTGTTACTGCACCACACTCCAGATGATTTCCTTTCCCTTGCACCCTCCCCCTCCCCCTTACAAGCTGGGCATTGAACAAACCTCCACATAGCCTGCTTACAAGGGGTACTATCCGAGTACTGTATACTTGACAGTGTTTTGATGTAGTATTGAAAGTACTACCATGATCAAAATAGGGACAATATAACGAAACTTGATGGAGGTGTCTGCTGCAGGTAATCAGAATCATTGAAACATCAATGTACAATACTTCGCCTTTGTCTAAATTGTGGCTAAGTGTAGGATGGGTCCAGAGGAATCCTTACTCATTAATATGAGAATCGATCATTCAATGTGGTCAGATTTTCATACAAATTTGAATTGTCGTCTGAAGAAAATCCCCGAGTATTATGGATTATGACCTTAAGCTCTTAATTGTATACAAAGCCCCCGTTGCATAACAATCTACGAGCCGGTGGATTGATTCTACGACGTCGTAGACAGGCATGTGCAATGACTGTGTTGCACTTTCTACGACATCTACGACATCTACGACATCTACGACATCTACTACGACATCGTACAACTCTTGGCATCCACGATCGATTTCTACGCTGTTTTGATAAATGTTTTGGATTATTTCTTACTCTAAGAATGGCCGCCGTAATGAGACCAAAATTCAAACCTGAATACTTACGGTTATGGTTATCTATTTCATGGTAAAAATATTGACATCAAATCATTTTGGTGAAAAAATAAACAATGCTATATTCACTGTGTGAATATTCTGCCTTGCATAACAAACATACTCTGCGATGCACTGATACAACATTTACCATTCTTAAAATATATTTATAATGAAAAGAGGTAAAATTTATCTATCCAAATGTATCAGTATTCAATGTTAGATGATATTTTATGAATTTTATACATTGCATATTTATTTATCTTTTGTACTTCAAAATAGGTTTCATAATTTGCTAGCCTTTTTTTAGATGAAAGTATTAAAAGCTATATTTTTTAAATTATAATATATTAAACTTATGGGTGATGTTCTCACATGCAACTTGTCACCGTTTTAATGCCTCTCTACCTTTAAATTGTGCTTTAATGTCATTTTTGAAGCCACGAGGACTCCTCCATTTCACGATTCATTATTATGCAATGCAGCTGTATGCAATGCAAACTGACATCGTAGATTCTCCGATGTTGTAGACGGCCATCTGCTATGTCTGCACTGCATAACATTTGACGACATCCTCTATGATATCGTAGATGACTATATGTGTAATTATAAATCGAATTTTAAGAGGAACTGCTAGATTCGCAGGAGTGTGACAAAACAATATAAGTATCTCCAAGATGGAACACTATCGGGCACCGTAGAAAACGACATAATGGGCGAGATGAGAAAGCTGGGAACTCCAGTCAGTGACCTTGGCCGCCCCCAGAGAAAGTCTCAAGGTTATTATGTGTCGCTTCCTTAGCCTCTAGAATAAACAAGTGTCGCCACTGCCGGTCCAAAAGCGTGAGTATTATCTGCCAAATATGAAATAGGAGAGAGGCATTTTCCTGCTTTCCTCAGGAGCAGGTCGGGTGAGGGTCAAATCCAGCACAGTGTAAATGGGAATAAACCTGAGGCCATATCAGATACGCACGCCTCTGTTGCTCCAAGTTTGGGCGGGCAACAACGTTTATTTAAGACTAACTTCAACACGGCATGCAGAGATGTCAAATGTTCTTGATTTGAAGAAGTTGTATTTCCAATTGCATGGAGTTCCCGCAGTCAGTAATTTTGATTTTTGGTTAAAGGTCAGTAATTTCCGAAGTGAATCAGTAAAACGTAAGTAGAAGCCAAAGCCTAGTTGTACATTAGGTACACGTATGCACTAGGTACATATTAAACTGGATTTGTTATTTGTAGTAAAAATACGAATAAATAAACCTTGCTGAAGATCAAATGTTGAATACTAGATACTAGTTTAATATTGTGGAATTCATGTAAAGTAACATTGTCCCAATCAGTATTTAAGCCGATCATTATACATTATGTCCGATTCAAACATGTTAGGATATAAAACTTTCATATATATAGTCCATGATAGGCTAGTTTTGTGATACCTATAGAGAATCTTTGGTCTGTGCCACTGTTATATATATAACTTGCAATAGGTTGGTTCATGAACAATATTTATGTAATATTAAATGCTATACGGTTTTCATTCAACAAACGCCTAAATGTACCCCATTAGTTTTTATATGAATTCCTCTTTCAACTTAGTGCTGATATATTTTATTATGAGATAGGGCTCCTGATGGAGAAACTGTCCTGTGTCGATTTGTCGCGCTAAGGATGAGCATTTGTCCCTTGTCCCCAGAATCCCAATGTCGATTTGTCCCTCTAAGAAAGGATCTATGTCGTTTGTCAATCATAAGAAATGGCTATGTCAGTTTGTCGATTTAGGCATCAGGACCCCTTGAGATGCAAGGTCGTGTCACACCCATTTTATGCTCACCTATTACCTCATTTGGGTTACGTAAGATTACGTAACATTATCAATATAAATTAGCATAATTATTAATATTCATAAACTGAGCAATGGGAGAGAGTCAGGGCAGTGTTGATCAAGAGGGCAGCTCAAGGCGGGAAGACTTGGTGAACGCACCATGTCTGGAGTATGTATAGCCGAACTTCCGTCCCGGAACCAATATGGCGGACAACGTCAATAGTGGGGAAGGTGCGGTCTTGATCGATAGGAACAGTACAGCGGACGAGGCCGTTCCCAGCGGTGAAACTGGGTTTTTTAGGACTGGTTTAAATGAGGAAAAGAAGGTATTAAATCTTGTATCATTTAATGTTAATGGACTGGCTGATATCGTTAGGCGCAAGGCCATTTTTAGTGAGTTACACGAACTGAAAGACTCGGTCATCGCTATACAAGAGGCGCACTGTACACCTGAGACCGAAAGGATCTGGGCCAGCCAGTGGAGGGGGAAAATATTCCTTAGCCACGGCAGGTCCAATTCTAACGGAGTTGCCTTACTGTTATCTATTGACTTGGACGCTAAAATTATCTCCAAAGGTAAAGACACAGAAGGAAGGGTTGTGTATGTTATTTTTGAATTATATAATGTGAAATATTGTTGTATGTCAGTATATATGCCAAACTCATGCAGTGGGCAAACCCAACTAGACAAAATTGATGAGGTGAAAAAAATTGTTTCCAAACTGGAGTATGACTCATTGTGTATTATGGGGGACTTTAACATCGATATGTGTAAGAATCCAACCGAAAAGAACACGTTGGCCCTCCAGACGTTTGTGGGGGAACTGGGGATCAATGATTCGTTGTTCTGTATGGGTAAAAGGGAAGACACCTGGGATAGAAAAGAACAGAAGTCCAGGCTGGACTATATATTTGTAGATGACGCTCTATTGGGGAGGGGGGTGGAAGCGGGGACAGTTATCTGTCCTCTCTCCGATCACAAGAGAATATGGTTCAAGATTGGAACAGACGAAACAAGAAGGGGGAGGGGGCACTGGAAGTTTAATTGTAAGCTGATTGATGATGAAGATTATTGTGAGGGGGTGGGGAGAATAGCTGAGGAGGTGGAGGGAATGGATAGGGATATGTGTGATGTTTTAAGATGGGAATATTTCAAAACAAGATGTAGAAGCTTCACAATTAAATTCTGTAGAAATAGAGCTAAAGCTGCGAGAAGAGGCCAAGAGAGGCTGAGAGAAAGATTAAGATGCCTGAGTGAAGAGGAACAACTGAGTAATAGCCAAATAAATGAAAAGAAGAACATCACTGCCGAAATGAGAGAGTTCGAACTAGAAAAGGCAGAGGGTGCCCTGCTCAGATCTAGGGCTAACTGGATGGTAGAGGGGGAGAAATGCTCCAAATACTTTTTAAACCTCGAGAAGAACAGAGCTAAAAGTAAATGTATATCAGGGCTAATAGTCGACGGTAATATCACCAACGACTCAGGTGAGATCCTCAATGAGGGAAAAAATTTCTACAAGGAGTTATATAGTGAAAGGGAAATTTCTACAGAAGCTGCAGACATGTTTCTTTCCCAGGACTCCAAGAAAGTTGAGAAGAGTGAAAGGGATAGACTGTGTTTACCTATCTCTGAGAGGGAAGTGGGCGGGGTCGTTAAAGGGTTGAAAAATGGTAAGTCGCCGGGGTGTGACGGTTACACGGCGGAATTTTATAAATATTTCTGGGCCCAAATCAAAACTATGTTCATGTGGATGGTATGCGCGGTCGAAAAAAATGAGTCTATGTCTTGGGAACAATGTAAGGGATTAATATCAGTCATTCCGAAGAAAGGTACTGACTTACGCTATATTAAGGGGTGGAGGCCCATAACCCTCCTAAACGTTGACTATAAGATTGTATCGAAGGTTATCGCTGATAGACTGTACAGAGTTCTTGGAGATATTGTCGACGAAGACCAAACAGGTTTTATGAAGGGTAGATATATAGGCGAAAGCATAAGAAGAGTACATGATATTATTGATTTTTTGCATGCTGAACAAGAAAGTGGCATGATAATCGCTATAGACTTCAGAAAAGCGTACGATACCGTCAGCTGGCAATTCCTGATGCAATGCTTGAGCCACTTTGGGTTTCCAGAATACATAATTCGTTGGGTCAAAACTCTATTGAAAGGCTCCAAAGCCGCGTTCGGTAACAATGGATATGCATCCGAATGGTTTGATTTAGAAAGAGGGGTCAAGCAGGGGGACCCTATCTCTCCTGCCCTGTTTAATATTGTAGTGGAGACCCTGGGCAATTATATTAGAAACGACCCAAATATCAGGGGTGTTATGACAGGGGTAACCGAGCACAAGATTGTGCAATACGCAGACGACACCACTTTCATATTAAAAGATACCGGGTCCTTGCAAAGAGTTTTTGAAATTATGTCTTCATTCGGGGAGGCCTCGGGGCTATGCATAAATATAGAGAAGACAGTAGGACTCTGCCTGGGTGAATTTGATGAAGAAATATTGGGTCAGGCACCTGTCCAATTTCAGGATTATCTGAAGATCCTTGGGGCTTGTCTGGTTCATCCGGATGCAGACCTTAAGGAGGCTGACTTGAACTTTAATGATGCCATACTGAAGATGCGGGGTGTCGTGGGCCTGGGCCCCCAGACAACTTTCGTTGAAGGGTAAAGCTGTAGTTAACAACTCTCTTATTCTGCCAATAATACAGCATACACTGGCAGTTACGGCTACAAATCCAGCATTCATCAAAGAAGTGGAGAAGGTGACAAAGACAATGTTGTGGGGGTCCAGAAAATGTAAAATCAAAATGGCATACACCAAGCAAGATATAGGGGAGGGGGGGCTTGGGGTGCGTAGCATCCACGAAGTGGTTAAAGCTAACAGAATAGCATGGACAAAGAGAGCCCTTCTAAGGCCCGGGGCTAAATGGGTCAAAACCTTGGAATGTTTTCATGGAAGGTGTGTCGAAGACATATTTCTATGCCGCAGTAAACCTAAGAAGCAGTTAAATGAATTCTATGGTGAGATCTTAAAGGTGTGGAACGAAGTGTACTACAACAAGTGTCCTATGACGAGGGAAGATATGTGTAGAGAAAGACTCAATTACAATCGGTTTGTACTGTCTGGTGGTAAAATGATTGAAAGCATGAGGTGGAGGAAGGCTGGTATATCTAAGGTGGGCGACCTGGTGGGTGAGGACGGAATTCTATTATCAACTGAACAGTTCAGGTCTAAGTACGGAATTAATATTAGCTATCTGGAAAGAATTCAAATCACTCTTGCCGTCCCTAACATCTGGTGGTGCATCTTGGAAGACGAAGCTGACTCTACTAAGGTTGACTACTGTGTTGCTAACTTCGAAATAGATGGAAAGATCATAAATGTATACAAAGCAAGCGTTAAAGAAACATATAGCGCGTTTGTCTTAGAGGGCAGACCAGATATCATAGAAAAAATGAGTAAGTGGAGTACTATTCTCGGAGTCGAAGACACAATGTCATCTATCGAGGAAATCCGGTGTAGGTTTAAAACCCCATTCAGAGTATGCACCGAACCCAGATTGCAGTCATTACAGTACAGAATCCTGCACAGAAATATTTGTTGCAACAAGGTCCTGAAGGACATTAATGTAAAATTGTATCCTGATTGTTCATATTGTGAAGATGAGGATGATATTGTCCATTTTTTCTACTTTTGTGAAAGAGTAATGTCGTTCTGGAATGAAATCAAAAGGTGGTTCAATGATAGTCACTCACTTGTCCACGCATCCTCAGAGATCGTCACCCCCACTCATGTCCTTCTGGGAGTGAGGGGAGGGGGAAAAGAGAGAGATTTTGTCAACTGGACGTTTATATTGGCGAAGAACTATATACACAGGCAGAGGTTATTTCATGAAAATGATATTGTTTTTATTGTCTTTCTGAAGGAATTGTGTAAGCGATTTCGTGCGATCCAATATGGGGATAAGATACTAGACAGGGTGAGGGGCAAAGGGACCAAGTGGAAACACTATGTTCAGGAGGCCAGAGCCCTATATTTATGATATATCTTGTCTGTACTTATATGCTTATGGAATGGCTTCGTGTTATGTAACGCTGGTATTTAGATTTCTGGGATAGATATTCTTCTTGACTTTAGCAAGATCAAATGTTAAGATTACTCTTTTTTTAACTGACGTTGATATGCTTGTGTGATTGTACTGATGACCGTGAAATGTTTGTTGGCTGTTGATAGCAAGTGGATATCCTTTACCCGGCTACTGCTGGGGTTCGACGTGTTGCTTGAGTATTAATATGACCGAAAATCAGACAGAAGATGAACGTAAAACACTTTATTGTTGTACTGATGCCTCTTTTATTGTGGACTGGTTTTGTGAGTAATATATGTACTGAATATGAATCGAGAGTCAGGGACCGCAAAATTGTAAAGGGAGCAGACCCTGCGCGGATGGGTAAGAAGAAAATTTGAAAACACAAAAAAATATAAAATATAAGGTAATTTGATGCTTGATCTTTAGTTGTGTAGAAGCCTAGAGGGCAGGATATCATGAATAAAACCTTTTAAAAACAAAAAAAAATATTCATAAACTGTATAAGTATCCATAACCATGTTCATATATGTCTATATACATGTTACGTAATACAGGGCGACATGTTAGTTAACACCATGCTCGCCAGGTCAACAGGTCAGGCATGGCTATCACGTGACCTACCTGACCCTCATTGGTTAATGAGTCATGAATATATATAATGTAACCATACTGCGGCCTGATTGGCCTACACTGTCATGTGACCTTAAGTGTAAACTTACCTGCTCTATACCTACGAAATAAAGGATCAGTTCTTAATGAACAGTTGTACTGACAACTCCTCCTGCTCTCTTCATTAGTGGGCTAATTACCCACATACTTACATAACTTAGTAATCATCCACCTTCGTTCTCTGAACTAGCTCTACCATCGATTCTAGAATATCCAGAATAATCACTTGTAATGGCGACATTTTTTTAATGGGCATCTGAAGCATAGCTAGGTATAGAAATCGAAATATTTTGCATAGCTTTCCCATACTTTGTCTGCATTAGGATGATATTCCCCGCTATACCGAAAAATAAAGAGGTTTAAATTGACCAAATTTTTTTCTTTAAAAAAATGGTCTCCTGAAAACAAATTTCGCAATTTTAACATTACGCAATTTTAACATTACGCAATTACTTATATATATACTTCAATTCACTCGATATTTGGAGTACCCGAGACTGGGAAATGGCCTCTTTTCTTAATATGCCGAAATGAGTAATAGGTGGTAGGCCTACTTTAACTTTTTACTTAGTGAGAAAGGAAATACTATTTAGTCTCCAACTAGTCCCTTACTTCTAAATTCGTATAAAATGAATACCGTTTGCATGTGATTTAATTCTTTATTTTGTCTGCGAAAAAGCATCAAATGCTCCCCAAATTGCAGCCTAATATCTATAATTTCCACACTGAATATTCACATATTGTAGACCTACATGCATTCCTGTGTCTAAAGCAAGGCAGAAAGTGTCAGAAGACAAAAGTGTCACTGTTACGTCATCAACACCCTTTTGTGCCTGCTAATATGACATTTATTTTGTCTTGTCAGTATAGTCAATACAAATTTGGCATTAGTCATTTAAAGTCAGTAATTATGATGTTGGCTGGACCGCTGGAACCAGAGGTGCCAAACCTCCCGACATGGCGGGAGATCTCCCGATTTTTCAGGCAAATTGGCAATTCCTCCCGACCTCCCGACTTGACATCAAAACCTCCCGCCAAAAGGCCCAGATTATGAAATCTTAGATATTTATATAAAAAAAATCCCCCAAAACGTGCCATATAACTATACAAATCCGAATAGAGAAACTACCCTGGTCACATGCAGGTTTATTTTAGGCCTACAATTTAAGTTCAAGCCCAGCCTTACCCTTTCCCAAGAACCCAACTCAAGTTACACTTTATGGCCGTTGTAAGGACAGTTAGGACGATAATTAATGTCTTTTCCATGCCCATGTAGGCCTACATATATGATGTGTTTTAGGAAAATGAGTCACAAGTCGCAAAATTGATATTTTTCAGTTTTTTTCACAAGATCTCTTTATTGAAATGTTCTGATTGTTAGAGGGTTTAGTACCTATAGTCTTATAAATCCATGTAACAAATTTCAGGACATTGTATTAAATATTACCTTGCATTTTGAAGGCCTTCGTATGGAGTGTATTTAGTTACTTTACTAGTAATTGGCCGGCCACCCAGAAACATTGCAAACATTTTTTTTTTCCCAAAAAATAAAAATATCAAACTTAAAATATAGAAATACTTATTAGGTGTCCTAGTGTTTACTATCATTAGAATCAGCTTGATCTCCTTTTTTTCAAATATGGTGATATTTCAAAATCCATATTCTGTGACTTATGACTCATTTTCCTAAAACGGATCACATATGATAGGGGACTACTTGGAATTTATTTAACCAAATTCTATAGGCTTTTCCAAGGTTCATTATTGGAATACAGTTGATGAAAGTGTTTATCCTATTCTATATTTAATATTGTACAAAAGTTTTTTGCTGCACAAATAACCTAGCTTGATTTTGAAAAGAAAAAGTTCTTCACAAAATATGAATCGGTATATGCTTTCAAATTTATTGAATATTATGTGAAAATGACCCTAAAATGCACCATTTCACTCCTAGTTTTTAAAATTTTCCGGGGGGACATGCCCCCGTACCTCCCTAGTGTATACTACTCACGCCTACGGCGTTCGTACCTCCCGCCCCCAACATACTCAAAATCGGGAGATCTCCCGATTTTGACTACCCCAGGTTTGGCACCTCTGTGGAACATCCCAGTAGTGTGTTCACGTGGTTTGTATACACATACATTATTATACACTGATTATATTGGTCCTGTGAGTCAAAAAACACAGTTAGCGTTCATTGGCATTCACATTATAGGCTTTGGGAATAAACTACGTCTAAATTATTCAGATCAGGCTCGGTGTTTTATCTACTATATGACGAATATGCAACAATAAGTTTTATGCCAATGTCCCACTATTATGGACTTAGAAGGTTGTGGGGAGGAGGGAAGATTAATTATGGCATGTGATAGAGGACGAGCGATAGCAAGTTATCTATCACATGTCACATGTCCATAGGTCTATTAATTTCTTTTAAAATGTTTAAATCAGTAACACAACAGTTGAAACTAACATTTGGAAGGGATCTGACACACATCATGTAAACATGTGCATTGGACCAGCAGTGAGCGGGCCAGCTGTATAGCAATGGCCGGCTCCATGCCTGGCGCCACCTAGGGTTTCTCAGCACGTAGAGAGTATTGGAATGTTGTGTGCAAGAACAGCTGGCTACCCATCTAGAGTCAAAAGAATTTTTATGTGATGTTCAATTCGGATTTAGAAGTGGGAGGTCGATCAATCATGCTCTGGACAATCTCTTTCAATATACGTATCAAAATGTTAATAATATAAATCTCACTGATTTATTATTTCTGGGTTTTAAAAGGGCATTTGATACGGTAAACCATGAATTATTACAAACAAAATAACAATATTTCGGCATTATAAATGAATCATTGAAATGGTTCCAAAACTGTTTCCAGGAAAGGACACAACGAGTTATTATTGATGAAAACCTCTTAACCTTGAAAAAGGTAACCTCTGGTGTACCACAGGGCACTTCTTTAGGCCCTCTGCTCTTCATATATCATACATTAACGATTAATTTACATGTCAAATATTGTCAAATTTAGCATTTTGCTGATGACACTGATTTATGCAAGCTGAGATAGAAATACTCAAAAAATATTAGAACTACAGGATGATTTACACAAAGCTGTAAGATGGTGTGCAATATATAAGATTTCACTAAATATAAAGAAATGTAAATCTCAATTAACTTGAAACCTGGTCGTACCCATATGCCAGGATACTGTATTGGTAACCAAATGCTTGACTCAGTTGAATATTATAAATTATTGGGGGTTAAAATAGACAGACAACTGAATTTAAAAATATTCCTAGAAAAAAGATCACAATCAGAGCCAAAATCAAAGCCATGTCTAAACTGTATGGAGTGTGTGATACCAAAACGCTAATATTAATCTTTAAAACTACCAATTTGTTGTTTTGATCGATTTTGCCTTTTCTGCCATTTCTCCCATTTAGGGGGCTTTTTTAAAATTAACTGGGAGTAAATCGTTTTGGCTGTACATGCCAATAGATTCATTTCCGTTTCTCCGACGACAAACACAATTGATTCTTCAATTTGGACACCATTCTCTCTTTTTATATTTCTTATCCATTCTGAGGGTATACCTTTTTTTTACATTTGCCTTGAGAACCAGGACGGAATAAAATCATAGTTTGCTGCTAGTTCTTTTGTGGACATCATATTACCGTTTTCGTTAAAAATATCACCCAGTACCACTATTCCCTGATTCTACCATTCAGACCAGTACAGCATCTGCCCTTTGTCTTTTATGTACCTATTCGCCCATATTCTCTCCTTCAGGATTTGATCTATGGAATTACTCCAATAATGAACCGGCAGTGTGTGTGTGTGAAGGGGGGGCATGAAAAAGATGAAAATGCCTGGAATTTGGAAAAACTAATTCAAGACCTGGTAAAAGAGTATTTTAACCAGATAGTTTAGTCATATCAATAGAATTTTGTGATCCAAACAAACCTAAGGGAGGGGGGGGGGGGTCAGGGGGTGTTCCCCCTGGGAATTTTGTGAACACATACTCTCTAATGCATTCTGCATTCTGGTGGATTTGAGATGAATAAAATTACTTTTTAGTGCCTGTAATTAAGGATATTTATACAGAATCAAGCTCTAAATCTACCAATGTCTGTCATGATAAAATTCAAAGATTTCCATACCTGAAATACAGTTTTTCCAGACCCTAAGAAGCGACCCACTCTGTACAGTAATAGTTTTTGATGTGGATGTCTTTATTGATATAAGCTCAAATTTAGATCTCACATGACAAATATACCAAAAGAATAAAAATGTAAGTTCAGTGACCTTGGAATTCAAAAACACTGACTGCCCCCATTTCGTGAGAATTGACCATAATGCCTTGAAAATCATAATACAATTTCACGACTTTCAAGGAACTCAAGGCCATGTAATAACTAATAATCCCACTCCTCTGCATGTAGTTAGGTCCCCCTGGAAATGACGTTTTGATTTTGGGAAATGAGTAGTATCCCACAGGAGCTTTCCCAGGCTATATATAAATAGAGTGTGGAGATCCCAAATTAAAAAAGGCTTGAAAATCACATTTTCACCCCAGATACCTTCACAAACCACATATAATATCCTGCACATAGGGTCGATGGGCATGTACAGACAAAAAAATCAGATGGGGATATCCCAGATTCCCAAAACATGATATGACAATATACAATCCATACTTGCAAGTACAGTGACATGTGTATAATTGGTAGGAAATGAGCCTCAGTTTTAACCGTTTGAACGGTTAAATCTGGTTGAGTGGCTATTATCTTTTGGTTTAATAAACTGTGACTTCTTTTATGCATGTAACAACACAAATAGAAAGAGACTAGCTAAGAGAAGGAACTAGGAGAGAACTACAATGATAGGATGAGGGTGAGGATATTTACAGTTTTAAGAGAATATAGGTAACATACATTCAGCCTTGGTTAAGGCTGTGAAGACTTTATAATCATTTGTTTCTCGTGTCAACATCGAGGTTGTTCCATAATCCCGCAGTTTTTCTTTGGACACTTTGGTCATAAGACACAATGTTTGGCCTATTAGAGAACATCACTGGTGCCTGCCACTGTCTGGTCTGTCTTACATTTTGATCAACCAAGGCTGGTTTTTTTGCCTCGTTTAAAGGCAAGGTTTAAGATATGAGCCCTCCTTCTGTCTACTTACTTTGGTACACTGGCTATTCTGTGAATAAGTAGTGTATTTGTTAACTTTGGAAGCTTGAGTGCAATTTTTAGGCACTTATTTTGTAAAATTTGTAGTTTATCAATGTATCTTGCTGCACATCCGCTGTAGATAACGTCACCATAGTCTAACAATGGTAGTATAAATACTTTGTAAATTCTTAAGAGAACCTGTGGTGGCACCAGTTTAGAAATTCTCTTGAGGAGGTACATTTTATGACTCACATTTTTGTGGGTAGATCGCACTTGCATATCATATTTTAGATTGGCGTCTAATGTAATGCCCAAGTATTTGTAAGATTCTACACAATCAAGCTGGGAAGCATTCAATACTAATGACAATATTCGGTTTAACATGATTTACTCTGCTTCAAATGCCTCTGAGGTGCATTGTCTTAGTTTTGTTCACATTCAATGTCAATTTATTAGACTCAAACCAACGAAAAATATTGTTAGTATCCTCTTGCAGGAGTACATTCAGGGTGTCAGTGTTATCATGGCTACAGCATACGACAGTGGCGTCTGCCAAAAGCTTTACTTTTCTATGAACGAGACAATGTTCTACATCATTTACATACATAAGAAAAAGCAGGGGTCCCAGGAAAGATCCCTGGGGGACTCCATAATTTACATTAGCACTCAAAGATTCAGTATCATTGCAAACTGTTGCCCATAATACCATATTTGTCTACTTTAGCTAAAAGTACATTATGGTTCACCATATTAAAAGCCTTTTTTAGGTCAAAGAAGACAGCGAAAGAGGTGCTACCATTGTTCATATCTTTCAGTATGTCTGAGATCGTGTCCACAGTCGATATTGATTTTCTGTAACCATTTTGTTTATCTGAAAGGACATTGTGATTTTCAAAGAAATCTAGTAGTCACCTGTGAATAACCTTTTCCAATAACTTTGACTGAATTGGAAGCTGGGTTATAGGCCTATAGTTAGAAATTACTGAGGCTTCTCCACCTTTGAACAGGGGGGTGACACATCCTTTTTTCCAGGAATTTGGAATCGAATTTGAAGAAAATATATGAGGTTAAATATGTGACTCAAGACAGAGGGTATCACTATGAAAATATCTTTGAAAACAAACAATTTTATGAATGTAATATTGCTACCCTTATTGGTATTGATATCTTGTGCAACTTTTACAATTTCATCTGGATTTGTAAACACATCACTCAAGTTTTGTTCACACTCTTGCCCTATAAAAGCCCATGGCGCATCAATTTGTGCTGCTAAATTCTCTCCAATTGAGGCAAAAAAGTTATTGAAATGTGTAGCTGGTAGTTTAGAGTTTTCATCAATAATATTTATTTCATTGTTAGAATTTCTCGACTTTTTGGGAATGAGCTGACCATCCATTGACCAGAATTCTTTGTTGTCATTGAAAGTTTCTATGCTTAAGTTAGACAGGTACCTTTTTGGGCCTTGCGGCATAAGTTCATAACTCTGTTTCTTTTGTTCTTAGCTGACACCCAGTCATCATGTTTTTTTTGTCTTTTTAGCTTTTTTCAGTGCTGTGTCCTTATCTTTTATTTGTATAAGCAGCCTGTCAGTCATCCATTTTTCCCTAGGGAGGGTAATTTTTTTCTTTACGACTGGACATATGCGTGACAGGGCTGTAGATAACTTTTCAATTAAAAGATTCCAAGCCTCTTCAGGGTTTTCTAAATCAATGGTACAATTCCAGTGGTAGCACCTCTTTCTAATTGTAGTAATATAATTAGCAGTCGTATAGTCTCTATATTTTCTGTATTCAATTACTTTAGGTTTGTGAGATTTGAACTTTTGTCTCCTAAGGGTTAAAAAGGTCAACAGATGGTCAGCTACCCATACATTGAGTACACCACTAGCATACACACAATCCTCCTTGCTAAAAATCAAATCTATACAGGACTCATGGACACGCTCCCTGTCTTCCCTAATGTTAAATCTGGTTTTGTCTTTTATTAACTGAGTTAACCCCAGTTCATGACCCATATCTGTAAGATTTATGACTGCTTGGTCCTGGGTATTAAACATGTTAAAATTGAAATCTCCGGCAACTACAACATCATAGTTATTGTTGTCAAAGATAGGTTTTGAGACAGTAGCAAATAATTCTTCCATAAAGACATTCTTGTCGCCATCTGGCGGTTTATATACAACAAAAATATTTAGGTTCCTCTTATTAGTAAACAGAATAGTACAGCATAGTAACTCAATATTCACGATTGACACATTCAGAGCATTGTGTGTTTTGAATGTGTAACCATTTTTTATGTAGCATCCAACACCACCACCCAATTTCACACTGTTATCAAGGTTTAGTACACAGCGATCTTGTCTAACAATGGAGTTGTACCCATCCAGAGGGTTAGTGGCACCAGATAACAACAAAGTCAAAGAACTCTTAAATTAACTAGAATATGATACTGTTTGCTGGATAATGAAACGTTAGGCTATTTAAAAAGCCTTCGCCATCACCGTCCCCCCGTCCCCCGTCCCCCACCACCATGGCAGCCATGGTAGCCGGGCCCGTCTGCCCGTCTACATGGCACGCCGAATAACGTTTGGAAGGGGTGATCCCATTGGCTGAGAGCCTAGCTGAAGGTTGATGTAACGCGCCCTGTGATTGGTCGATTTTTTCCCCGGAGCATACCGAAGATGCGATGCCGAGTGTTACCGAAGATGCCATGCGGCCGTACGCAGGGTAAAATATCTGTTCATGCTTTAGCATAAGGGTCAGGGAATCGGTTATTTCTCTCTTATTTTACCAGAAAGACCATGTAGTATTGGAAGTAATCTCTGTGTATATGTATTCCCTGGGCCTGGAGACATTGTTTCTGGCCATGGGAAGTCGGGAAGTAGCAGTTTCAGACGATCGATGCAGAGTCGAGTATAAAGCTGGCAGTTCTAGATAAAGGGAGCGTGGTTAAAATCTTAAGCGGTATGACCTATATAGGCCATAAATATGGCCACTTTTGACGCCAAATCGTCTAGTTGGTCGTCCAAGTTTCTATCCAAACTGGTCAGGAATGTCTCAGTGCAGAGGACAATGTCGGGAAAAATAGGCAGAATAGTATTTTTGAAGTTAGTCCAGTTACTTTTTAGGCTTCTAACATTTACATTCACGATGCTGAAACCACTCATGAGTAGTTTTAGGTTGTCAACCATTATTTATCTGCGGTTCAGCTACATAATTATTTCCCCTATAATGATGATATTGATGAAGGTATGTTAAGGCATAGCATATGATGATGAAGAGCATTTTTGGAGGCTATCTGGGCGATAGCAAAAAAAGGCAGAGAGGTTAAAAATGCTCTCCAAAGCTCGATCACTGTACACTGATAGTGCTAAAACATTTGACAATATAGTAATATACAGACTAGATTAGATTTGAGAAACCAAATTTCTAGATAAGACATATAGATTATATATAATATGGCAGGACTAGATCGAACTAGTTAAAGGAGAGGATGCGTTAACTTTTTTCTTTTACTTGTTCCAATTTTAAAATCTAAATCATATACAAGCAATATTGTCAAAGATACAAGAGGTTTTATTCATGAAAACTAGAGCTAGGAATAAAACACATTAACTGCCACTTACTGTGACTTTCTGCCTGTGTGATGTCACAGGAGTCACTCCCAAAGCCCCATGCCAGCAGAGCTATGTAGTATCCATAGTTCCGATGGCAGTGAATTGGGCTATTTATGTGGGAAAACACACATCTACAATGAAAATTAATTCGAAGGAAATATTGCCAGACACTTTTTGTAAAAGCTAAGAATGTGTTGGAATTTAAAGAAATGGCTGAGTTTGTAGCCCCCACAGTTACGGTATTCAGGAGGAAGTGTGTCAGACAAAGTATCATCCCTGACTTCTCCCAACCTGGGACAGGCACTGCTCCTTCATAAACCTATACCTATAGACCCAGAGTTACAAATGATATATCATTACAGTTACAAATGATATATCATTTGTAACTCTGGTGTTAATTAAGCCAATGTTTATTAACTTTCATAATTTTAACTGTATCCAAACAACTATGGGCTGTAGAACCTTCAACTAGCCTACATACAGTGGGAGGGAACATGTGTGTATGTAGGCTGTGAGGCCGGGAGCTAGGTTGATTTGGTCACCGCACCCAGGTCACCCTGCTCCGTATACCCTACACTACGCAGCCATGCACCCTCCTCTAGGCCTTGCAGTCCCAACAACAGCTTTGTTTACATGTTCAACTTAACTTCTGACAATCACTAACGCTATCCCACTCACTGACAAAGACTTATAGCAGGAATGACCACTTGCCGGTTTTTTATCCTCACAACTTTCTTTCATATTTGGCCCTCTAACTCACTCTGAAACTAACTGCAGGATTGTGGTTACATCCTACAACTATGTACCTAGTTGGTATGTTGTGGAATTCAGCAAAACAATAGACTATCAAACTATCTGATCATGTTCATTGGTGTGCATTAGCTTGCATTAGCTGGTGCGGACAGAGCTCTCCTGATACAGCATTACCCCTGTGGCGTCACGGCCTCCTTAAGCACTGCTTCTACTAGTATTTAGGTCACCTTGTCCTACTTATTTATAAGTGCTTCTCACACGTTACTGCGTTGAACCAAAAATGTGTAAATACTCACTAATGTTACTTTGGACAATTTTAAGACAAAATAGACTTTTTCCGGTTTCATGCACTCCGGATCAATCCTTTAAGACTAAACTGGCATGCAAGGGTGAAGGTGAAAATGTAATTATTGAAATATGGTTACAAACTGCAGAGAGAAACAGGAGACATCCTTACTAGGGGTATATATGGGTCCCATTTTTTATGTCTGTGTCTGAGTGTCGCACGATAAGACATTTTTCCATGTCCCATGTCACTTTTTAAAACAATTCAATGATGTCTCGTGTCACTTTTTAAGCAATACATTATATATATTAACAGTCGTTACAATGTCGTGTGTCGCCTGTTAAATAAATCACTGTGTCCCGTGTCCTTTTTTAATACATTTCTGGATGTCTCATGTCGAATTTTATCAGCCTTTTGGGAGCTATGTGTGTCGCACGTTAAGGGGAGCGTGTCGCCGTGTCGCCCGCGATTTAGCGGCCGTGTCGCGTGTCAATCGTGTCGAATTTTACCCATATGTACCCATCTTACTGGTTGGCGTCAGTCGTACTAAGGGACGCTGAGCAAGCTTTATTTCAACAGGAAAGCATCCCGCCATAATTGGGTCAGCAATGACGCAATAGCAAAATTGTAATGATATGAAACTAAAGTGAATAATTTTAACAGTAATTTCATCAAAAACTCACACACAGATACAAATACAGGGTTTTTCAAGGATGTTACCTTGAATTAAACATATATGTAAATACAAGTTTGTAATTTGCCAGCTCAGCACACACAAACACACTGGTGTAGTATGTAGGCAGGAATGATATAGTAATGGCACTTTGGTGAGATGTGCTACTTATCTAGGAACACAGAGATGTAACATTAAAACACCTAGGCAAGAAATGTTACTCCTTTATGAACCATGCACCTGGGATTTCTCTCGCAAACCTGCTCAAAAGTGGCACCCGGTTAAGTAGTTATCGAGAACAGCATACTAAGCTCACAAGTTTTAAACATACATGTAAATGCAAGTTTGCACTCATGAATACAAATTATAGCTCGAGATGTAAAGTTTATAGGCAGGAATAACATTATAACACATTGGCAAGATACATTACTTATTTATGAACCACGCACCTGGGCTTCTCTCTCAAGTATGCTCAAATGTGGCTCCCGGTTAGGTAATTACCAAGAATCAGGAAAACAGGTTGTCTGCTTTCAAGATCATAGTTGGGTCTATTGTCAGTTTGTATTTCCTACCTAGTAAGTTCGCAAGATGTTGCATGGATTTGTGTGTCAAGGTGGGTGAGATTGTTTGCTTACAATTGACAACTTGACGAGATCTATCGAAGTATCTGTCAGACTTTTTCGAGGAGTTTTCCAAGGAATTTCGGAAACCTTCGGCCGGCCCCGTCACTTCTTTGGCCTGTCTTAGAGTTTTCCCTATTCCCCATTTTTTGTTGTCTGTGCTTTCATATAGATGTTTATTGGCAGTAGATATAATAGCAAATAATCACGATGTTTAGTGTTTTGGTTGAATTTTTCAATCACCACAATGAGCATGACATTGTCTTCCCTCGCCAACCACTCAGGATTTTCCGTAGGCATTTCCTTGGGTCAAGCTCATTGGTTATTTCCATAGCAAGCTCTTTCTTTCCAAAATGTCTAGCTTTCTCTGCCTGGAACCAGGTTTCTGCAGAGTTATAGATAAGTCCAAAGTCTTTATCTTCAATTTTACATTGACTAAAATTGGAGAGTAGGGCCCTGCTGCCTTGGAAACCTATTCCATCGTCACCAGTAACTATATAATGCTATTAGGGCTATCTTTAGGATTTTGGCAGGTATATTCTCAATTGAGGAAGCTTTGTTAGTATTTATTTCCTTTAAAAGGGTAAGGATCTCATTTTCATTTGTATAGATATATTCGCGATCGAGTTTGGGTTTGCTGGGGTATTTGGTGTCCAGTGGGGGGTGAGGTTTTTGGTTAGGTCAGTAGCAATATTTCCAAAATAATTGTTTATGTAGTCAGGAAGGTCTTTGTTTTCTACAATCTGATCTTGAGGATTTGTAAGATTAATCGTCCTATTTTTGTCTTTGGTTGGGGTTAAGGTATTTACTACTTCCCAGAACTTTTTCTGGTCTTTTCATCTAGTCTTCATCTAGTTCATGCAGTATAAAGTTTCTTTTGGCATTTTTTATAGCTTGGTTTGTTAATTTTCTAATTCTTTTTGCTTCGTTCCAGTCAACACTATTCTTTGATGAAGCAGCTTTTTTCCCTTACTCTATTCTTTTCGTTTATCAAGTCAATTATATCATTTGAAATTCAAGGGTCATTTGTAATTCTGATTTTGATTTTTCTTAGAGGGGCTAGCCTATCCAGAGTTAGGGTTATTCTGGAGATTATTATTTCCCAAGCTTTCTCACATGATGAGATATTAAAGAAGGTGTGCCAGTTAAAGTCATTCCTTAGCATACGATTGAATCTGTTTAGGTCAAGATTTTTGGTTGATCTTCCTAGTTTTATTTCCGATTTGGGTTTGGACGTGCATTTTTTCCTGATAACATATATTAATTCATGATCGCTTAACGATACATTTCTTACACCTGATTCCATAATTATACTGGAGTTTGAGTAAAAGTGGTCTATTAACGTTCCAGTTAGGGTTTTTTTGTTCATTTAAGAAAAAGCGTGTTGGAGTTTTGATGTGCTGCATGAGATTCATATTTTCTTCGAAATCTTTTATGTCTTTTCTTTCCTTATTTCTTGGTTCTAAAACTTAAAAGGTTTATGTTAAAATCACCCATTATAAAAATTTCATTCTTTTTGTTGGCTGTAATTTCAGACGCTTTGTTTGTAATATATTGGATAAAAACTTCATGGTTTGCTTTAGGTGGTTTGTATAGACAGCCTATGTATATTGGTTTGGAGAATTTTAGGTTAACTCTTATCCATAAACATTTGCAGTCTTTACTGCTGATATTCATCAGTGGTAGTGGTGTATAATTAATATTGGAATTTACATAGATAGCCACTCCCCCCCCCCCTCTTAGGTTTTTGCTTATTTATCTCATACCATGCTCTATCTAGTCTTTCTATATTAGTAAAATAATGATAAAATGCATAGGATTTGATATGTAATGAACATTAAATGTATTGGTTAAAGTTTTTCTTGGACCCTAGCAGAGAAAATGCATAGTACCAATAACCTATGAGGTATTGTCTATTAACGATTCCCATATTTAAGGCTTTTTATGGTTTTATAAGGCAGTATTTTAAGAATGAACTTTGAATTTGACATTTATTATTGATTTGGTAATGATATCAGTCTATATAGATCGATAGTTATTATTTACGCCTTGTTTTCACATGATTCATACAGCAAAATGGCCCATTTGTCTATTAGCGACCCATGTGTCTATTAACGACCCATTTGTCTATTGACCACCTATTTGTCTATCAAAATCCCCTTGTGGGTCAGAAATTGTATAAATAGTATTCAAAATTAATATATTGTGAAGTCTCTGACACTGGTCCATACTGGGGAACAATATTAATGTCTGGTGAAATGTATTATCACTTTTTAAATCAAATGTTTTCCCACAATATTTATATTTTCATATATGTTACTTTGTTAGACTATGCACAGAAGGGAAGCAGAAACTATATACCTGCTCCCCAGCTCGCTTTGTGATGGATTTATACACATTTACTGTCATAATTCATTCTATATCATTTTCGAAGTCTTTTTCTATACAGTTCATAATATAGCGGTAAATGAAAAAAATATATTAACTTCACTTATTTTATGTTCTTATTCACATAGTGTGTCGTTAATGGGTGGTCTCCACTGGCTGCGGTAAGCCTTGCGATGGTTTGTGCTGGTTCTGTAGGTATTAAAGGAATGACGAGGTCTTTGCCTACATGATCAGTGAACCATGTAGGCAGAACCTCACCACTCCTCACCAACACAGCACCATCGCAAGGCTTACCGCAGCCAGTGGAGACCACCCTTAATAGACATGCTATTTTGGACATTTTTTTCATATTAGGGAGCTAGTTTTCAACCCCCTGTAAGAAAATAATTAATAATCAGAATTGTTCCATACTTGGCAGTTCAATGCGCATGTATATATAACGTTGATAAAAAATAACAACTCAACTGATTAATGTAAAAATTATTTTTGGGTACCCAGGGGTGGGGTGGGGGGTCTAGGGGGCCAAATGTTGTCAAATTGGTGGAATTGGCCATATATATAGTCATGGTTCCCGCGGCCCAGAGGACATCCATTTTCATGACTTTTAATGACCAATTCCCCCAGTTTTTAAGGACTTTTTAATGACCAAATGATTTTTTCTCAGTGGCGCAAGTCGGCAAAACCAGCCATTATGCGGGGGGTATGGGGGGGGGGGGGGTTCTCTCCAGGAAAATTTTGGATTCATACCCTTTAAATGGTGCATTTGCGACTTTTTACCACTTGTATTTGAAGGCAATTTTACAGAATCAGGCTAAAAATATTTAGGAAAACCTCAGACTATTAATCATGACGAGTAATAGGTCGATGTTCTAACCAGAAATATTTTTCAGTGGGGGAAGCTGGCACAAAGGCACAAAGCCCTTATTTGGGTGGTGTCAGGGGGTGGGGGAGATTCTTCCCCCCCTGGAAAATTTTGAAAACATAACTGATCATGGTGCATGCTGGTGCATTTGAGACAGAACCTACTAGAGTTTTCAATATATGTTTTGATGATGTTTATCCATTGGAAATATTCATATTGCAATTATTAATTGATAAATAAATAAATAGCTTCATCAAAACAGGATTTAAGGCAATGAATTTAGAGAAAATTGCATAGGGTAGCATGAATTATAATCAGAATATCAATAGCAGTCACCTTAATTTTCTGTAATGTTGGAACTGAGAAAATATTTTGCTCAGATAGTTTTTCATGACTTTTTAATGACTCACAGTGAAAATTAATGACTTTTAAGGCCCTTAAAAACACAAACTCAGAATTCATGACTTTTAATGACTTTTTAAGACCCGCGGGAACCATGATAGTAGTAGATCGGATTGGGGAGCGGTGGACGAATGATGTATACCGTCTGCCACTCGGGGCACTAGGGTTCCACATTGTGAGTGGAGACTGGACCATGGGGGGGGGGGGGGGGGGGGGGGGGGGGGGGGGGGGAGTATAAATAAGGGTGGGATCTGGGGTAAGGGCAGTTGGTGCCCAGGCAGGGATCGAGGTAGAGCTTCCCAAGTTAACAGCAGGAAATAAAGGAAGCAAGATCGCTAAACAGTACTTTACCAGTTCCTTGAGGAACTCCACACGTAATTCTAATCTGACTCGAAAAGACACCATTTATATTAACCATTAACTATTTAGCCTAATATAGAACAAAAGTCTACTCACAATTATTCTAATATATAAAAAAAAAAAAATCTTTGACGCATCTAATTTTGTATTTTTGTTTTAAAAAAAAGTTTAAAAGGTATTTTCATAAAAGGTTTAGGTTTAGAGGCCTGCGTATGGGGTAAACATGAATATACTTTATAGTGTAATTTGTTAGCTTCTCCATGTGCCTATCCTGAAGGATACCAGGTGGGGTGAGAATGAATTGACCCAAAGTACATATCTTCTTTGACAGGACTGTCGCTACTGCGCCCTCTAGATCAGTTCTGCAGTCGGGAGACAGCAGACGAGCACATTATATATTTACATTGTTTAATAAGTGATAAGAATGACACATGATGTGGTAAAGAGTTATGTATTTTATTGACCGGTCATATTTGAAGAATAGGTAGAATGAAAAGTCCCAAGCACTGTTTGCATAACGCAACGGGATGGATCCGTGTGGTTCATGACACACACTATGAGCTCTTTACCCCAATATTAAACAATTACACCAAATTGACGTTGATTTAGAGCTAGGTCTGCCAACCGAGGTACTGAACGGATCATATCCATTGCTTTACTACAGTAAGAACTTTAGTTTCTTCCATCCATGCCAGTTTTATTTGACTTGATATGTCAGCGATGCGAGATCAGTACCTTCTCTTGGCTCACTCCTTTTCCATTATTAATTATACTATAGAAGGTAGTGGTAACTCATGCACCAAAGGAGCTATGGAATAAACCCTTTCCGCATCTTAGCATCTATACGATTACCCATTAGATCATTACATTTACAAACAGCCTAATTAACTGACAAATCTAGAGTGCAAGGTTGCCCCCCACACACGATGCTGGAGAACTTATCATAGCATACTCATTCCTTTAATTTTATGATCACTTGAAAGAACAGAAGGCAAAAGGGGAAAAAATCTGTTCGGTTTTATTATGTTTTTGCTGGTCTTCAAAGTGAAAACAAATCTCAAATCTACAAGTCGTCTCAAAATACCTCCAAATATTAATTCTATACAATAAGTTCTAAAATTTGTATAAATATATTTCAAGTGATCCTGACAATAGTACAGCATCGGTAGACCTGAATACTGGGATTTCAACAGTAAACAATTCCTTCCGTAGGAAGATCTATACTCAGAAGTTTATGTACAGCTAAAATCAGGTTCAAAACGATTTTGGTATTAAATATGTATATGCATTAGTATATGTCATATATACATATATGTATACATAATTAGAAGAGAATAGACAAGTATGCACCTTTGAGACTATGTTAGAAACAGCAATTACTTTCTACGGCTAATTTAAGCGCAATAAATCCATCCCAATAGCAATATGATTTCATCAGCCAGTGATTATTAATATGGCATTGTCCTACAAGAAAATAGTCATGTCTTTGCTTTTTTGTTGAATATTTGCCCAGATGAGTGCATTGCTGGCTACTAGTGCCAAGGAGGCAGGGTATGGCGTTATAGACGCGCCATGTTGCCAACAGGTACTCTCGTGTTTCCGGACCTGTAGGGTGTTTCATAAGTAACGCAGCGCGCGTTTGTAATGGTAGCATAACTATGGGTCAGATAGCGATCAATTTAAGGCGCGTTCGTTATAGTAACACAAACGTTGCCTTCAATTTTGGCCCTTACCATGCGCTATGTTAAAATATGTCGTTCTTTATTTAGTAACGACTGTCGTTAGGTCCTATAACGCGCGCTGCGTTACTTATGAAACGCGGCCCAATGAAACTCATGGGGCACTAGACTGCAGCGCCACTCCCACCGAATGTAGAATATCTGAATCAAAGTAGATAATCTTAATGTGTATAATTATGACATTTGTATAATTATTGTATAAATAGCGATATTTTCATGATACAAGAAATTTGACGGGAGAAATGGCTACCCTTGGTTTGTTTGAAAATTTGTTTCATAAATAATCGGATGTAAATAAAACCATTCAATGCGACATGGTAACAAAATTCATGTCAGTATCACTACAATTACCTCAGACACCTTGCTATATTCTTAATTATTTGTTTCTGTAGTTTGTATCAAACATTTCCCTTACTGGATTAAAACTGTATGTCATGCCACTGGCAAGGATGGAAGTGACTGGGAACGAGACTCCTGTAACCACGAGGCAAGCTGCTGGCAGTTATAGCAATGAAAACCTCATTCCCCATTCTCATATAGCTCGCACCATGTGAACTCTTATGACATATCCCACAAGAAAACGACAGCAGTTTGCATGAATATCTTGCAAGAAACCTTGATGCTAGAAAATTACCCAACTGCCAGCAGACTTTCCACATGCCCTGAGAAGCTATGTCTGTTATTTGATAAATTCCTCCTGGGCAAACTGAGCCCTCACCATCACCACACTAGAGGAATGTATCAGTAAGATAACATTTTTGATAATACTGCGGGTCTACAGCTTGGTATTTGGCTCAGGTAGTTAATTGTTTGAATAATATGATTCTTTTCTGCTGCAAAACTGGCCAGAGCAGATAAGGTACATATGAGCAGTGTGACGAGCATTTTCCTATCGAGTCTTATCGTCACCTTGCAGCCAACAGTAAATGATTGAAACTTCAAGTTTATCGACTATCTATTACTGGTTTTCTTAATACAGGAGCCTGGAAGGCCCAGGACAACATGTAATCCTTATGTTGCATGAAAAGACAATCGATATTTAATACAGACAACAATAATATGTACAGTAGCTGCCTTCCAAGTTACTGGAATGAGGTCCAACTCAGTTGCATGGCGTATGATTACATTCATACCACACCAGATCGGTTTCATTAAAAGCAATATTGCTGAAATTACCTTACAATTGAGTCCTGTCCTATCACTTTGAGTGCCATGTATTCATCTTTTGCACCACTAACTAATCTCTAATGGGCATACTAACACAAAACAAAGCGACCTCTCAGATCCATTCCACCAATCATTACTGCTGAATGGCCTGCATAAGAATACCCTCGTGCAGAGCTCCAAACCGCAAAATGTGTCATGAGTTTCCTTAAAAACTCAAGATCCATAACAGAATGTTTTAGAAATTCATCAATCGTTCGTCTGGCCATTGATCTTATCAACTCGATAGTCTGGTTTTGACTTGTTCAGCTTTAATTATCAGCGACAAGCCCCATTTCTAATTAGATGGTTTTTACGATATCTATATGGACCTGGTCATATAGCAGCAGGGTGGCACAGAGCCACTGACATCATTCCTGGTTCTACACGTCGCCACGGAATCTCGTACCCACTCACCACACCTTCCACTACCCTCACATTCCCCAACCTCTGGTTCACCTATTGGTTGATGGCGTGGAATAATTTGATAGATTTTTAGTAGAAAATTGTCGTTTTATCCAAATATAGCATTGCTTCGTATGTGATATATATACATATATATATACATACATTGCTTTAAAAAGAACCTTATTACACTGTATCTATTTCAAAGTTCACCTTACATGCATACCTCAGAACATAAAATTCTACAAATACATGAACAGTTAAAAGGTGAACGTGTGAGACTACCGATAAAACCAGTGTAATTCTACATTATAAAACCAAACACTGCCACAGGCTGTCACTTCGTACCACGTATCATGGTCTGAATTCCACCCGTTCATTGCTTGGCATAAGGATACATTTTCGATGTACACAAATGATTGAAATCAATGGTTTTTCAAACGGTAACTCAGATTTGTATGGGTTTTTTTCCTAAAGAGCTTTGCCAAACTAGTTATGTCCTGGACATATTTTAAATTTACACCGGGTTATGGCATATGACATGATCTAAACTTAGTTTCTCACAACTCACCAGGGAACACAATACAACAGATTCGCTGGAGTTTTTTCCCGCAACAAATATGCCATAAATAACCATTCGCACCTTACATAAGGAGCATATATGTATATATACATTTATATATATACACACACATATAACACCACATGTCATGTATTATATATAGATTTAACACTTCAAATTATTAAGGCGTATAATGATTCCCGACATTTTGAAACAGCCGAACAAAACCGGATGCAAATAAATAGAGAAATTCCGCGACCTATGACATAAGAAAAAGGAAAACTTTTATACCAATTCACAACGTTCAATCCAAACACAAACAAACTTATGTGAGGCAGAGACGATTAGTCTTTAATATAATTAATTACTCGTGTATAATTAAAATCCGCGTATTCTGGTAAAAAGCACAAATAATTTGGAAACTGTAATCAGTGACCTTAATTTCGACATAAATTGCCCTCCACACACTTCTAATAATTATCATATTATGAATATACAGGTGCATGTTGTGTGATATCGCAAGTATACTACCATCGCCTGTGCAAAATTGATTCAGGCACTGAAAACTCACCGTGGCAGATAAATGGCCATTTATATCGCTACGTCTAGCCGTCTGCATTTAGATATGTACAATAGATAATCAGGCACCCTCAATTAGCTATCTTTTAAAAGGAAGCAGGGGCAGGGGAAAAGCCAACCTAAGAAACCCAACACGTACATCAATAAAAGGAAATATCTCTCATAAAACATACATCCAGAAGGAATGATATTACCACGCTGTACTTCTTGTATAAAGAATACTATCTTTACATATTCCATTTGTATATCATCCTATATAAAATATGTTACAAGCCCAAAATGTTTTTGAGATTCAACTCCCACATACTTCTTGGTACACTATTCCCCCGTTCATAAACAGTACCTCCCATAATATAAGGGAGTTAAAGGCTTCTACGTTCTGAGTGTATATATTATACTATACCGGAGTAGAAGCAAACTCTTTATATGATAACATATATATACAAGATCTTTCGACAGCGGTAAGAATTTGAATGTACAGAAATCTTATGTTTTAAATTTTGTTCAGTCTAATTCGATGAACACCTAAACCCCATATTCAGCAAAAACTGAGCTGCAACTTTATATATATTTCGAGTTTCCATCTTATAAGAGATGGGGGGGAAGTAATGAATTGACTTATAGAGGGGCAGATAATCAGTGCAGATTCGCATCATATGTGCTGCCAATGAGCAGACACAAGACTAACGTTAGCTGTAGCTATTGTTCACATATGGCATTCCTATGTATATGGCATGTTAGCATCAGAAAATAATACTGCATTATCACAATTCCAGCCGCACGGTCAATTAATTTCCTAAATCTACTAACACTTCCTTTAGTTCAATATATTCCTTTAGTTTCAGTTCAGCCGGTGAAAAAAGAACCTGGAAAATCCACATCCAATAGAATAGAAGCTTATCATGATCTCCAGTCTCCATTTGGTGCACGAACATTATATTGGCTGTATGCTACTACACATTGGATGTGGTTAGGTTGCGCTAGCTGCAGATCCCGACGCTTTTCTTATTCGTAATTCGAAGAGGGGAACACCAGATTGGAGACAGGTTTAGTTGTCTTAAGTTGTGCCTAGTTTGGTTCGTCGGTCCCTGATAGTTCTTTGGTCGTTAATGCTGACGATGTGCCAACCATCACTCCCGTAAGGTCGTTAAATATAACGTCCTATAATGTCGAGAATGAACGGTTGATTGAGAATCTGATGCTAGCGCCAACACCGGATGAAGCAACAATTGACCTATTTGAATCTGTAATTTCAGACATTTGTCGTATCCATAAGCGACTTTTTCTGAGCTTCAGTCTCATTTACCGACTCTAATTTGTCGTTATCCTCGGGGTTATTTTGTTTGGGAGGTGTAAGGAATTTCTCTTCGATGGTCGCCACATCCTCGGGGCTCTTATCCAGGTTCGGTTTAATAGCATTCAGGTAGCGCTGAAACAGAGAAGCCAGTGTCTTAGATAGGGACATACACATATGAAATACACAATTACTCGAGCGCAATGGAGCCATGCATCTATTCACTATATTTTAGGAAACCGTGAACTCTGGACGTGAACACTTCTCATGCTAAGATTTTGCATATATTTGTTATGTATCGTATATCATAAAGCATTACGTGAATGGGAACAACTTTGTAACCTACCTCCTTCAATGTAGAGCCATCGGCTCTGTAAAGGCAGACGGCTGCCACAATAAAGATGGGCAGAATAGAGGCCATGGACATGCACCAACCGATGGTATCAGCCCAGGAAGGATAGCGATAGTCTCCGTATGAAGCAGCTTTGTAATCAATAAAGCTGAACACCAGAATGCCCTGTAATGCAAAAGTCATAGAGTTGAAATACAGAGTACATGTTTCACTGGCGAGAAGGTGTGCGCAGTAACCAACTGACAAATTATAAATGCATAATATGAAGTTAAGCAATAAGAGTAATTTCTATCCAATGGACATTTACATCATTAGATCCGATGGGGGTACTATTTTAAGACCGATATCTTCTGGCAATATGACTGAAAGTATATGTTATTTATCCATTGCATTAGTTCTACAGTGAAAGTTGCCAATATGCAGATATCGTTTATGCAACCGCAAGCTGTCGGAATCAGCTTTTGCGGCGGAATATAGAAATCCTCACCAAAATGAGGGTCGGGGAAATGTATTTCCAGCAGATTCTCCACCATTTCTTAGGTATATGACCCAACATCTCTTTAATATTGGCAGCAAATCGGTCGTTACCTGAAGAGGAAGTTGCATCAGTTAACATTCAGAAAACAAGAAATGGTAAATCCACAATATGAGCTCAATTAATCCCATAAACGTGGGGAATTAACTTATACAAGAAAGGTTAAAGAACAGTTCAGACCCAAGAGGATTACTCGGCTACTAGAGAAGATATCTTGAAGGTACGAGAAGAAAGTAGGCAACTTACCGTAACACCAATTTATGGCAATGCACTCAACGATGGCGATAACGAGACAGCCAAATGTAGCACTGTAATGATCCATGAGTTGCAGAACGTACATACCACCCTGGTGGAAAAGAAAACCAGTGTGTGAGGAGATGTGGGACTTATATAGTAAGCATTTTTTAATGTTTCAGAAAGCTCATTAATATATCATAATTACTCAATTAAAAGTTTATAAATGCATATTTCAAATGTGGAAAGGGAAATAGGTTATCGCAATTAAAGTTACTACAACTATGGAATTTAAATTGTAAAAAGCATTACAGCTGTTTTGAAGGGTGTTAGAAGTAGGGTTCGGGGTAGAAAAGGCGGTATAATATTGAGCAAATCGTCCAGTTGATGGAGCATTTCCAACAGCTACTGGTTATTTAATCAGTTCTACCGATCTTTGTTTTAATTAGAAAGTCTTAATATCTAGAACATATTTACAACGAATATTAAAACATATTTCGTTAGCTCGATTGCTAGAATGTGCAATTTTCATCAACCAAGGTTCTCGCCCATGAAAAAGTGAGTTAGTGACATTTCAAAAAGAATTCGAACCAGATTAACAACCTGGCAGAGATCTTCTATAAAAAAACAAGACTACAAAAATTAAATAATCACGCTTAAAGCATAGATTAGTAAGCCTTTCAACATCAGCCCCCACACCTCTCATTCTTTGCGTTAGGCACATGCATCATATACGGGAAATAAAAACTACTTCGGTGCCAATACCAGCTTTTTATGTTTCCTCTTTCTTCAGACTGGCCAATGGGCTGGGGTTGCCTTCCGAGTGGGCATAGTGTCACACTTCAAACATAGCATTATATCAGCGGAGGAAACCTTAAAAATTTCCTTCCGGAGAAAAAAAGCTAGCAATGCAAAGAAAGACAGGTGAATTAAAAAGATAGCACAGGATCCAACACAACGCCACTTCAGTAATAGGTCCAGCATGCCAGTAGCGCTGCTATATTCCTGCAACGTTTCAATATGAAAATAGTCCTTTAGGCCGAATGCCTTGCTCAAGACCATCTGGTGGTGGAAAACAATTGTCCGGCAATTCGCAAATGGGACTGAAATCTCGTCTCCCTTCTATGAAGACGAAACACCTTCACCTCAAGGACCACGGGGGCGGGGTTCATCTAACGAATAAACCCGGATGGGGAACAATCCAACTTGATGGAGAGGGGTGAAATGTTAGCCACTACCTGTTGCATTCACGACTTAGTGGTCAATTCTTATTTAGATATTTTCAATGGGGACAGACATCTTCAGTTTCTACTAACGGCCTTCTCAGTGGTATCCCTATAGGGATTTATATTTTCTCAGATTATGTTTTAGACCAGTTTCAGTATAACAAGATGTATCTCGTCAGAACCGCCCATCAATATAGTTGCATTCCTTGTTTCAGTTTTAATATTTTAAAACATGCGCCTGTTAGTCTGATATTGTGTTGTTTGTCTAAGTTAACTACAGCCAGTGAATACACAGCCGTTGTCTTCCTACCATATATTCATTACCAATTAATATAAAATCCATATATTTGATTCATAGGAAAAGGGCCTTATTAATTATCTTAAATTGATTTTATGTTGTTTGTTGATATTCTTTAGTCGCTATTGATTAACATGAAAATATTCATCTCAAATTTCAACAATACATATTTGCTGCTATGATTTCAAAACAACTTGCCAGGATTCAATAATCAAAAGTTGGCTCACATGAAAATAAGACATTATTCTTAAATGAACATGTCTCATGAACTTGTGATGTGTACATGCAAAAAGTGCCCACATTCTCTATCCATGCATGTGAGTGTTATAGGTGCGACCATCATGATCAATACTAGAATATCTGCTACCAGAGACCATTGTTCATTAGTATTACCGCCAAGTACCTGGTGGAGATTATTGAAGAATTATCTCAACTACATCAAAACGAGTACTTTTTGTCACACGTATTCTGAGTCACAAAAGGCAACTCGTGGAAATGGGTTTCCTTAGATGTTATTTTTAAAGGAAAGATTCTAATATTGACACTAATAGATGATAAAAGTACCACTGACTACGACCGAAAACGAGAGAATGTTAAAATGTTAGGCGGTTGGTCAGTCTTCCAAAATTCAGGTAACTTTAGATTTATTGTTTAGTTTACTTCAAATGCCTAATTAAAGTAAAGGAAGGTAAGTCGCTTTGAAATTATTTTAATAAAATGCCTGTTTGTTTGTCTTCTGATCAACATCAACAGGTCATCTACTTAAATTTGATGTTTAATGAAATTAGAACACACGTGTGATCTTTCATTAAAGTTGAGACATAAAATTACCCTACGCAATCTGGAGACCACACTGAGCAAAATATATATGGAGAGAATTTTGATCACCAGCCCCGTGAAGTGAAGAATACAAGTTGGCCAAAAGTATATCCAACAATCGATGGTAAGTTGATTCCAGTCATGTTTTATTTCAATTTTGATCTCAAATCAATCTCCAGACAATTCAAGGATCAGTATTAGCTGGTGAGTCGTGTGGTTAAGCAAACCTAAACCCAATCACGAAGATGAGAAACGTCTTCTATAACATTAGTGAGCAGGACATTACGACAGCAAGTGAACATTCCTCTCCATGTGTAACTGACCGTTACCAAAAGCTTGAGTCTGTATCTGCACGGAGTCACAACATTTAAGAGCAAGGGTTATGAATGGTGTGCTGCTAGTATGTACAAGGAGTATTAGTCTGGTACGGGCCAATGCTATTCCGTTCTAAAGAAAGTCACTTCCATGGAATCTAAAAGAATGTGAATAGTTTTATTTCACGGATTGCTTGATTGATTGCATCGTTATGATTGATTACAAAACAACACGGAGATGAAAACACAATAATTGTGATATTTTTGTTCTGATGTATACGGAAGTGACATATAAACAGAACGCTATGGGTAAGTATGACAAAAGCACATTTACAAAGCGTGTGTACGATGTCCCGTGCAGGTATATTAATTTCGAATGGCAGAAACAGGAATTTCAGCAACTTATTTCCTAGGTGATGCTCAGGAGTGTGATTAAGCCAATGGTACTACCCGACCCAAAAATGATTGAGAGGAAAAACGATTATGCGTGGCCAATCCATGTGCCATGAGCCAGACCCACTCACCAAACTAGCAACTTCTGGCAACTACAAAAACTATATTTTGATCCGCAAATATGCTCCCGCTAACCCCAAGAAAAAAGCTGTGGCACCCAAGATGAACCACAAAATGAAAATAATGTCAGTTGCAACTGGCATTTTACGGGGTGGAAAAGAACAAAAGAGCCACTAGATTGGCGGAACAATTTGGTCACCTGATTAATTTAGGAGATAAAAAAAAGGTTAACGATTTTTTAATTTAATTAATAAGGCCCAACACCAGTATCTATTATTCACTCAAGTTCATGCATGTTAAATCCCAACTTGTTTAAAATAGTTGAAGAGATATTTCTTCATATCACAACAAATATGACGTGATAATTTTGAAATCATATGGTCACTGAATAGTTTATGACAAATACAATCGATTAAGTAGACTTCTATGTAAAAGTACTTCTATTTTACTCGCAGACTGTTACACAAGAAAAAAGAAGCCCCGTTCGGAGAAATATTGTCGGACATAACAAGAAAGTCTAAGGTCCATTCAAATGCAATCAAATGCAGAACATTTCCCTTATTATGTGGAAACTACTATTCCTAGTTGATCATTCCATAAAGCAAGTGAATTTTGACACCAAATGTTTCAATACGTCCAGTTTTAGACGCCCAGCTAAAACGTTAAAAATATAGCCATTTAAGGCCGAATAACTAGTTCTTTAAATTAATTCCGTTTATATAATTATGGACAGTTCAATGATGGGGAGACGCATCTTAGATTGATTACAATTAAAGCCTATTTACAGTATCTATATTATCGCCTGGTCCCTTTAGTCAGGAAGCTCCTTATCTTAGATTTAAGAACCAGGAGAACCAGATTATGCTAAGCATTTTTATTTTACCAAAACACGTGAATGTTCTTAGAATGTACCTGGGTCACTTGAGCTAGGCCGAATAGAAAGAAGATGGTGGATACAACCAGAAGTAAGAGGAATCGACGTTTGCCTAGGGCGGGAAACTCGTCGCAAAGGCCGCTCATCACTGTTTCTACGTCCACCATCTGCTAGGGCACAAATTAGAAAGCAGCCAAATATGTTTAGAAAACAGCTAAGTTGATGAGTTCATGAACATCATGTCACCGTTCGGTGTTGTGTCAGCCATGTCAAACTTTCATTTAGTTTGGTCCGTGCGTAAGCCACAAAAGGCATTACTGATGCCTCGACCATGGTGTGTTGCAGAATAACATCTGAGGGCTCGGTGAAGATGAAGATGTATATCATGAGGGGATGCATCTGTACTTTCAAACACTGTGTGGGGAGGGGAAAATCCTCCTAGAGCTGTGAGGGACGAGTAAAGTAAGCCCCGGCGTAATGCGTATAATGTGGAAACTTTTGTTCATCAAAGTTTGGAGCTCTCTGAAACCAGTTGGTTGGATGTGCAAGGGGTAGTGTTGAAGGAATATAACTTAAATAGTGTAGATGAGGAAGATAGGTGGGTAGATAAGGGAGAAAGAAATAAAAGATAGCGAAAGCAAAAAAGGTGAATGAGAATGACGCGCATATATCATCAGACAAAGAAAGCAACTTAAAATACAAATAAACTAAGCACAGCTTAAACACTAAACAAGCAGTGATGCGTCCAAATAATGGGCGCGGATTACTGGAAGACATTTAGCCCGTTATCATCAATCTCAGTTCTAACAACCAGGGAATACACGCAACAAGGCGGATATAGGCACAAACAAATCCATGTGCGTTGAACCTATTCTTTGTTAGATCAAATAATGGTTAGGAGCAAACATATAAATCAATAATTTTCAAACAAACTTGGTTATTATCAGAATAGTATTTTTCCTGGAGTTAGATTCGTCAGTAGAAAAAATGCACTTAAAAGTTTTCCATTTCCACGAATGTGTTTCAGGAAAGAGAAAACTCAGTGAAAATTAGTCCTGACCCTAGTGCATAATGCAGTAATCACACACGGGTTGTTTCTGTTTAATGCAGAAGGCGAGATTATAGATGATAACATGGAATTATAGATAATACATCTAGAAACAGGCAGCCACTAAACCATTCCTTGGGCGGGTTGTTGATCAAACAAGATACATATATGAGGATTGATCAATACAATAAACAATGGATAAAGTAATCATTTTTGGCTTGAGAGTATTGGTGGTAAAAGGCAACATGATAAGTCTGCTATAAGCCCGAACCACTAACAAAATTACTCAGCATTTCCCCACCAAAGCACCTGTAGGCAAATCGATCGGATAAAAAAAAATGTTATATTTCCGCACACTTATTTTTTTCTTTAAGCTCATACACCCCAGCCATCTTCAGAAAGTTTTAGTATTCATATGTATGCAGGCTTGACACATGTTAATTCCCATTTTCTTATGTTTTCCTGGTGTAACGTGTTCAGAAACGGGCATGGTGCAAATCAGTTCCCAAGGAATGGTCAAGATAGACAGATGAGTTAGTTAAGGAGCATGGGAAGAACTGGGCCACACGGGTAGTGCGGCGGCTGAACATAAGAAGATATAACCATTCTGACTGAAAATGACTTGTCTTAACCGGTGTCCAAGCACACACCTGGCCACCTGGGTGCAATGCTATAAGAAGTTAGGGGAGTTCTAGTACCTGCGTGGTACAAGGTAGCCCGAGCATAAATCCACAGGAGCAGACCGCGATGACGGTCAACAGCCGAGTCCATTTGGTCCGCTTAAGCTGCTGATACTTATCCACAATGCCTGTCATAAGCGTTTCAACCTGCACCATCTACAACACACAACCAGACATGCCTAGGGAGGGACCTCTTACTCGGGTTCTCACGTTAACAAAAGACTCCTTTCGGCCAAGAGTGACTGACACCCATTCTCATTTGGATTTGGGGTTGTTTGAATGAGTTTGTTTTATAACCACGATGATGTTGATGTATGCTGCGCCGAGTAGGTGATTCCTACAGGCATTGATTGTTGGTAAATTGGTGAGCATAAACTTTGTGTGTGATGTGTTATTGCATTTGTTTTAAAGGTACCTGTTGAGGTTACACATACCAAGCTCCGTTTTACATGATCACCGAAGTGCTGGCAAAGCATGGGCGGCAAAATCTAGTTAGTAGCTCTCAAAGCACCAAGTAGGGGAACAAAATAATTGTAGGATTTGATACCGGCGAATCACACAGATAACGAGGCGTTGTTCTGCGCTGATACTTTTCCCTCTCGTTGGGTAACAATATGGGTCTGTGCAGGTCTATACGTTTCATTGTTTGTTGTTTGGCTGTTATGTGAACCGAAATGACCTTATAATGTCAACTGGCATTCTGAAGCATGGAGGGACTAACAAAAATTGCAAAGGGGGCTGGGGAGGAGAACAGGAGAACAAGTCGAAGAAGCTAGCATTAGTCCCGAGGTTGGTGATATCCAAGTTGCCTTTCTCCACCAGAATATCTCACAGAGCGCAACACTGGCTCCCTGAGCGGCAATATTACGAGTGAGTTAGGCGAATGTTTGCATCTTACCAAAATTACTAATAACCACCCGAGACTGAGTGCGGGAATAAAGGTCTGGTGGCTGAACCAGTGATGCTTATATATGTACCCTCGACCAACACACACCCAAGGAATAGGTTGCTTACTACAATTCTTTCACGGATGACTATACTTAATTGCACCTAAAGGGGGACCGAGTAATACCAATAGGGGTGTCTTCCATAATATAAGTTGTCACTAATAATAGAGTGCTAGGGTTAGGCAAGTGCAGGTCTACCAGTCTTACAGTAAACAGAAAAGAGAGGAGCACCTGGGAGTGAAAGCAATCACATAATAGGCAGATCACTATTAGTCACATGGGGACACAGAGTGACAAGTAGAGTCATGTGCCTCCATTTAACTTAAGGTAACAAAAAAGAGCGAGGAGTTCAACACAGTCAGAGATCACAAGGTCATACTAAGGTTCTCAGGGAAGTATTTTCCTATACTTCGGTAGTACCTGTGTTGTCATCGCTATGGCAATGAAAAAGAAGAAAATTGCCACGCCAATCGTAGTCATGAGTCGTATACATGCGTTCTTCGCCAGAATCGGCCACTCATCACAGAAGCCGGTTACAACTGTTTCTACTAATACCATCTGGTGAAGACAAATAATGAGAAAACACGTTGGAGGTAAGGAGATATTTAGCTTCGGTGCATTGACAGGAGTTTGGAAGAGAAAAAGTCAAGAGAGAAAAATGACAATAACATGTTCTGAAATCAAAGTCTCAATGAACGACTCAGCGGATCAATTAAAAATTTGTGAATTCATTCTTTTTCTTATCAAATTCAATTCATTCGCATTCGATGGCATTATCTCAGCCAAATGTAATGCTGCATAGTTTCATGCTTCTGCGATGCTTTCAGCCTTTTTATTTTGGGTACGAACGATATTTTCCGAAAATTTTCGATGGTTTTCTCGCAGAAATTAGGGTCGAAAAATGTAATCTCCAGTAAATTCGTCCATTAAGCACTTATCCTACCCTGTCAAGGAGCAGATTAAGGACACACAATACTTCTCAAGTACACACCAAAAGCGTCTGTTGTACATCAGGTATGACTAGGGCAACTTTGAGATACGAAGCTTAGCGTTTGTATACCAATATGATAAGCTCCTAGGCTAGGCCGGGGTGAGCCAACTTAGGGTTAAATGAAGCTTTGATTTCAAGGAGTTATTATTCACACGAAGCATCACTGCCAACCATGGACAGCCAGTTCAGCTTACTATATAATAGGATACATTAACCCAAAGGTATAGGCCAGAGATATTAATGGTAAAGTATCACCAATACCTATAGTTGATTCATAGATATTAGTGTCTATTTGCCCAGTGAAAGGCTACATGTATTTACATCAGTGTTCTTAACTATTCCCTTCATGAGGGGATATCCCTTCAACAGCCGAACAACAAAATGATTTTATTCATATTTCCGATTCCCCTGCCCAATACAAGACTTTTTGTTATACCTGATCATTTATAACTAGCCTCATAACCTTTGGGGAACTTGAAATGAATTTAAAAATGCGAGACTATTAAGAGGGATTAAATCAACGAGAAATATCCATAAGAGGTAAAATGGAGAGACCCCATGTTTTGCCAGCATTAGATAATGGTAAAAGTGTGGAACATTGGTTTGCCATGTTGACTGCTTTAGAAACAATCCAAAATAATTAAGTAAATGAAAAATTCACGCTTATTGCAAACATTTCAGTCAATTTAGCATATTCAAGCTGCAAATGACCAATATCAAGCAATGCCTTCACGGAGTTCAAATATTGTTAATATGAGAATGGTGTACAGAAAATAATTTGTTTAAAAAATGTAATCCAACAAGGGGAATGAGACGAAAACACTCATTTCCTATATGGATAGTTAGTTAGACCTTATGGAATTAAAATAGAATCAAAAGCCATGCATCAGAAAATGAAATATTGGCATGAGAAACGCTTTAATTGACATCTTTATGTTGAAAATGTAAGAACACTGAGTGTGTGTATGGAGATCTAGCGACAGGATATGAGACAAGTGTTTATTTAAGAAAAAATCACACTAGAAAAGAACGACTTATCAACATGGCAAATTACTCAATTAAGTTATTATTTCAGAACGTAAGAATATGACATTTTTCAAATGCGAAATGGCTCTAGCCACGATTGGGTTTTGTCACCATTTGTTCAAGCACACTGACAATGCAACAACATCGGGCTCGAAGTACTACACTGGGAAGTAAATCGGGGCAATAAAACAGGTTAAAAACCCAGAAATCACTGGTTTTATTGAAAAAATAGACGGGATCACCCGTTGGCCGAAAGGTGCAAGAGACAGAAATAGAAGACCACGGGGTATAGGGGATTAGATCCTCATTTACTCTCCCTCACACACCCAAGAAAAAGAAAAGAAAATTGATTACAATTCATGAAAAAATCATTTCAAAAGAAAAGAATAAATAAATTATTGATTGGAGAACACTTTCCCCTCAAAACCCTGTGGAAACCTGCAGTGAAATGTTTCAGGATTGGGTAAGAAATGTAATTCCTGAAAAGTCAAAAAAATTAGTTCTAAGATGTATGATAATAAATGCTCTTCGCCATCCACGATTAACACTAGCTAGGCATACCCCAAAAGGAAAAGAAATATTTTAAAAATCCATGGTTTTCCTGAATCATTTTCATATCATATATCACTCAAATTGAGGAAATACAAGGGGAAAATAATCCTTGCCAGCCCATGATATTATCACCCATGTCTCAATTCCTAAGAGCTTTATTAGATGGCAAGTCTCAAGGCATTTAATATTCCGATGGCCAAGAATTCAATTCACGTTGTAATCATGATAAAAATAGCAATTAAATTGCAACTTGTGTTATCTTATTTTCAGAATGGTGATATGATTATTATATTATCTCGCCACAGCATAAACTGTTCTCGGCAATATGCTTTAGTTACACTTTACATTATACGATCAACTATCCCAACAATAACTTTTCCGTCCCAAATTTAGTTTCTCACGGGCTAGCAAAGACAGCACAGTACATACACGTATATCTGGTATAAATACTGAAAAAAGTATAGATGGCTAAAAAAAGAAAATCATCAGAACAAAGTAGAAATGTGCAAGTGGTCATTCTAAGTAAAACGGTCAACTACCAGAGCAGGGTGGGTCACCCAAATTTTGATGAGAATCTGCGTTTAAAATTCCTAAGTTATTTGCCAAAGGCATGTATTTGAAAATACAGGGCAGATGATACTCAAATATGTGGCACACAGGATACATGATATCGTTCTTTTCAATTAAAGGGTAAGAGAAAGTTCAATAACTCAGATGACTTTCAAGAATAGATCACACTCGATGATTTGAACATCTGCAAGGAGCTGAAAGTTCAAATCTCGCAAGTAAAGGCAAACTATGTTAAATAAGACACTGGAAAAAGTGATCAACAGTTCTAATTAATTAAGCAGAAATCACATCATAGGATTAAGAAAACTTCCATCAGTGAACAGTTATTATTAAATGCGAATAAATGACTACACATTCAAGAGGTATCTCAAAGTTATTTCTATGCATACTATACTTTACCATTATATTATACGAGATATGATATTTTTTCTGAAAATGGATGGTAGGTTGAGGAAAAAGTCGTACCTGACTACCAATACCGAGGAGGAAAAGCATGAAGAAGAAGAGCGCAGACCACATGGGGGCCAATGGCATAAGACTCAGTGCTCGGGGGTATACGATGAATGCAAGTCCAGGACCTGTAAATGTACAGAGTAAATTATGAGTGTTAATGGATATATTAGCACCAAGTATCAACAGTCCTGATTCTCAACGATTAGGTACCCGGCCTGGTGGTGATCAGTGAGCATACATACACGTGAGACCTAAGAAGTAACTTTATATTCACCTGAGTCAATGACTTGTTCGATGGCTAGGTTCTGTTCGTGGGCCATGTACCCAATGATGGAGAATACGGCAAATCCAGCATACAATGAGGTGAAGAAACTCACCAAGTTAATCATTACAGCATCCCTGAAAGCAGAACAAAATTATCCTAACCTATCTCTTCATACAATTTTAACTACGTTCCCAAAAATAACTCAAATTTAAGAATCAAATTTCCAGACTTCTGAACTTCAGACCTGTCATCTTCATCTGAGAATAACTTTAATGTAGACCAGTTCATTCAGCAGCGTCTTACACATTTCAATCTGTGGTCAATTAATATACGGTCATGTGTTTCTTAATAAGCCAAACATTGAAATAAAAGCTTTTATGAAAGACTTCAATACCTGTAACAATTGTGTGAGAAAGAGTTATAACTGGACATAGTTATCATTCCACCCCAGGCTAAGTTAGTGGAGTAGAAGAGCTGTGTGGCCGCTCCAAACCATACGGAGGGGTCAGCTAGACGCGACCAGACCGGAGTGACGAAGTATAAGATGCCATTAGTGGCGCCCGGAAGTGTCACTCCGCGAACAACCAACACAGTCAGCATGAGGTAGGGGAAAGTAGCTGTGAAATAGGCCACCTGAAATATACCATCACATATAAGTCATAATGGGACATAACAAGGCATTAACAATACGTGGCACTTTTATACTGAGTGTAATTTAAGTTTTATGAGCCATGATCGACCTGATTGATCAAACGTGTTGTGAGGATATTGTCACTAGAATCCTCACAAATTTCGTAATCCTGACATGGTTTCAAACATCTTCTTATGTTCAAGTATCAAGTATTCTTACCTTTCCTGTTGACTGGATACCCCTGCTTACGAAGATGACAACAAGGATCCAGGCTAGAAGCAGACAGAGGCAGAGATGCCACCTGATATTCCCCACATTCTCTACAGAATGTTCTTCATGCATGTCCATCAACGCAAACCTGAAACCAGTTGTTATCCCATTAGAGAAGATAAACACACCAAAGGATATATTCAGGGGGAACCTTAGGTCTAGTATCACTGTGTGACATGGTAAAATGGGTTACATAATAATTTACCCACAATGGAGGTATTTTCCTTATTCATTTTGTTAAGTACTTTTCAGTTTATTTAAGATCTTTTGATTGGGATGGGGTGGGATTGAGTGCTTTATGTCTGTCTTAAGCCCCATCTTTTGAGAATACATGTTAGTATTCAAGCTTTAGCTATTAACTCCGAAATGGAGAATTAGTTGTATCTTTTTAGATTTACTGACAAATTTTACGATATTAGTTGTTAATCAATGCTTTTATCCCTCGATCATTCCTGATTCGTGCTTGATATTACATTCACACGGTAAGAGTGTGATTCTAGGATTACAGAGTAAGTGACATTCATTAGGGGAAGAGTCTTATCGAATTGATTTAGGAATCAGTATGTTCATAAATTCCGGCAAGTTATGTTTAATGGAGTTACAAATTATCTGGATTATTAGAAAATGACAATGATCTGCCCCCAAAAAAGTATTGCTTTGACGTTCAGTTATTTTATCAATATTACGAAAAGGAATATAAAAAGGAGGGCTTTCATTAGTCAGCAGAATGACTAAATGGAAAGCATGATATGATTAATTGTATTTTTAATAAATCGTTCAGGTTTGGTACGAGCATCTTCAGAAATTCCGTGTACTGAACATCTTAGATAAAATTAACTACCCCATCCTACTAGTGTTACAGAGAATGAGCCATGCAAATAATTAAGTTCTCATTAAGAGGTACTATATTATAGGAATTAAAACATATGATCAAGGATAAGACAGAGGCAGAGATGCCACTGTGGTAGGTCAAGTGCTTGCCTCATCCTTTTTCCTATATACTCACTTAAAGAATTCGATAGCCGGGGATGTTTTATTCCTTGGCAGTGTATAATTGTTCCCAAGACTGTTGATATGTAAGTGAATCATTTTGACAACTGTCTACACAACAAAAAGACTACAAAAGGGTAGCCTCTGGAGATTTCGGGAGGAAACAAAGCGACAAATGACAAAAACAGGCGTACAATGTTACTAGTGACACACTAAATGGATTGAGGCACGACACGCAACAATGGGAAACAAGAAGAACCACGTGTAATAAGTTTTCTAAAGCTATATTAGAAACAAAACATCAGACAAGAAAGATACTAATTCAATGAACGTTAATCCTTGAATCGTAAAAAGGTAAAAAAAAAAAAAAAAAAATCCAATGTAAAATTAAGAGAAATATTATCGAGACAAGACTCAGATGCAAAACAGATGCAAGATGTAAAATTACCTGAAATATTCATCGGATGACGACGATTTGGCGATATGAGAGGCGTTACCCATGAGAGAAGTTAATGGGCTGACCGTAGCTTCCAACAAACTGGACATAGTTGTGTCTGAAAAGTATCGACCATCAATTAAACATTGCTCGTAACATTTGATACATTAACTCACGAACTATCGCTAACACAAGTCTATCGCTAACACCTCATCTAAGATATTTTTGTTACGATTTTTAGCGCAGTGTACAGGACAAAAATAGTAATGGTATTGAAACATAGGAAGCATATTCAAGATTGATAAGGTCACTCACATGGTTCAGAATGATATACAGAATTATTTCAAAGGTACAGGACATTCAGGCAAGCGATGCAAAACAAACCATGAGCAATACTATGCGAGAGATCAGGAATGAATGCACTTTTAAATTCGTCATGGTGTGAGATTTATTTTTGATTATGTGACTTGCAACTTTCGCTTAAATCATTATTTCTACTTGGACTAAAGAGGAGACATCATCTTGTACACTTACTATCTAGTTGGTTCCTACCAGCCATAATACTGACTGGTGAAGCAAAATAGCAACAGAGTGTGTGTTAATGAGCGATAAGGGAACAAATGTCAATAAACAGCAGGTGAGAAATCATCATCACACAGGTGTAGCCTGAGCTTGTTACTCTCTTGTCGAATGTATCGAATATATAGAGAACATGGATTAGAGAAAGTGGGATGGCAAACTTGGAGACGACATAAACAGAAATGTTAAGTTACAGCAGGGAGAGATATACCTCCCTGGTTACCGGTTTGTTGAATGGAAACGCAATTTTAACTTAATAGTTTCCTTTAGAGTTGAGTAGGGCACACTTCAGAAATTACAATTAAGCTATCTTAGCAAATAAGCCAATGTAAGTAGTTGCTAGAGCGGGGGAGGGGGGAAAGGGAACTTGCGAGCAGGGAATTTGAACCCGAGTTAGTGTTAGTAGGCGGACTGTGCAATACTTACTTGCTGTTTCATTGACTGCGACTGGGTCGCCACAGTTGGGTGTGTTCCACCAATTGTCACAGGTTGCCCATGGTAATGTAGTGGTGAAGGAGGCAAATAGGTAATACAATGAGATGGCTATGATGACGTTGTAGTATATACACACCAGGCCATTAAGCACCATGTACCCGACACCCACACCTGAAATGATACAAAAAAATCAAAACGTAAAATGGTTGCCTTTGCTGATCGTTGCTTGTTACTTTGATGGAAGGTTGGAAAAAATGTTAAAAATTGAAAATCATTCCTTCCCAGCCCCCGACTTGGGACATCATCTCGATCTTGGGAATGTATTTACTAGATCTTGCCCTATGGTTTGAATCATCATTGTCTTGGGTCATATGAAAAGGGCTTAAGGGACATATCTTCACTTCATATACAAATTTTGGTGGTCCCGAATCAGGGGTTTCAGGCTACACTTACAGATGGAATGACTAGGGTTGGTCCAGGATCACTAACGAGCCAAGAAACTGCACAACAATCATTACAAGGAACATGTCGGTAATAACCAGGGCTCTAAAGGCTTCTGTGCATATCATACATGACCTGCCATCTGGTCGGAGGGTTCAAATATGAGTAGGACTGTTGGCAGGTGGCGAGATAGCGAGGTTGGAAATAAAGGGGTTGCTATGGGAAATGTAGACAGGATCGGGAGATGCAGAAAATCAACGAAAATCATACGACAAACAAGAGACGTGTATTCAGCATCAATTTGTATGTAAATGTAGGGTAGGGACATGCGACTGACCCACCACTGGAGGTGTACATGTCCTGACGAGACGCCCCTGTAGTACCAGCCGCAGGGGAAGGAAGCACTGATAAATCATAATACCGCTTCCTTACACAAGGTGGCATAATTGTGCCTCAGACAGGCCCGGGTGGTCGCCAGACTGGGTACCATGTGACGTCATGCATACTGATGACGTGCCCCTCGTACCCGCGGCCCATTGATAACTATCGCCCACTACCGTATGTCACGTTGAAAAACAGACCACTCATAAACCAACCCACTGCGGCCTTGATAAAAAAACTCAGTTGTATGAAATGCACGCGATAACTTGACAACCTATATTCAAAGCGTGGCGTATACGAAGACCAGGCGGTGGCAGCCGAGGAGAAGCCTTCATGTTGGCTGTGTCTGTTAGCATATTAAGGAATGACAGCACAAGCTGGTGTTTTCAAACATCACACGTGTAGTCTAGATCCTTTGCCGAGGTGTAGTATAAGAATAGTACATATCCATGTGCTGCCTGTACGTCTGCCTACTGCTAGTCACAAAAGAATATGACACGCCAATTAACATTTTTACTAATTAATTGGGGCCTGTTGGCTAGGAAATGTGGGTAGGAGCCAAAACAAAGATGGTGGCAGAGTACATCCATTTGTAGCAAACACATAAATGTGTCGCACTGAGCGTTCTAAATACTAGATCCATTTGGATCGTATGAAGGCTTCGGCTGATATTAACTTTTTTTGTTCAATAGTATTATTTGTTTCAATTATCAAGGATGAAAGCTTCGAGTATCAGGACAAGAGGATAAAATGAGCTCGCATTAAAGCACTACATCATACAATATGACCTCATATTTCGCATGCGTTCGTGATAAATTCACAGTTCCAGCCATTAATAAGTATCTTTTAAACGCCCCCAAACAACACTCCAATCCCATATTCATGAGTTTTCCCAGAAGCTACTCTCACTGCCTTATCAAGAGCAAATAGCTCAAATGTCATAAACTAATAGGATGTACGCCATGGTAAATCATGGGTATACGAGGGAAGGTCAGTGCACACGATGCCTGCATCATGAAAGGCATTTATAAGCGCAACATGTAACGTCGCATGCATTGATAGTTCATTTATATCCGCCGAACAAGTGTGCAGACTTCATAAAACATGTTCGCATCACTCGCCCAAACACAAAATGAAGCCATATATACCCATATTCCAATTGTCAATGGGGTTGATAGAGAAACCTGAAAAGTAAGCTAAACAGGTGGATATAGTTATTATTATCAGAGATGTAGATTGTGAGTTGGTACAAGAACGTGTGACTAAAATAGTTGCACATTTACAGTGCAAGCCTAGGGGTAACAGCTACTTTTCCATGTTACTCCTGGAGATCACGGGTCAGCGAGAATAGTGGAATTTGAATGACAGGATTTTGAGAGATTTTATTCAGAAGAAGAGACACCGGCTACTGAAAGGGATGTGTTGTTGGACCCCCAGCAACTGGCACTACCAGACTGTCCAGGGCAAAGATGACCAAGGCCTTTTTGACGAAGATGGTAAGGCGTAGACTAGAGCTGGAGAGGCTGCACCTCGCCCTTGCTCCAGCTACCAACTCGACGGTAGTTTCCGCAGCCACCAACCACGTGGCTATGTGATACAGAGATGTGCTGTAGGGGTCAAACAAGACTTGCACCATTCTCCCCCCAACTCACACTAATGCATCATTTATTCTATTCTATTTTATTACATATACACCCGCCCGCCCCCGCAACAATCCTCTCAATCAGACTCAAGTTAAATATATTGTTATTTTCAATTATATTCATTGGCCATTATATTGTTAAATGTCTGATCGCATGGAGAGGATGGTGCCGCGTCTAGACGTCTCTTGTAGAACTTACCGCTGAGCAGCTGCAGTATTTATAGAAAGGGTTTCTAAGGTCAATCAGTTTCCCTTCACTCAAAGCCAATAATATTTAGGTGTTTAAATGCGTTTTTAACACAGGAAAGAGAAAGGACACATATCGACATACGAGAGAAAGGAGATAATTACACATCCTTAGCAATTCAATACACATGACTACCATTAGCTAGATGTGCCATGTAATAGATGGCGTCAACCCTATGTAATGACTTTTGACAGTCACATAAAAAGCTTATACTGGTATATCTAATCTGCAGCCACCGAAAATTGCGCCTTTTTTTGTAATCCAGTATCGCGTATAACTTGTGAATAGGCACAAAGTGAGCGACTAAGTCACCTTTGTTTGTTTTCACGCAGTGGCACATCCTATTTTAATTTCCCTTTCGACACAGCATGACAACCACCATTCCTTTCTTATCAAAACATACAAATACAGACCAAAGTGTCACGCGCAAGGTCATTTTGATATGAGGAAGCTAAGTTTCCTCTTTTAAACGGAAACTGTGGGAGCTGCCTTCAGTACAACATAAAACAGCGCAGTATGGCCACCACTCGGAAGGGCTCGACGTAATGGCTGTCAAAGTCAAAGTATACAAATCCACCTGTAATTATATATAGATCTTCGGATATAAGCCATTAAGACGCAATGCAACGTGAGAAAAAATTCGTCGTTCTAAATGCAGAATGATCAGACAGTAACATACTTGACGTACGCAAGAACAAGTTCAAGGAATCTAGTAAGGAGATATAACCAGTAGTATCAAATAACACATGAATACAAAATGGTTAATGTTTATAATACATTTTTTCCTAACATCACGACCACTTCCATACTATTTGTGCAAAGGACAACCTGAAATGGCGGTCACACCAATCTGACCTTCACCCGTACTTCTCAATTGGTCAAAATGGCGGTGTCTTGATAAACACATGTTGTCTTTCTAATTTGAAATTTTGTTGGCGTTTGAAAGTAACTAGGGGAATGTTTATATAGGGTCAGACAAGTTGTGCCTGTAATTGCACTGGTATAGCCACGATGTGAACACGTGCTCCCCCCATGTCACATTGCATCATATGCCACCTCCATGCCGCACTGGTAGACAGGGGGGAGGCGGGTCAATGTGTAGGCACATGGGGCCTTCATAGCAGAGTTCCAAACCCTATAAACCAGTAGTCCTTGTCCCCCCAGTCCGCCATACACGCCACTTGCAACCCAGAACCGGAAGTATCCAATGGCTCCCTATATCTGAGTGAATATATAAATTGATGAACAAATGCATGAAATAAAATTGAGTGAGTCCGGCATTCCCCCGGGCAAAGGGGATGACAGAGGTGAAGCACTACTTGGTGCAATGGGCCAGATATGATCTAGAGAGCATGGAGGATGTAAGAGTTATGCAAGGTGGAGGAGGGAGAGGTGAAGCGGGCGAGGTGCAGCTCTCAGTACAAGCCGAGAAATAGGGCTGGTTCTCTGGTACAAGTGTGAGCAAGCAGCAGCAGCAGCAGCAGCAGCTCCCTGGAGGCTCCCCCCACCCCCCACCCCCACCCCACCCTCCCCCCGCCACTACCGCCCACACCCCCACTCATACACACCCCACACTCGGCTTGTTTGCAAACATTGGCTGCCTCGGCGCAGCACTCACCTATAGGCAGGCAGTCTGCATTCTAACCTATATTGCCGGCCCCGCATCCTTCAGCTCTAATTCCCCGTACGGGCGGGTGGGAGGGTGCATGTCCCTATGTAGAGCCGGCAGAAGGAGGTAGGTCTGTGCGGGGGGTGGGGGTGGGGGGTGGGGGGTTACTGGTGGGAAAGGGTTTCAGGGTGCCACCCAAGGTGAGGTTGGGTGAGGTCATATCCGGTCAAAATGGCGGTGTCTCCATTCTATTTACCAAGTGGTCGCCCACGTGTTCGCCAACATTTGTACCCTGATCGCAATAGGTGGAAACAAAAGGTTGTACTTATCTCTTTCCCTCTGAGGTATAACCACTATAACCATTGACAAGCAAATACATGATCCTGACTAAGAGAAGCGAATACCCAGGGCGGGCCGGCAGAAAAAGTGTGTATCTTATTCTTGGAGGATTAGTGTAACAAGCTGAGGTAAAATTGCATGAAGGTCAAGCTGGATGTAAACGGGTTGGCAATGTTATGAATCCCAGCACCTTCAACTGCAGTCTAACCTCAACCTTAGTAGTAAAATATTTTACTACTAAGCCTCAACGAACTTTGAGATGCCCCCCCCCCCCCCCCCCCCCCCGAATGAAGGCACGGTGTTCCCCTATTTGTCCCATCTCAAGTGAGGTAAATCGTTTTCCAAGTTACCAAGTTGATTAGGAAACATTTTCTAATTTTGGCCGTCTCCCAGCTGCCCTTTCTGAGTACATTCAGATTTAAAATTAGGTCAGCCACGAACCCCGACTCGAGCCTGATTGTAACTACCTGGTGCCAGGTGCAGGAGGGGGTGCAGGCGGGGGTGCAGGAGGGTAGATGGGTGCGTTACACAGACGCAAGCAAGACAATTAGTGTAAACGCATGTGATGGACGGAGAAGCGCAACACTGCGTCCAATAATTGGGTCAATTGGGGTCTGGTAATGCTCACCAGGAACTTCAAAAATCACCTGCGGCTAGATATATTAATTGTATTATATTTCTATCTACAAATCTAGAGGGGAAAATGACCCCCCAAGGCATAACTATTTATAAAGTAAGATCCACCATGAGCAATTAATGTACAGTGTCTCATTTAGATTTTCAAATTAAACGAGACGTACCGTAGGGGAGGTGAAGTTTAATTTTAATTTAATCGAGGACACCACAAGGGGTGTGGAGAATTAACTAGCTCTCATGGTAGGCTACGAATTTTACATAGACATAGACAGAGACATATCTGAAGAGTGAAACTGCAAGTACATACAGGTCATTATTATAACCCTTAATCGAAGAAAACCCTCAGAGAAGATAGTACTAGTAATCTACAAGAGACGGGCCATGCACTTAGGACGCTCACGGCAACAACTTTAGGGATTCAAATAGCATACTAAATGTGAGATATTTAGAATGCATGAATGCTAAGTTTAAACGATTGTTGAGCATTATTTGACTAGTCTTATCAGGCTGGCGGTGGCACCTGGACCCACCAAGCACACCTGGACCACTGTCTGTAGGCGTCCACACATGCATGGCTAACAATTGGCGCATTATGCCTTATTGAACTCTACTCTACTTCCATTCTTTCTGCATATATGGAAATTAGTCAAACACTTATATGTGATGTATGCACAGAAACAAGAGAGTTGTCGTCTCCTTGTCAAGAGAAGCAATTGCCTCAAATCTTGGTGGTGGCTCATCACTTCGGTTCTTCGCTTCACTTCGAACGAACCCAACAGTCACTCTCATGACCGAAACAAAAACAAAAAAGGAAACACTGTTATACCTAATTGTGTCATATATATATACATGTATCCCTAAATTTACATCATTCATCTACAAACTCTGATTCTTCGTTTGCCATTGTGTTACACCACTTGTAATATTTACACATTTATTGTAGAAATCGGGGGTTTGTTTTAACATACACACCTCGCCATCGCTGATCTTGAATGCGCATAACTCTTGAATGCGCATAACTCTGGGCTTGCTATGTACCATACTTGCCTATCATATATGCAAATGGAAACTTCCGCGCCCGATGAGCATGGACTCATGGAAAAATGTGTGTGCGCGGGGGCGGGGGGAGGAGAGGGGGAGGGAACGGAGGAAACCTGCTTCAGTATTTCATCGAACTAACTTTAGTTTCACATACAAATAGGGAGACATGTATCACATGCCATGCCAATGAGAATATATTTCTATTAAAGTGAAAAATCCAGATTTCAAACTACATCAATATATTATAATGCAAAACTGAAAAAGTATTACATGTAAATATAAGTATATATTGACAATCAAAATGGGGGTAATACCCACCTGCAGAATCTATGCCAATCCCTTCCCGTGTAAGTAAAAGTGCTTTCCATCAAAACTCTGCATCGCATCTGTTATTCTCACATTCAAACCAGTTCGCTAAACATTTTTATTTCGAATATAGTCATCAGTCATTTTACAACTGACTCATTCGCATCAAGTCGGTGCAATACATGACCACTTTAAGCCTCAGAGCTCAGTCCTTATAGCATTATTTACCCCTAATCTTCCCTTTTCAGTTGGGCTTGACGGAGGGGAAACTGCCTTGGGCTGATCCCCTCCCCAGACGGCAATAGAAGGGATTGTATTCTGGACAGGAAACTGCGGATTTGACGAGACACTTGTGTCAATACTTTACAATAAAGCAGAATCAAGACGTGGCCATTCTTTGGTAGAAAAGCTATAATAAGCAAGTTTCCTTCTTTGGTGACTGGAAATCCGCCACTCAAGTCTTAAGACGGGCTCAGACCTGAACGATTTTGAACTTGCAAAAAAAACAATCTTACTGGACAGGACGTATGGTTATGCTGCAAAATTATGCAATATTCTATGGGATCAGTTTACTATACATCATTGTACAAACTATATATCCAATGCTTCGGTAACCCATGTGGTCGGGTCATGTCGGGAATTATTCCTTTTTTGATTTATCACCAATAAATTAGCTATTTGTCACAATTGCTAGACTACAGCTGACACAGACTATTATATGGTGATCTCTAGTCATATAATGTGTCACTTATTCTGAAGAAAAACCATGAGCTAGAATCATAATAGCATCGATCTAGAAGCAAATTTCCTAAAAATGTCCCACATATCGTGACACCAGGCTCCATGCATGAACTTCAGACCAAGGAGTGATATTTTAGTAAAGTGATGATTTTCTATACGTTAACTGTACATTGTGAGTTGACCAAGCCCTCATACACCTTATTTCAGACAGCGATGTTTCACATCAATGAATAGAAGCAAGTCGTCGTATTAAATCTTAAGGATCATCGCCTAACCATATTTAGCCATTTGAGATAGCAGAGGGTGAAGTGGAGGGGGTGAGAGGCTGTATGTACGAGCCCTGTGCTCTGAATGAAGTCATGTATGGCATGCACCAACACAGGCCCAACTTCCATAGGAAAGTTTCATTGAACATCACTCACATTATAAGTATGTATACATAGATTATGCATGACGTCACATGCCTGGCTGGTGAATCACAGTGGCCGCCATCACAGGGGTCAGTGCTACCCTTGCGTCTATAGCATGTTTATAAAAACAAAGCTGTTAAACCCCACAATGTTGGATACTTTAGTAATAATTTACTAAAGAAAGATTATCTATTATATCAACAAGGGTTATCATGGGTTCATTAAAACTGGAAATGGTTAAAACGGCCGGAAAACAGTATTTTCGAGTCTTGGACAACTAACGTTTACCCGGGGTAGCCCCCAAAAATGGCGACGCCCGTGACGTCAGTGGAATATATGTATATTGGACGGGCAGGCGGGAATCTGACTGAAATGCGCGCGCATGTTTGCTTTTTTTGTGGATGGCTGCTCGCAGACGTAAACATGAAGTGGCAGGAGGGGAGGAGGAGGTTGGTGAAGGTGTCGGGACCAAAACGCCATACCCTGATTGGCACCCATTCATTTGCGCCACACCGAGATGAAAATGCGCGGGGAATCAAGCCTATTTTATCCCAAGTACATCCAAAGGAAGGCCACATACTTCACATTCCCCAGCTTTCTAATTGTGAAAGGAGGTGCTTGAGAATGTGCCCCCACTCCAAACGCCCACTGATTCATACAGAAATATCAGATTCCCTATAGACCGTCTGCGAATGTTACAAAAATTAATGTATTGAAAGAAGAACAGAGCAAACAGTAATGAACAGTACGCAAAGATTCGATCTCCCCGCCCTACCCCTAGGCTAATCGCACCGCCAGCGTTGAGAGACACCCATGATTAATCAGGGTTACAATCAGGGCAACAAAAATTCCAAAGTATTTTACAGGCGCCTTTCATTCACATCACAACCTGGAATGACGACTTCCAGTCAGAGGCTACAACTATAAAAATACTTAGCCCCAATAAATCAATGAAATAGCCACCCTAGGGTTTAATAGCCTTTTATTTTCGACCATAAAATTGTACGTTTGGGGTAAGGGTTCTGTAAGGTCAATTTCGGCATTCATCTTAAAGGTGCTATGCATTATATCTGATTTCTCCTCCCAAAAGATCTAAACTGGGTCTATCTATGACAGAGGCTAAGACCTCTGACTAAGACCTGAGGCATTTGACAGACCCATTACAACCCATTCCACCTTGCTTAGAGAGAAATTAACCTTCGGAATCAGGACAAAATTTGAAAGTACCAAAAAACACAGGAAAAAAATTATTGAGGACGGATGGTTTGGAACAGCATCCCAAACAAAATTAAGTTATATGGCCTAAAGAATTGGATTTCAGGGCCTGCCTTATTATTACCCCTGATCTTGCCAGAGATTATTATTATCACTATATTATTACTATTACAAGTTAATTAAACCGTTTTAAGATTTACAAAATGAAAACAGATTCTAAGAGCGAAGTGTTCAATCTATAGGTCGTATCATTCTTATAATGCTACAAAGATTAGTTCGATTTAGATTCAGCCTTTCGAACACGGCAGAAAAGATATGGCGAGGTAGTTCATACACGCAGCTATGTGACCCTAAAGTTTGTCAAAAATGTTTGCCGATCATTTTCACTGTAAATCAGCCTCTACCTACTAGATCGACAAAATAAAAACAGATTCTAAAGGAGAAGTGTTAGGTCTATATGTTTAATTAGTTTGGAAATTTTCTGATGAATAATTCAATTTGATATAGCTGTTCGAACACGACCAAAAAGACACGGTGAAGACGAGAGTTCCGACCTGCCAGACAACAGCTTGTCAATTTGAGGCAAAAAGGAGTTCGGTATTTTCATCGAGATTTCTTGGGGGCATGGAAGCCCTTGCCCAGAGTCAATTATGGACAACAGCAGGGCTATCTAGCCCCGCTAACATATATGTAATGTAAATAAATATTTATGTACCATGTAACTTAAAACATAGAAAGGTAGAATAGATAGAGGGTTAGTTCGGAAGAACTGTCATGGACACTGACCCATTTCCATGTATAAACTGTACTGTTGTAAAGTTTCTTATATATGTATTTCGAATGCAAGTCAAAAACACTCCTTTGCCATTTGCCGCGGACAAGGGTCATATACTAAACTATTGGCAAAAATAATTTAACGAAACAAGTGACTTGAACAAGTCTATGGAAGAGCATCTGAAGTCTAGAAACTTGACACACGAGTGGTAGGTATAGACTCGATCCTCTAACTCGGGCACGGCCTATTTTGGTCCACGAAGCATGTCTCTGTTTGGGCTAGTTCCCAGCGGTGAGTTCTAGCCTTCCGCGAGGGAGACGGAACGCTCCCAGGTGGAGGTGGTATAGGTGTAGACACTGGAGGAGGTGGATGGAGGGAGAAGGAGCTGGGCAGGTCTGTTGAGTTACTCACACAACACATGGAGAGGCACAGTTGCCAACTGTACCAATTGTATTGGAAATACCAAAGACACACGTTTATTGCATAAGACTAAATTCCTATTTAGTCTTACCCACATACATCCAAAATAAAATACGCGCTTATAAAGACGAGGTATAAAGTAGAAGTTCGCCTCTACACAAGGGATCAAAAGTAATTATCAAAAGGGCATTGCTATGCCCTCAAGATCGAAATGACCTTAGCTGGTCACCTAAGGAAATGTATAATGGATGGAATCCCAAATTAAATGGACTTTAGGGACCCACAAGTCCACAAAGGGCAAGACAATATGATATTTAACAATATGCATCAAGAGCCATAGAGTCGTTTTAGCCTCGTCTGATAATATACTCATATGCACTTAGTTCAATCAAATATTCGCCCTTACGTGCCAAATCGGTGGTATGTGAGTCTCCTTGAACCACATTTCACAAAAAGAAAGAAACCTCGTTGCATGAAGCACAAAAAATAGTAAGAAGATCGATTTGGCACGTTTATCCACGGGTACCCATTTAGCAGCTATTAGTAACACCTAATTATTGAGCAACATCCGCTTTTGACAAAAGCTCGACTATTTCCATAATGATAACCCTGAACACCATATGCACAAATGATGAATGACCTTGCACTAGAACAAGGTCCTGGGGCCAGGTTTGGTCACCGATATACAGATTTCTCACCACACATGGCAAAATAGATTCAACATTTACGTGGGAATTCGTCATGTTATGAAGTTGCTAATGATAAAATAGGCGCACAGTAATCATCACAAGAATAGACATAATTGTCCATGTCCCATAACCTAGTGGGAAAAACGGTGAGATAGCGCGGAGGAAATGGTAAACACAGCTATGATCCCGAATCCATTATGGTCCAAGCATTGATTATTCCAAGTTGGGAAGAGGAAAAGCTTGGAGTTGGATGGATGTTTACAGAGGTAACAAATGGCAAACCCTTCAAAAACGGAGTTTACAAACGTAGAGGCTTATGTAAACATATGGAGTGTCCATGAAGGTAAACAATACACGGGAAGGCAATGAGTACAGTACGGGCCAACCATGGAGAAGGATCAAATCATGCAAACTCATCTACCAACAACAAGGCACAAGAACGTGAACTTAAATTAGTGGGTGGGTTAAGTGACTTTATACTTCAAGTCATGCTACAAATGTCCCCTTTGGCATAAGTGTACCTTAGGGTCATAGAAATCTTTTCATCCAAAGACACAAGTGATTTACTTATTGGTTGTCCACTTCATTTTGAAGTCATTTTATACTTTAATTTCACTAATATCTTTCATATCTTGGGCTCGCTTTTCTTTTAAACTCAAACATTTAGTTATTGATGTCATTCCTTCATTGGGGAAAGAATTAGAGAAGCTAAGATCAAATTAAGCAAGAAAAAGTGAGTTAAATGAGGTTCTGGGCTATTAGGGTATCTAGACCAGACTGTCCAGAGGCATGGCTGGCGGTCCTAACACTCTAGGTCCAAACCCTCAGAAGGCTGTTGCACAATGCCTGTTCATTGCAAATTTGTGGCTGTTTTTAGCCTTTCTATTGCTCGTTGAAATTTGTAGAAATCCCCGCTTGTTCTTTGTGCAACAAACGAGAACCAGTTACACAACCAAATCATAGATGCTCGTTTGTTGGGATAAATGATCCCATTCATTATTTGATTAATTTAATCGTTGATACTAAAATAAACAATGATTCTGTATTAAACCTAGACCTCAGTTATACATATGTTGAAGCTGAAGTGCAAGAAGTTTGCTTATAAACAATTAAGAATATGAGGCCTGCTTGTGGCCTATTCATTGATGCTCATTGACAGACTTAGAATGACCATTAAATGTCAGAAGCTAGGTTAGAATATACCATATGAATGACATCAATCCATGGAATAAGTTTTAACTGGGTACACACCTTCTTGTAGGGTACACCCAGGAACAAGCAGACATATGAAATCAGTGGGTTAATTGTGGACATTCCTGCATGTTTGTGGGGACTTAGACAAATTTCAAGGCAAGAATTCTGTTGCACAATGAAAAGTTTCAGACCTTCAGGGTTATCCTAAGTCTATTTGTACCTAATTTGAAGGTCCCTAAAATGTATTCATTGATATATACCACTTCTTAATGAGTAAAGAATGATATAACAAAGGTTTTACACATTAATTAATCATTTTTTTATGTTTTGGATATTTGTGGCTATGAGACTTGCTCATGCCGGTAAATTCGTTGATCTGCCATAGTCTATATATGTGTGTGGCCTGTCAATCAAACCCCCCTTAAGTGTCCTTTATTGACTGCCTATACATATAGAAGGGTGCATTCATCCTAATATAGAGGCACTGTGTAAAACAAACAACCAAACAGGTCAGCTAGGTTGGAATATCCCCTATGTATGACATCAGTCTAGAGAATACCCAATTTTGACTGGGTCCACACCTTCTATATTATAGGTGCAGATCTACGAGTATAGTTAGGACCAGGCAATATGCAACAGTGGGCTAATTGTGGCTATTCCTGCTCATTCTTAGACCCCTATGAGGAGGTTATCCTGTTCGTTCATTGAATTTTGTTGTGCAACAGCCCTCAGATCAGATAAGAACGGTATGTCAGTCTACTTTGCTAATCGGTATCCCTGCCTAGAACTCCGCGTTTTAATGGGAATATGATGATATTTTGCAGAACTTTTTAATGGATTTATGAAGGCACTTAGTGTTTTGAGGTGAGAGGCTTTCCCTTTGCTGGAAGGGACTTTCTCAATTTTGGGCCTACACTGCTATGCTTGTGTTTATTTTCGGCAAAATTGGTTTTCGCATGGGCCACAACTTCTCTATAGTTACAGAAGTTTACTCGCATTTTACATTACTGAGAGAGGGCATTCTCTATCTGGAGGAATTCTTTTTCAGCATTCAAAATTGTACATTAAGGTAAAATGGTGGGGGGGGGGGGGGGGGGGCATGGCCCCTGTGGCCCCCCTGGTTCTGACATCACTGCCTAAAAAGCGGCTACTGGCAGGTAGAAATGCAGTATGCAACATAACCCAGAGACCGACGCCCAGGTCTCCATTGAATTTTCGTCGGTCTCTGAAATTGATAATTGTCAGGGCCCGACGGTCTCCAATGAAATATCCAAGTGATAAAATGTTCAAACTGCTCTGGACCACAGGAACCCTATCTATGACCCAGACTTTTTTTGGGTCTCTGTAAAATCTTTTCGGTCTCCACTGTTACAATTTGGCAGAGACCGACGGTCTCTCATCTCCAAATTCACTATGTTGCACACTGGAAATGGACCCAGAAATTATTGAAAAAACAGCTTTTGTGTGCTTATTTCATTTCCGTAGAATGCCTTTTGGTCTCAATATTGCACCAGCAGTCTTTCAACGGGCCAAGGACAAAATGTTTTCGGGATTTATTGGAAAATTTTGCCTGACTTTTAGAGATGATATTGTCATTTATTCCAAAACTAAAGAGGAGCATGATCACTATTTGGCTCTGGTGTTTGATAAGCTAGAAGAATATGGAATTACAGTTAAAAAGAGTAAATGCATTTTCAAACAAGAAAACGTAGATCTCCTCAGCTACCAAGTTTCAGAATGGGATTAATTCCCACCCAGATAAATGCGATCAGGTATATGCTAACCCAAGAAGATGTGGGCGGAATTTGCTCATTTCTAGGAATGACTGGGTATTACTGTCAATGTATCCCAGATTATGTCATTATGTGAAATGTGTGTCGTCTCAGCAGCTGCTTTTAATTAAGATATAAGTTTTATAAAACTATCCATCAAGACCATAATAATTTATACATAAGATTACTGATTCAGGACGAAATTCACTAAGATAATAGTGAACCCTAAAAAACTGCATGAAGGAGAGTGCATATCTGACCTCGCTTCATGGCATGTAGCGTGCCCAGTTTATTTTATCATTGCCATATTAGCCCTTTTTATGTTAGCCTAGCTTACTAGCTTTTAACTACTACTGTATTTATTTAACTTCACCTTCGATAGGCCATGGTTCCATAGAAGAGAGGCACCCTTTTCCGGTGTAATATTGTACACTTCCGGAAATAAACATACATACATACCTGTATACCTATACATATAGGTGGTGTGCATTGAGTGGGTAGATGGGAATCCCTATGCACAAAATGTCCCTTTTCCATTAGAAAACGTACGGTACAACAAATACGTGTAAATGATTGAGATGGGAGTCAGGACGTTACTATACTATACAGTCTGAAGTTCTCTCCTCCACATCATTTGATTTAAATCACATTGGTCATTTCTGGGACGAGGGGCGAGGTGATCGATCACTCTGGGCATGTAATACATGGCAAAACGAGTTATACTTCTAGACAGACGACGGAGGAGAGAAATGGATCAACAGGTTCAGTATATACAAGGCCTGCAGGTTGGCTTTCTAGTAAAACGGGTCACATGATTTGAATGCGGGCAAGAACGCACTAAGTCATTCTCTCTTCGCCCTTTCAAGTATCCTACCCTATCGTGACTAAATTGTACGGCCTCTTTTCGGGTACACAAAATTAAAAATTATAAAAAATAGGGAGTGTAAAAATCACCGCTCCGCCCACCACCAGAGAGGGGACTGAATTCAACACTGTTGCGATTTAAGCTGGAGCCTTGCCAAAAACAGGGCGTAAAAATATATTTGGATTCGCCAAATAATATTTTCTAGCGATTAATTACCGCCGTTTATTGGTTACTTGGCACACCATCAATACTCATTGAGGCGATGTTTGTCTATTTAATGATGTTGTCATTGAGTGTGGGATAATGAAGTACCTACACACAGAATGGCTAATAGAAGCCTCGTGTGACCCGACCCCGACGTCACCAAAATCGTAATGTCCTCGCGTTCAAGGTCACCAGATTCGACGTCAAATAAGGATCTACCACCGGGACACATGGGGGTCACTTGACTCTCAATACATTTTCTGCCCACATGAGCATGAGAAGCCCCCCCCCCCCCCCCCCCCACACACACACATGCACGCACGGCTCCCCCTCCCCCAAACGCTGCACCCCTCACATCCCCCCACCCCGCCCCAACATCACACACCTTCCACGAAGGTGTTCAATGTTTATTTTGGGTGGGTTTTTATTTGATTTTTCACCAACCAATGGAAGATTCCATAGCCCAGTCTGGCGGCTAGAGAAGGCAGTGTTGGGGAGTGGAGGGGAGTGGCCCTCATGTATTGTGCTAACATACTTGATGGTGCACATCCCTAATACATCACACGTCGCTGGACGCAGGTTGACCAGTCAACAACCGACCTACGTCTAGACGCTTATAATTCTGTCTCGCCGCCATCTCAATTCTCCTGCCCACATTTTTTTTTTCATAAAACACAATGTTTGGGACAAACACAATATTGTACATGGCATTAATGGGGGGAAGGATGCGTTTACAAGGACTGAGATACACTGATAAGGCGAACCTCAGTCTCGTGCCTTCTTAGTTAAAGGTAGTAAAACTTTGTACACGGGAATCTCAGACATTCTACACACGAAACTGTTAAAGGGCAACAGGGCTTATAAATAATGTAAACTTCCAAAAGCACGAATACAGAAATGTGGACGTAAACCACGACTAAATATCTTATATGATATATAAATGGTATCTATAGCTCAGGGCATATTGCTATTAGCTCGCACTAAAACAGTAAACACATGATTATGACGGACAGTAATTTCTTTTTCAAAATTATACTTAGGCTGGCCCGTCGCTCGACCTGCCCGTATAATACGCTTGCATGATGAACGCAATCACACTGGAGACAGGAAAAATGATCATGTAGGCAATCCCAATAAAGATACTGTTATACCTCCTTGTGTCATATATGCATACCTATACTAGCATACCTTACATGTTACCCTACCCCCATGCCTATCCAATCATAGGTAGGTCTAATGAATCGTTGTTCATTACCAGGAATGAAGACCATCTCATATTCCTTTGTTACCTTTTGTATTACCCTCGTTGTAACAATGTATTTGCTCGACATGAGTATTGGTAGATGGATGATAGGTGGGTTTCTCTGCCTGCTGGTTGGTATTTAACTAGGCCACAAAATATGCATCACTATGTCGGCGTGGTGACGTATCAACAACGGGGCTGGGGACAACTGTTATATCACTCTAGATTAACTTAGCTTGTAGATTACTTTGGCTCAGAAGGACCTCTATTTCCTTAGGCATGACTGAGATGCTAAGCCGGAAATATCATGTAATTGTATAGACTAATGAAATAGACCATCGCTCATTTCGTGATCTCAGGCAAGCCTACAATATTTTCCCGGTAACAGGCGCAATGCGCAAACAGTTGCCTCGTAGATATATACAAGTTTTCATCAAACATGCACTGGGCATTTTATCTGGAATCCCGGCATCCAATTTAGCATGAAGAGAACGCCCAGGAACATTCAGGGAATTACGCCAGCCATTTTCCCTGGGAGCCGACCTTGTACCTAGAAAGCCCTTTCCCACTGTTTAGCGTGACTCCTAACCATGGACGGCGGCGGTCTCAGGTCTGGTACAATGGCCCTGGCACGAGAGGCTGACATTCAGACATTCACACGGACCACGCCCCTCCACCTACATGTTCCCTCCATTCACTCACCACAGGAATATATCCTCAGCAGCTACATACTAGAATGCAGGAGATTCCACATGAGCTATGTATTAATAGAGACCTATATACCCATTCACTTGCACCTATATGTGCCATGTGAAAAACTTCCCATCTTCATTTGAATGGCCCTGCTTCTGTTGAAAGCAAACACAGACACCATAATTCATAACGAGCACGACGTGCATAAATAACTGGTTAGAAAACCACTCCGGCCTGATTCCTTCTTTATGGGGCATCACTGGTTTGAGAATACTCCAATTAAACTGGGGGAGATAAGGGATGGGGTTACCGAGGTGACATGTTTTAAACAGCTCTTATGTCACGCTATTATCAAGTGATGAGATCATACTATTAAACTGTGGCAGACTGTCTGGCCTACAGTACAGGACGTCATGCAGTCATAGCATGTGTTCATTCGGAGCGTTAATAACGACTATCCTAGCACTTCCGCCACGCTTTTCTCAACATGTCAGACAGCTAGCACTGAAAAAGTTTCATTTGTTGTATAGACTCATTAGACTGATTAGTGTCATGGCTCCAATGGCATGATAGAAGTTGTAAGTAAATCAGTGCGTTATAGGATAGCAAGTCAGCCAGCTTTGGTAAGCTGAATACATCTCTAATTCAATGGATAGTGCAACAAGTTCATCGAGCTGCTGTGCGACATAGCTTATAAGAGTTGTGCATTCTTCATATTACGCACCTACTTTATAGAATTACACCTGATGTATGTCCATGTCACCACACATAGCCACGTATATAGAGCGGGGGTGGCTTTCATCGAGAGGGGCGGTGAAGTAATTATCCACAAAAAATACCTTATATCTCCTGCCATTACTGAGGGGTATATTATACAACTGTTCCTCCATGATACTGAATTAAGGAAGAGAACATATTTTGTCCCCACGACCTGTATGGATGAAGCAAGAGTATAAGTAGAGGGTCGGGACAGGGATGAGCAGGAGGTAGAGCCACTAGAGGAAATCGGTATGAGAAATATTAATACAGATCGTAGAAAAAATAAATGGCTGGTTTATTGCCTGTCTTGCCGGCCCTGCACTCCTCCACTACAGGTCGGCAGAGGTAAAACACCACCAGACACACACGACGGGGAAAAATCTCCAGACATGATTTAAGGGAGCGATGTCAATAGAGGAGGCCACTGAGTGTCTGTACATAGATCGACTGGAAACCACTAGGCAATGGTGAGGGAGGTACATTGGGTTATGCCAGTATCATGAGATAGAAGGCGTAGGACTGAGAAGTATCCCAATGGTACCTCCTCAATCTGCCTTAATACCGTCTCCATTACGTCAGTAAAGTAAAACATTGCAAAGTGTTTCCAATAATTCAAAGGCCAACCAACAGAGCTTTTACTTTACAAGTTTGGCTTTTAGATTGGCTCGGTCGAGATGTCTGCGAAGACAAGGCTGCCATGTATATTCTATTCACAAATAATCGCATTGATGAAATCAACCATTAAGACCATCAGGTACAGAAAGTTGCCTGTCCCATGAGATGGAAGTACGGCAAGAGTTGATGTGTCGAGGACAAGTACAATTATCAGTTCATACACTACTACTAAAATTGATTGACATTATCCAGTCACAGATGATGGATATCAGAAGGGGTAAACATCCGGCTGCCAAACTATTTGTTTACCGCTACTATTAGCGATGAGACTGATGGTCTGTCAGAGAGCAATGAAATGCAATGCCTACCATTGATATTCACTGGGGCGAGGAGAGAGAGATGACATACCAACCAAAGCCATCACCTAAAGTACCTAGCATGGTTATCAAGATTTAGATCTTTGTCATTTAGCCTTTTTTCTAAATGTCATGGGTTCTTCAGTTGAACAAAAAGTGATTTTAAGGTTAAGCTTGGAGGTAATAGGACTCAACAGGGGTGACGAGTGAATGTGCCGGTCAAACAACACCATTTCCTACGGGTATTCATGATGCTGTCTCATCTGACTACTTCCAGTTCCAATAAGGACAGGCCCATCCCCGATACGAATCACAAACATTTGCAACAAGAAATAATTTTAATACTGGAGAAATCTTCAAACCAATTTATTTTTAAAACGATATCGATATTTCACTAAATTAATCAAATTATTTTTGTCTGTTAATTAGCTGCATCGGGTTACTTAACTCAAAAGTAGAATATAAATACTCAAAAAGACTTACCTTGCAACATGGGGCAGACCTTCTTGAAGATGGTAAGGCCTCCCACACCGAAGTACTGTCCAAAACCGTATTCCATGAAGAGAAGTGGCATTCCGATGAGTAGCATCATGATTACATATGGGATGAGGAAAGCGCCTGATGAGGAAAAAAATCAGTTATACAAGTGAATTTAGCAAAACCATTAAAACTGGAAGGTCTTAAAACCTCTGGAATGTGATATACATGTATCATACATTGTATTAATGTAACTGTTTTTCAGCGAACGCAAACCAGATTACCAAATTAGTATACAAGTATTCGGGCCCAAGTATGCATGCCACGATTGCTTAGATTAACAATTTCGCTTTATTCATAACTGTCATCTGTACATGACTTCAAGTTGCTCATGTATTGATAATACTATGAACATTAAAGACCCATCTTTTGAATACGAGCATTCTCATGAAAACTATAAGGCAAGAAGATAAAGAGTCAATCCCAAAGGAACCAATAAAATATATTTATTAACTACGAAATCGTTCAGCAAGTTTGAGGGCCAATTCCAAGGAACACGAGATTCGGAAGCAAACTACGACATCTTTTAGAGCTATGTATAAAAGGGACAATATATGGTTCACAGGCCTGTGGCCTGCAAATGATTATAAAGGATGTTTTATTAAATGAAAACTTTGTCAGGAGCTTTTTCTTTTATTGAACCCATCCTCTTAGGAACAGAAACATTATACATTGTGGCAAGATAATGGCGGGAGCAATGGTTCAGAATCCACATGCTGACTTGGCACTATTTGTTTTAATATGGTGTATACCAGTAAACAACCAAAGAATTCGGGTTAAGAGTATTACGATTATTTTAGAAAGGGGAAGCTGTGGTCCGGTGCAGGTCAGGCACCATCTAGGGTATGTGTGTAACTATCTAGGGGTGTGTGTGTGTGTGTGTGTGGGGGGGGGGGGGGGGGGGTAAGAGTCATTGACCGCTTCTTGTAAACAAATCATTCACTCCTTCTAACCTCTAGCATCCTGGCAGCCCACCTACATTTATTGACGGGAACCATTGCCCTTATCATAGGGGAGGGGTCCAAATGGTCTCATCCATTCATCCTCAATAACATGAACTACCAGTAGTAGTCTTTGCATAAAAGCTAGACCAGGAGGTGTATCAACGGCGCAGAAGCATAGAATGCTATAACCTGCAGAACGGGATGCAAAAGGTGGATGGACTGGATGTTGGCCACGTATCTAGACAGACAGATCGATATGAGCATTAACCCTCCCACCCCCGGGTGCCGCCAGCGCCTCAACATGTCCTACTCAGCCTCCTCCACCAGCCAGTAGACATCTACTGGCTCACATTGGGCCCCAGCACACCATCTCTCATGCCAGGCCCTAAGAGCTCTTAGAGACAATGTTGCTCCCTCGTCGCTTTTTCCTGCCTGTCTGATGGTGTGCGGCTGGAGATGGGCCCATACGTGGAACATGAGTGGAAGTGTTTGTACCTCATGGTGAAGGAGACAATGACAGTGGTAGGACAGGTACTATTGTAAACACACAACTTCCAATAGAAGCAGGTTCGTCGGGTGCAGACGTCACACAATATCTCACACCTCAGCTAGACCGTCCAGACCACAACTAGTGGCACCTATCCGGCATTGTACACAACAGTATCCAGCTCTACTGTCCCAAGTCTGCCGCTTGACATTACGCCCAACATTTATCTTATACTTTTTTAGAATTCCTAGGTTCCGTCTTAGGGTAAGGTACCGTATAGGATAACGGATTATATTTAATTAGGCAAACCACGTAACATCACACTGCTTATTATGCAAGAATATATTTTCGATTATTAAAGGAAGACAAAAATTACATAAATGCCTCATTAATTGATGCATGATTATATTTCTTTATAGTGATTTAATCTCGTCTTCTCTCACAACTCCCGACAAAAAGGCGGGACTTGGGAATGGAGTGAGTGGTTGTGTTCCGAGGCCCTGGTTGCCATAGTAACTCAATATATTAGAACCAGGCCGCGGCTGCAGCAGCAGCAGCAGCTGCTGCTGCTGCAATGGCGGCAATGGGCAGCTGGAGTTGTAGTAATGTTCCACAATAGTGCGTAGTAAGCATAGTTGATGTGAGGGACATGCGGCAGCCACTGGCTCACGTTGTCCTGCTCCTGATCCAGCCTTGCATGCGCAGCTGCGTGAACACAAGGCACCAGTCACAACCTCGTCTCCAGAGGTTGAACAGGCCGGGCTCCATGACACTGGTGACTGCACATATTGACGCATTCACTTCTTATATCATGCTTTTCTCACAGACCAAAATCTTACTTAATGAGGAAAACCAGTGACTACGTATTCTAGCCCCATAGAGCCCTTTCTCTACCACACACCTCAGAGCTCGTGTATTCCTCACCAAGCCGAAGCCAAGGCCGTACGTGGAACCATAATAATACTGCCTAGTGAGCAGAGGGCGAGGAGCAGATGGAGCATCATCGACTGGCTCCTGTCTGGCGCTGCTGCATTCACAGAATGAGCACACACCGCCACACCTGCAATTACCAGCACCAGTGTATACAAACACTACACACTGTGCCCATCCCTACATCTCATCCACGTCACTTCTCTACAGACAATCACATAAATCAGCATGTGACATATCACTTCTCAGTTCTCTCTTTAATCCTAGACAGGATCAAAAGTAGATTCAGCAAGGTTATTAAATGTGTAAATCTTTATCTACTGTTTTCTAATCCATAGTATCACACGTGATAATAGGCTCCTGAATTTAGAGGTTTTCCCCCGACATAATTAATGACTATTAGTCTATGGTACCCAGAACCGCGGGAACAACAAACTATTTATCATAACTGCGAATATCCATATGACCATTTATGTTTATTTTTTTTATTAAACAATTTCCGATGACACTTTTCAGGTGATGAGGTTTATGACCACAACCGATACCATATCAATTTCAATATCAATCATTATTTAAAGGGTAAAAGTAATGCAGTAAACAAAAACAAGCTGCACAGTCACCGGTCAACGGCCTCTATTAAACATTAGAGGCCAACGACCTGAGCGAGGGAGGCTTAGGGATGAACCACCTTTTGACTATTCAATGGCGGTAAATGATGTGATAATAGCTATTGTAGCTGGTCTACCGGGTATCAACAACACAGGGATGTCATGTTGGAGAAAGATGTTCACGTAAATATGGTGCACAGAGAGAAAAATGCAGGCGTCTATCCGGATGTTTACTTCATGGCTAACCACAAAAATAGATTATAAGATTAAGATAATGGCGGAGATTACTAAACTATGCTTCAAGGCGTCTTTCACTAAGCTCCTACGCTGAATAACCGGATCTCAAACAATAGTTTCACAATGTGTCCTCTTCACTGGGGCTTTCAAAGTTTATTTCCATAATGGGAGAAGAATTCCATTGTAGGTAGTATTTGAATTGTGGCTTTGAGTAGGGTTAAAACCCAGCATGAAACCCTGCTGTCAACAAGTATAGGATTCAGTTCATCCAGTCCATCCAGGCCATCCTTTGTCAGCTTCGATCTATTCCTGCCCACTCCTTAGACAGGCCACCCGTACCAAAGGACGGGTTAAGATTTCGGAGAATTTGCACCTCGTGAAATAACCTTTTTCATCAGAAGGACATATTCAAATAAACGTGAAGTACATCAAAAACGTAGTTTATCTCGAACAAACAATGGCTACAAACTTAATGCATGTAAACATAATTCTAGATCGAGCGAGTGTCGCTACGTAAATGTTGAACAACTTTGACCTTGCAAGCAAAGGATGGTAGCAAAAAGTTTATTTGTCTATGGGAAGGTTTGCAAAGTTAAGGCTTTGTTTCATACTATCAAATACCAGTGAAAACTAACAAAATTGAATTGTCTATACAAAACAAAGTACATAGCAAATAATTGCCTTAACAGAAACCAAAGTGGCGTAGAAAGAAAGGACAAGGTTCCGTAAGATCCTTCTCAGTTCTAGAAAATTCATAAATAAATAAGGCTTACTTGTAAGGGATTTTTAAAAATTCTGAGTCATGGGGAAGAATGAATACACACCGACGAAGGAATTACTTAATTCAAACCACATAGCATTTATTTGGCTGATAGGTAATAGATTTAGTGAGCCATTCATGCATTAGAGTTTTTCTAAGAATTAAGCTTGAATACATGCCTTGAATACCATAACGGTTATTCGACGTCTATGCAGATCTGGACTCGAAATAGATCAATACATACGTCTGTTAATATATGGATATGAATGACCCATGATACTGCCATATTACAATATACTGCGAGTCATGTAATAACATTCCTAGTAAACCAAAGAGTGAACTGGGTATTGTCAGTTGATGCAACAGATGCTAGCAGCAATACATTACATATATGCTAATGACTATGTGGCCATGACCCTCCAGTTTTAAACTTAAGAGATACATATATATATTAATATACATGTATAGACAAACTATATTAATTATGCGCATATAGTCTGTAGTGGTCTGTAACCGTTTCATGGTATCAGTTCAATGAGTTTTCGAAACCTTTTTTTTTTCATTTCAAATACTTTTCATACCGACTATAGTGAGCCTCAATGGAGAGAATCGCCAAATACCATTGGTTTTTCCCTGGCTACCTTTACTTTAGATTAAGGAGTGGATACCGTGCAAGGCTATCAATCTTCCAGGCGAACAAAACACCGTTTGACGTCACAGCTCAGCGAAAGCGTACAATGCTGCATGAATGCCTAAGATCACTGCCAGCCCCCGACTCGCCCCTCAATCTGCACCAATCAGAAACGAGCTTTTAGAGGGCTCGATCCTCCAATGGCGGCAAGGTCGAGATAAGGACGTCCTTCACGTCACAATAAATAGCAACAACACAGGTCTTCCCTTCGTAAGGGGATTATAGGTAGTCGTAGTAGGCTCATTGTCGATTGTGTATAAATATAAAAAGATACTGGTGATATAAACGAACCATCTAGAAACATACTATAGTCACAATACTGATCCCATTCTCCGCTGGGAAACCATCCTATTTTATTCCATGTCAGTGTTAATAAACTTCATATTTCCACTTAACGGATTTAATGTATATTATATTTATCCATAGACGGATATCACAATAACATGTCATTAGTTCATATCAAATTAAAAGACCTAGTAGTTATCTAATTGCAACTATTGAAAAGTGTGTGTGTGTGTGTGGGGGGGGGGGGGGGGGCATAAATTTTGCGATACACAAGTAGTTAGTAACATAAGCAAGCTCGACAAGACCTTGACATCAAAGGGAACTCCCCTTACTACGAGACGAAAGTATAGAAATTTAACCAGAGATATAAAACAAAACAAAGTTGAAGATGAAAAATCTTGAGAAGGCACATATGATCACGAACTACACAGCAATTGTATTCGTAGTTCTAAATTTGATATAATTCATGAGCGATCATTAGATTTAGACATCTGTGGTGACAAGCATGCACCGCGACCGTTTTCGCCCCAAAATACAGTCAATCATTGGGCTTGACGTCATTGCATAGTTGACATCTATTCACCCTATATATAATATCAGCTTGACTGGCCTGGATGGAAATTTCGAAGTAATGAACCATAAACTATATTAAGTAAAAGGGGAGGACATTGGTGTAGGCAAATAGCTTGTTTTAACACATGATAGAGTAACGCAAACTACCATTTCTATAAAAGGAAAAACCTTAAATTGAAAGTCTTACAAATTTCTGATACAACCTAATTTCTAATTTGTCAACAAAAAAATAAGTGCCATATTTAAACTATTTAAAGTTCATGTTACATAGAAACTTACACTGCATATTCTAACAAAAGTAGACATAATATCAAAATCATTTAGGGACGATTCAAATGGAATATTGCGCAATATTGCACAACAATAACAGTAGTGACTTACAGATATGTGGCAAGAAGCCAAACTGTTTACGTGAACTTTTTGATCCCAGTCAAAACCTTGATGCACCGAGACTGGTCAAAGGGTCAATTCGCGGTCCTCCCCAAACTAGATTTGTAGACTTGTAGGCATTTTTAAGAAGACACCCAATTTTCATTAATTCAAATGGCGTTTGCCATGAGCCAAGACGAACAGATTTATCAATGTATAGATATATAGCCCTACACGTGACCAGCTGGGCGAGTGATTGCTTACTTTACGCCCGATTGTGCCCAGCTAAGCTGAAACTAGAACATATTCGGACCTGAAATGCAAGAAGTAAGTCGCATATTGCTGGCCTAATCGCCTCCTCTTGTTGAGATTAACAACAATACGTGTGTGTATTAGGTGGAGCTAATACCCAAGAATGGGCGGCAGTAGGAATACCTCCCACCTTCTACATTCAAGTGAGCAAAACCCAGACCTTAGAACCCAAGTTGAAATATACGCATTACTAATACAATTTTGGCGCAGTCGTACTTTTGATTCTTACAAATTCCGCAAGGACTAGGTCTGCGAATGGGCCAATGATATAATATAAATCTATATAAAAATCAATTCAGAGCAATGATACGTCTAATCTAAAGAGTTTGATATTTAACATAGGCGGCCTTGAATGTTATTTGAATAATTCCCGATACCTTGACGAGCAAGGTATTAAAATAAAAAGGTAGTTTTGTGCAGCGAATCAATTTCGTCCTTGTGTCAGATGAACAAAAAAACTTATTGGTAGCGGATAATGATGCTCGAGCACTCGGGGCCCAACCTAAAAATGACTTGCTTTACACGAATGACAAGTGTATCCTTGTGGTAAACAATTGTTAAATAGGGCGGTGATTGGTGGGTTGGCAAGATAAAAAAAATAGCATTAGATAACAGGAGACGCATCATACAGCCACTTAGGATCGGGTGGGGCTAAAACTGATTTATATGTATTGTGTTTAGTGTATGTAGTGCTTACATTGAAAACATTTTCTAAATATTTAAAACTAACCACAAGTCACATATATGCAGGCTTAACCACTTTCTACTTGTCTTGTTACAAAAGCCATGATCTAAAGTGGCTATGACAACCAAACACTGCAACGCCCACTCGGGACGTAGGTGGACAACTAAACAAATTATACGAGAACAATTAATCCTAGGCAAAGGCTTTGAGTATACTTTCTTTTCTCAATCGAAGTGGACGAGAACATTTTCATAATAGAAATAATCAATGTAAAAAAAGTGGCCGCGGCCACAGAATTAGATACATTTGTGCAGTGGTATATGGTGTGTGTGTGTGTCTTTGGGGGGGGGGGGGGGGGGTAAATTCGTAGAATGATCAGTATGTGAGCAAGATGAATAAGTCAGGCCTTTAGGAGACCCAATCATTAGTAGGCTTTATTACTTTCAATGACTGACACAGTGAGTGCTTCAAACTACTAATAACTTGCTCCATTCTTTCTTTAGGCAGCTAATCGCATTAGAGACCGGGTCCACCTTGTTTGTAAGAGGGAAATAGTTTGACCACACACCTGTCCCCTGCGTGAACATGCAGTGAGTGACACGTATCATGCTTATTGCAGCTCAAGTACTTGAATCTTGGCCAAACTCTCCCAGAGCCTTGACGTTCCTGTCAACCCCCAACCCCCAACCCCCTCCACACATACCTCAAGCATGTCTATACACCTAGGACCTCAGTTCTTTCACCTAAGAAAATCTAGGTGGCCCCAAAACCCTTTTATTGCACTTCATGCCCTGGGTCTGGTGAACCATAAAGCCTGCAAGCTTACGCAGGAAACCCAACAGCCAGGATAGAAAACCTTGAGATGGCTGCTGCTGGCCAGTGAGACCACGTGGTGCAGGGGAGGGAGGGGGGGAGGAGAAGGCGACCATGTGCTGTAAAAGACCATCAAGTAGCTTCTCATTGGCTCGCCCATACAGACATGGACGCTAGTGGGACATGTGTCCGCCACACTCCAAATCTCAATGACACTCACATTAATATGCGTAGGTAGAGCAATGGTTGAAGAGTGGGTGGGTGGGGGTGATGTGACAAAGCAAGTATTAAGTAAATATTGGCGAATAGGTTCGAGAACCATCTTCAAAGAGTTATTAAACAAGAATTACGGGAGTCCACGCCCTATAGATATGCTGTTGCCGTGTATGGAAATAATAATCAATTGTAATTGTAAGTAATTGATGCTGCACTTCTTCACATTAGATCAGTAAACTCCTTACAGTTACATGGTAACACGGTGGGTGATATTAGGGCATTTTACACTTCCGGTCACCATAGACCGAGGATAGACAGCTTTTGAAAGCTAATAATTGACCATCGAAAGAATATAAATGCGTAAGAAGTTGGTGACCAGGGCAACAGCATAAAAAGAACCAATGACATACACATATATGATAGTGTCGACAATGTGATGATCCAGCACGATTTATGACCTTAGAACTTGATGAATGTATGCTCATTGCTATGACATTCCAGAATATATCCCCCAGTTCTCACATTCAGTACATTTCTCATGCATTTCACGGCATGTATTAATAACACTGTTGGCAGATGAATTTAGACTGCTTCAATAAATACATCGGGAGTAAAAGTATCATACATGTTAAGCAAGAAGTGATTATAAGCTTGTGCACCTATGACGACACGTATTTACAAATTCGAAAGCTATTTAGGTTGTAGGTTTAAGGTGGGAGCGGCGCGTTTTGATCCGCCATTGACGTTCATGATAAAAGAAATCTGGCCGCATCTCAATTTGCCCAAGCAGTCAAGCAGATAAAACTTATGACATGTGTCTGCCGATAAACCACCCATGAGGCCCCCAGGTTCCCCTTGTCCTACAAAGCAGAATGTAATAATGAAGGTGGAGCCAATATCCCCTATATATATATATAAAGCAGCACCCACGCCTCCGAAGGAATTCCTTTCTACTAGAGATTCCCAGCCTCCTGAGTCACAAGAATATTGAGGTGTGTGTGAACAGTGCATTATCACAATAGGTCAAAACGGGATAACCATGTGCACTCAGGGAGGTGAGAGGACAGACTAAATCGCACTTCTTTTTGGCACCGGGGGTGGTGATGCCCAAAGCAGACTGGATGTAGACCAGAAAATCTTTTTATCATCATTTTCATAATTCAAATCAAAAGGGCTAGACATGATCATTGATTGCCCCAGGCTATCTTGGATGTCGAGGGTCTAGGTCACTAAGTTTATTTAATGTTTAATAAATCTTGTCGACAAGTGAATGATTCATTAAAAATAACCAGACTACTATCAATGACAGCAATGCACCATGCAATGCATATCGAGATTATACATTATAATCGGCAGACAAAATGTGTTGAGGTGTCTAGAGACCGCATGGAATGTTGGTTCCTTAGATACAAGTGTTGGACGAAGGACGCGCAAACATTCATAAAACGCCAAGAGCTTCAAGATCGCATCTACTAAGTGCTGACAAAAGCATCGGAAATGCAATATTCAAGTACGTCACTTCCATCTATGTTCGTATGTATCCACCTTTATTCCGCTCCAGATGGACGCGTTCAGAGATCAATGGCTACTCATGTCAGTTCATCACTCGGCCAGCCTGCCAGTAGAGCGTGGGCCAAGCTATTGTCTCGTATTATACTAAATAGCAAAAACGCATGATGTATAATAAATTGAAATACATGCATGAAGATCTACCCACTCGTGATATATAGGGATACGTAAAATTCCATTGCACTATAAGCTTAGATTGATGCTATGTCATGGTCGGCAGCTCATCTCAAGTCAACGCCATTCACACAAGGCGAGAACTGCTATAGCTTTTCCGGTGGCCCCATTGAGAATCATCTGCCAGCAAAGAGAATATTATAATAAGTTGGTCAAACTTCATTGGCACTTGATATTATTGCATGTGTGTGCCAAGAGGATGACAAGTACACTAACTCGGGCATAGTAATAGCAGCCACAGGCCACGTACGAGACAGGCTTCCATTCATGGATCCTTCACAATGAAAATTCAAGAATTCCTTATCAAAATCAGGAACGCAATTTCTGTCAAAGTACGGTCTTTTTTGCACGTGACGATAAAAGTCACATAGTTGACCTTCAAGATTACTAAGTAAGAGCGATGATTACTTTACTAACATCCTGATCATAAAAGATTAGCCTTTCAAAAAAAAATTGCAATCAAAGGAAGTTTATCGCTAAGTGCTTCGACCTTTGAAGTGATTGTAAACATACTGTAATTTAACTCTCAGTGACACTTGAATGAACCTTTCAAAATCATGGCGGGATTTTTTTGTCAGAGAGAAGCAGTGAATGCGTAGCAAAAAATGGAAGAATGACAGACATTGATCTAAAAAGAGAAAAAATGCTGCGTAACCCAGCGATTCACTGGAGCAATACCGCAAAAAGCTGCTTAATTAACAATGGAAGAAGTTGCTGCCCAATAAATTGTACCATTTGTACACGAGAACTTCCATAGTATGATATAAGCGACCATTCAGCCGTTTCGTGTACACATAAAAATGCTCTAGAGTTTATTTACCACTATGTGCAGTGCCGGTGGGCGTAAGTGTTAACTTATTGAGCCGGGCTCTATGCACCTGGTGGACCCTCATTCAGTAGGGAGGAGGTCCTGTTGTGTTATGTTGGGGTCAGGTGGGATTGCCTCCAACTGGGACTGTTTCGTTTATGCATACAGTACGTGTAGATTAGTTACATACAAACGCAACAACGAATACAGACAGATTTGGAGCTCGTTATATTAGTCATATGAGCCAGAGTACACAGAAGCTGGATTTCAATTCGTTCCTAAAAAAAATCCTTGTGGCATAAAAGCCCCAACTTAATTATGAAACCAATAGCACGGGGCTTTTTTTCAATTCCCCAAATTAATACCCACTCTCCTGCCCAACATGGATATTTAGATAGTAATCGACACCAAGAAGTATAAGAGAAATATACAGGAACAGGAATTCAAATCTAGATCTACTTCCCCACGCCAGAGTTGAGTTACAGTTATGAAGGATGTGGGGAGTTATCTGTCCAGGAGATAAAGAGATATGTTACTAGGAAGAACATAGACACTGCCTCTCTCCCAACTCCATACAGACAGCAGAATAAACAGGAGAGCCCACGTGGTGGTTGGAGCGCCTCCTCCGTCCCAACATACGACCCGTACCACTCAGTATATATGCATACAGCCAGACCTGACGAGTAAAAATATTCTTCAGAGGCAAACCTTGAGTTCACCTCAGAATCCCGGGGTCTACTAAGTAACGAGACAAATGCTAGTCTCCTTTTCACTGACGGGATAATACATATCCCTTCATTCGCAGAACAAAAATGTATTTCAGTATCAATTGTTTTAGCACCTGGTTTGGTGGCCAACATGATGGGTAGAACACTAGATGCCACAGAAATCTAGATGTCTAAATGGCAAATTATAGCTATTATATTGTTTTAATTGAAGATGGTACGTATGGCTGATTATCTTTTTACTGTTATACCTTGTCGGTGGGTCACTAGTACCATTTATAATTCACCTACACCTGATTGACAACATCGCTGAATGGGAAATTCAAAAGGAATTACAACAGCGCCCTGCCTCAACCAGTAACTGTCCCTCAACTTTCTATGAGGAACAGACAACACATAATTATATTATTTGATACAACGGGACCACATTTTTATTTCATTTAATTCTGCCGCTTTCTTTTCTGGTGCCCCCCCCCCCCGCCCCCCAACTCAAATCTTGCCTTTAGTTTCACGAATGAATGCGTCCCATTTCCTTCAACCAAAAATAATTTTAAATGAAATTAAATTTTTAAAAAATCAATCACGAATGTATTTGTCAATCTTAAATTCGACCCATTTTTGGGAGTCATAAGTATTAATATATTGCTGATGGATGGGTATCAATGAGCTATTTACTTACCTCCTCCGCTCTTATAGCAGAGGTAAGGGAAGCGCCAGACATTGCCTAATCCTACACTGTAGCCAATGCAGGTGAGGAGAAATTCTGTGGGAGATGCCCACTGGACGCGTCCACTTCCCTCAGTCCTCCCGGCCTCAGCGTTCGTCTCCTCCACTCCCGCACTTTCTTCCTTCTTACAACACGATGATATGGCCATGGTGCTCGTTAAATGGTCCGAATAACTCGCACCGATGCAGATTTAATTGAGGTCAATTATACAGATTGGAACAGTCCCCTTACTGCTTTGATAGGAGATACTCAAAGGTAAATTGCTCACGTCGATCCTGGCACGGAATGCTCTGGAATGAAACAAGAGTATGCTGTCATTGACAATGTACAATACAGGATAAACCATTACTGAAGTGTAAACATTCAGTCAAAATCCAACAGGCAACTGAAGACACAGTTGAAACGAAATATCAACGACGCACGGGAGCACATTAAATTGTCTCTAAAGTTTGGCAGTATTTGGCAAACAAAATTCTAAGATTAGAATAGAAGCTTATATTCAATATGAAGGTGTTCGCCACTGTAAAGACACTTTCACATCAGACATTCTAAAGATAAGAAACACCAGTTGAACACTAAAGAAATCGTGAATGGGGTTCGAGTTACTTTATCTCACTATTTTCGTATGATCAAATTGTGATGGTGACTTAATACACACCGATGCATAAACAATGTCGCAAAAAGTCAGCAGTTAAATGATAGCGGTTAACACGCGGTTAGGTTTTTATGCAGTTACTATATTGTTGTTATCTGATTTATGTTTGAAGGAAGATCCAGTCGTTTCCATATAAGCATGCAATAGGTATCTATTAAGACTATCAAACTCCCAATATTAAGGTAAACATCCTATTGGGTTGCGAGGTGCATGTACACAGAGACTTGTTGCCGAAGCAGGGTCACAACAACCAAAAATAAACATTAATTACGCAACATTTGCCCCCTCCCCCGGTAGTGGCGCCCAAACCAGGCGACCCATGGCCATCTTGGTGTTATTACTAAGCAACTCCTCCAGACCAAGATGTTCATTTGTCACAGTCTACTTACGGCCTTCCATCAAAAAACATTGTAAATATTGACTTAATTGAGTCAATATTGATTGGAGATATCGCTATAAAAAATGTTATTATTGTACTTACTAAGTGACACACCTCCTGCTTGGTTCAACTGTATCAATATATATTATATATATCCTATTATTGGGTATAGCTTAAACACGTGGATACGTTAGATAAGTAAAACAATTGTCAATTCAATTAAAAGGATCGCCTACAATATTCGCAAGAAATCTACCTGATAATGAATCCTTTGTGAGTAACTATGTTCCAAAAAGTTAAGTTCCCGTAACTTGAGGCGTTGGTACAAACAAACTACTACAGTGTGCTTATTCCATGATGCAATGTCATAATTCAGTTCCTGTACATAGAAACTTGGTATAAGTCATAATCCACAATTTTCTCAACAAAACCATGAGCTGTGTCAACAGATTTCCATCTTCAGAAAAGCAGAAACATGCTGCGAGATAAAATGTGAATCCTCAGCGTATAACAAACAAGGAATTATAAGCAATATCCACGTTTGATGTGAGGTTAAGTTTCCGGATAGCACTAGGGACTCCGATGAAGTGGAACGATCTGGAGCGAGCATGTACGTATATGTGAACTGGCAGAGAGCCACGTCCAGCCGTTGGGTACTAGCCTTGCCATTGGCTTATATACCAGATACGTGCGTGTGCGTGGAGGACAACTCAAAAGGCCACACTGGGTAATAAACTGTTCGCGGGAATCCCTGGCAGGTATCCCCCTCCCCCGTTTCAGTAGTTCGGGATAGGATTCCACAAATCTTCTTAATACCAGACACGTCACGATAGTTCAATCAACACGCTTATAAGTAATAATGCCTCATTCCAAGACAAGCATATTCCCGATATTGTTTTTAAAATTCCTAGAACATTAGATAAGGTTTATATGGTACCGTATATCTTGTTAGAAGACAATTTTTACATCAGTTTAAAGGAAAGCACACACAATTTAAACATATTTATTGCTATTCAAATCAGTCACTACTCCTAGGTTATTTAGAATAGCCAGCTACTCTACTCTGACTATTTATCCTAATTAAGTCTTCAGAAAACCTGTCATCATTAGGTAGTGACACATAATCTTGACGTCAGTGTGGTTCATCGGAATAATGTATTTGTCACCTAAAGAAACGCCCCCAAGACCAAATGAGTGATGAAGGCATACAACAGCAAGTATCACGCGGCTGAGAGATGGACTGGTAGTGTGGTTTATTAAGCGAATTAAATATATATATAGGGGGACAGTGTTGTACTGAATATGAGCCTTGTTCAACTCTCCTCAAGTCTAAATCTCACATTATATGCTACACAACGAACCCCCACATGCTTGATGTGGGCAAGCCAAAGCAACTCGGCTTCATGTCCATGCCGAATCCGCAAATTGACTGCCACACAGATATGGGTTTTATCTCACTTCTTATACCGGAATTTTAATATCACATTTTATGAAACACTGAATGCTGTTCATGTACTGTAAACGTATTAATTAGTTCCGTTATTTTAGCGCACCGAACTTTATGCGTGAAAATAAATCCTGCACTGATGTATAATTATTGCATAAAAAAGGTTTGAGGCTTCCTTCCTGTGCGAATTTAAATTCACGCGAAAAGGTGTCAAAGTACTTAGTGCGCGGAAATGTATCCGCGCGGAAATAAATACGTTTAGTTTCTAATTAGGATGAACAAGGCCAAGAAAAGTTTTAAAATCTCAAACAAGTTAATCTAGACATAACAATGATAAAGAATGTAGCCAGGATTTTCCCGAGCACACCAGATTAGACATAAACAGTTCCTACTTGCGGAGCAAACGAGGCATATAAGGATTATCAGGTCTAGAAAATCCTAACTGCATAAATAATAACTATGCTGAAATCAAGCGAACCCTATTTGACCCAAGGTCTTTATCGTTCCCAGGGGGGGGGGGGGGGGGGGGATGATTTTCCCATGACACGCAAAGTTGTCTTCCTGACCTAGCGTTTTATTTTAACTTTTTATACGCAACATGTGCAATAACCACGGAGGCAGAGTTTGCTCCCTTTTTTTAAAAAAAAAGTCAACATTGGCTCAACATCTATGGGGACAGCAGGACGACCATCACTTCAGAGAATAACTACACAATATACTGGCCAGAAACGTCCATTTCGTATTATATTTATTGTTATCTGTTCATCTAACATGATACTATTTGTACTTACAGATAAGTACGATCAACAAATTATTTTATCTTTTTTTCACTTGATCTGCACATGAATTTACATGGAGAGAACCCACAGGGGGGCACAGGGCCCAGGTGTTACAACGAGGGTTACCAAAAAGTAGCGAAGTAATGAAGTTAAATACGTATTTATTCCTCGTACAGGTATATAACGTGATGGTATAACCTGGGTGTTATTAGGTAACTGAAGAACAACCCTTATATGTGGGTTAATGAACAATGGTTCATGTACATTAGGCCCACCTGTGATTATCCAGGTGTGGGTCAGCCAATGGCAGACCCCACCTGGTCAGTCATGAAGGGACTGCCGTCGAGACAACATGAAATGTATTGAAGATAAGAAATGTTGTCAGCTAGGATAGGTATATGTATATATGACACAATGAGGCATTTATCGTCAACCAATGATTAAGTGACTCAGGGGATTACCCAGCTTAATCAGGCAAACAATAGACAAGAAGCGAGAGAATTAGGGAAATCGAGATTAACCATCAGTTTGTGGTTGACACAAGACTGGAATCCGCTTCCTGGAAGAGGATTTGATTAGAGGCGTCAAGCCAAATCCAGGTGGCACGCGACAGTGCCTTATCAACTCTTATCTTTCGAGTGGTATCGAGATTATCTTTATCTCCAGTTATTTCTAGTTAAGTAATCAACGACAGCTTCATTTCCAATCGTATGCATGTATGCATCATAAAGGTGTTATATTGAATGAAATGACACGAGCAATTGGCAGTAACCCTTGCAGGAAGGAAAATGTGATTTATCACTTCTGAGTATCACACAAACTGCAGAAATGTGTTACCAGTGTGCCACCAACAGGTTGGCCTAATTCAAACTCAAGCAGAAAGTTGCCCTGAAGTAGAGAATATTTTCATCCGAGGGAAATATGCCCTCCCCTCCCCTATTACTGTGGGATACTTGCAGTCTACTTTTTTGCACTGGTAGACATAAACAATGACCTAGAATACAGACAGCTACTGGGAAGTGATGTTCATGGTAAACTGAAAACTAAATATAAACTAAATGGTTGCTAGTGAATTAGCCTAATAAACAAGGGATGTTATGGTGGAGAAATACAAAGCGGTTAGGACAGCGTTCTAGTTTATACATAATTGAATGATTAGATATTTTAAGATTACACTGTTAGAGATGGTAGGGAGGAAGAGTTCCCTATATGAAGCTTGTTGGATATGCAGCTTATTTCCAAAAAGAAACAACTACACACAGACCAAGGTTACTTTGGGACTAAGTCATTTGTGGAATCTCCCTACTTTTCCTTCACAGACAGACCCACCAGGGACATCCCAGATACTTCTAGCAATAGTAGCATCTTTTCCCAAGGCTGTTCTGGTTCAGGCTGTTCTCTCACCAATCTTTAGTTCAATAGCTCTACTCAGATCATACACACACACGTCTCAATCAAAAGCTCTGATCTTGGATCTAACTGATATCAGGATATTTAGAGAAAGCCGAATCAGAAAAGCTGAAAGTTTATGAAGAATTTAGTACCGACCTTCACGCCAGCTTCTCTCCATGCTTACTCCCTAAGTAAGAAGGGGGAACAGGAGAGGCTTGAGAAAGAGGAGATGAAGGGAGGAGGGGAGATAAGGTGTATGTGTGTGTGTGGGGGGGGGGGGGGGGGGGGCGACGAGTTGCGCTATACCCTAGTCCGGGGTTAGCCTCGCCTCCCGCTAGCACTATCTTCTTGTCTATTACTAGACTTCTCGGCTTCAACAGAGACATGCCCAAGTCTCGGGCGCCAGGAAAATGAAAGAAAACACTTTTTGTGCTATCTATCGTCCAAACAAAAAGACTAAATTTTGAAAATGTATAGGACCGAAGCCACCTTCACTTGAGACGCACCAATAGTCAATACCGACTTGGGATAATAGATAAAATATCAAATAACATTTTGAATAAGTAGAAATAAATTGCAATACCTTGAGGCAGTGGTTTAGGTGTGGATCACTGTCACACTTTTTGTCTCTTAAACCCGAGAGCGCTGGTCCAAACTATTTTAAGCACAGCGCCCTAATGTGACCCCTAGATCCAGGTAGCGTCCAAGAAGCCGATGTGTTGGGGTTCAAACATGGCGAGTGGGGGTTCCACGGAGGGATGACGCACACCCCTACTCCCCCCTGCCCCCCCCCCCCCCAACACACACACACAAGCAGATCCAAACATTTTTTATTCAAGGGAGAACATTTGTTCTTTTACTAGACTAAACTGACAAATCAATGAAATAAGAATCAAATATAGATAATATTTTTAAACTCCCCTTCCTATCTTTCCCACACTACTGAGAATCGTATTATCTGATACGGGCTAAAAAGACTCTTATCAATCTTTCTCTTAATGTGGCGAACAATGAAGTCGTTTACATCATGTATTGTATACTGTCTAATTTCGCCAGTGAGCATCCCTAACTGAGTACGCCAATGCCTCGCAGTTTAACAAGCGGCATCGCCGATGAAAACTTGAAAGTCAATATTTTAAACTCGTCGATGGCCGGGAAAGGATACTATGTCTAGAAATACGTCATAGCAACAATGATGAGAGCGCTGTGGACTTAATTGTAAGCAGACGTAACTTATGCACCTGTTGTTTCAGCATAATCACACATAAACATGTGGAAAGCAGTCGTCAATAATCGCATATGTTGCTGCTGGCTGGAAATATTCAGCCAATGAATTATGGTCATGTTTTTTAATAATCGTCTAGGATATAAATAGACACGCTCACTATGTTTAAAGTTTTTAATATGTGCGCGAATTTCGCTTCATGACTGAAAATCTTCAGCATCAACAAAATATTAAGACCGAAGGATGACCCTTTTTGAATGAAACTCATCTGTTACGTTAAATAATGCATCCACAAACATCGACACATTCGTAGTCACCCAGAAATTACGATTTTGAGCAAGTGGGAGGGGGGACGATGAAAACACAATTTATTCAAAAAAATTTCATTTTCATTTTGCCTGGACGTGGCATAACATAACATCTATCACTTAATCATCGATATTCTACTACCTTGAGATGTAAGGTGGAATATATGCGAGTGATATATGCGAGTGAGTGCGGCTAAGTCACCGACATTGTTAGACCTATTACTTACACACCGAGTAAATCCTGGCGGATCGGCATTGCTGGTGGTGTAGGTACGCATGACACTCAAGATGTTGGCAAGCACTTTGCTAAGGTTGGACACGGTCTGGGCCACCGTTACGTAAGGCAAGCTTATTTTTTAAAGTAATAGACAGAACCCTTTTACTCTCAGATCACAGCTCGATATAAGTGAGAACTACGTTTCATTTGGACCGCAACTTGCCAGTCAGTGCTTTAGTGCGGATGAGGCGGTGACATAAAACTACATAAACTTGCACTTGTACTAAGTTCTACATTTTTTTTTATAGGGAGCACGTCTACGCACCGGCCACTGACCACTGTAGTGGGAGAGCGTGGAGTTGTGGCGGTTGCCCTGGTGGGGATGTTGAACAGACGGACGGATCTGGCCAGCCCTGACCTGTGAGTGACCGCTACACACGTCAGACCACGTGGTACGTTACAATCCTGGGCCATGCTCAGGAATGCGACGGACAATGCCCATAACATAATGCCATCGCCAACACCATATGCTCTTGCGTCTTAGTCAGGTGGCTGCTGTGCCATTCTATAACCACGCCCCCCCCCCCCCCCCACCTCCCTTTCCCTAGGGATAGATAACTGGAGATCATATAAATGGCTGATTCACAAAATTAACTGTTATTTCCAAACTGAACGAGAGTAAATCACGTTACACAAGACCAGTGCTTGCGATTGGCATTGCCGACCCGAGTCAAAAGGCTACCGATTCGTAATAAATATTACTTGGTAACTCAGTATTGACAATGCTAATAATCAGAGGGCAACACTCTTCCTTAACATGTTAAGACCCTAATAAATGATGACCCTTTTCCAGCTGACCTTTTAACCCCATCACGACCAGGGAGACGCTATGAGGGGGCGGTACGGTACCCGAGGTGACTAGCGCTGGGGAAACCCTCACCCGAATAACGGGCAATTTCACCAACAAGCACGTGACGACAACTGCATGCAGTCATGGGCATAATATTCAAGATTAAACAGGAGAAAGATCACCAGTCATTTTTATAATGACTTTTATAATGGTATTGTTATAATATTTCATTTCCCTCATTTTTCCGGTACTTTCCACCGGAGAAAGACCAGCTAATGAGCTTGCAATGTGCCGTTTCTTTTACTGAGCTTAGTAGTCCTCCGGGTTACTCCTGGTGAAACAAGTTTATATTATTTTTTCCAGACATGCACACATGGATGGAAAGACCATGATATGTGACAATACTCATTCACTAGTTATTACAACAAGTACGACTCACATTACATAGTTAAATGCCAAATACCGAAAACTGGATATGCATGTGCCAGTGACATTTTCTGATAATGCTCTAGACATAATATCAACACGATCAATACTAATTACATACTAAACTAATACAAGCGCTACCAGCGAATCGTACAGCTCTTTTCAATGTTTCTGACTGGTTACGTGTTTTTTTATTCTGACCAACGAAATCATTATCATTTCAGTAATATGATCTATTTTTCAGTTCTTCAGGTCTCCGGGTCAGCGAGTCCAATATAAAATGAAGCTGTTTACCAAACCATTATGGATAGAAAGGTAATTCATGGATAGAAAGATAACGGGCAATTTAACCGGAAGCATATTATCTAACCTTGCTTCAAGTTAAAGGCGCCGATTTCCAAGACATGGAACTACAACAAACCTAATAACACAACTATCAGTAAAATATCCGGTAGAATAAAATCGTAATTATAAAAAGAGGGGAACAAATCAATTAAAAAATATGCCCGCTACCATTCAAAGACAAATTATGGTATGAATCTCCAAATTTCCCTTTTAATTTACCAGTCTCTCTGATTAGGATCCCCACAGATAATAAATTTACATATTAAAACTTGTAGTTTGGGCTAAAAGCAAATTATAAATTTGTTTTAATCAAAACTGAAACGAAAAAGTTCGGAGTTGGAGCACTTTGGTTAGTCTTCCACGTCTATGAAAATTATGTCCATTGACTTCCAGTACTACGGGAGCATAGGAGGACACTTTATGGGCTGTCGGACGCCTGTGCACAACAACATATTCCGCATATCTAGTTACTAGAAAAATCAAGGCAATGGATCAAAGTTAGGAAAGGATGGATCTGTACAGAAGTAAACATTAGCGGTCATGCTTTCAAATAGTGTCGATCTTGCTTTAATAGATTGTTTTTCCTCATGAAGCATTACAAGATCTCAAGTGCAAAATATGACTCGTGGAGAATAATTCGAAGGTAAAAAGAAAAACACCCAAGTTTGACTTTGAGATCCAATATTAAGTTTACTGGTAGGGTATCTATACATGTATACATACTGCATGTACTCGGTAAAGAGCGATCTTTTCCCCCCATTTTAGATTGAACATGGTGAGTACAATTACACTCATGTGGTACTAATGAGAGACGGTGGGGAAAGTGAACAAATGTAGTTTATTATGAAGTTATTTGTGGATGGAATATAATATTCTAAAATTGTCTACAATATGATGACCGGTTTTGCACAAGTTCCTCACCTCATCAGTGATATATTTAAGTAGGCCTATATAACAAGCCAATCTTGCCCACACACTGGTAGATATAAATAACCATTTAAAAGAGGACAACACCACAATAATACAACTACCAGTAGCCTATGTTTTTATGTTAATAGTGACAATGCATAAAGCGAGGGGGGCTAATCTTAGAGCCAGTCTTCATCATTCATGGCATGGTATAACTTGCCGTAAGGTTAGGCCTATATTATTATAATTACATTTACATTACAGTATGGTCATTCACTATGGAGCATCTCTTCCCACTAGTCACCAAGTCTCAGACGTCTTTTGTACTCTTAAGGCTTAAGCTGAGACTGGTTGGGAGAGACCCAAGTCAATGCCAGCACAAATTCATAGCGAGCACCAACCACAACGTTTGACATGATTGTACGCACCGTCTGAGCTAGGAACATGTCTGGGCCCAAACGCCTCCATTCACCTTTTTCCACAGCCACGCTTCTCTCCCCTGCACCAATTTGCTGAAACGCATGGTGCGTCTGCTCACGTAAAGAAAATGACTCGGCACATTTGATACCGCCTCTATGATTAAGCCATTTAGGTTAGATTACATTAAATACAGACTTCCTGCGACGGATAGACCAAACTGTTTCAATGACAATGACTGTCAATGTGAACGTGGATTGTTTTTGTTTTTGAACGGGGAAGGCCAAGCCCAAAGCCGGGCCCACAACGCAAAACATCGCCTCCTTCCCAAACACTATTAAGTTATTCTCCCGACATAGGCTCTGTCTATGACGTCCGAATGACAATAAGTAGGCAACACACCTCCTGCTCGTTGCACACCCAGGGCGTACATAAGTAACACCTACAAAATGTACACATAATCAAGAAGACGCACATGAAATGTACATACGCACGCCGCTACGCTAACGTGGCTCCGCCGCCGCCTCGTGTACATTTCCGTCAAGCATTACAGCAGCAGGCGCGAGTCTCCTCCTTGAAAACTCCTTCCACAAAGTAGGCAAAATCATGCCCCTCCAGACTTCTACGACTGATCTTGCAATAGACTTACATTTTACACACAACATCGCTTATGGCCACGGAGGAGGAAGGCTTGTGTTCGTGGGAGAATTGATTAATTGCGTCTGACCTGAAAGTCTTGGCTGCTGCTTTTGCTTACGGCAGCTGCTGCTGCTGCTGCTGCTTCTGCTGTTAACTGCTACCGAGAGAAACGGCACTAAAAACGGCCAGACACACACACCCAAACATGCCAAACATTGTCAATGACGTACACGTGTCATGTTTTAATGCATTCCGGCAAAATCAGCACTCATTAAACCCTTGCAATTCCATTCCTAACAATTCAGACTTGAATCTTTCGTTTGGCCCTGTCTTCTTGAACCGAAAATGAGACAAAAGCTTGCAAATCCAGGCTGTGAGTGTGACTCATCAACGGGGCTTGTTACTATGTCAGCGCACCATCTTGCTGGCTCAGTAGAAGCATTAGTGCAATGGCACTTACCCAAATATGGCAAAGATCGCGGTTCCATGAGTAGCATTGATGAGAACCTACTTACCGAATCACAAGCAGGGTCTGCAAATCCGAATCAAGGAATAAATGAACCCCGTTCGGAAGGAAATAAGCGAGATATCGATCCGAATATAAGGTAGCTCAAGTACCCCACGTGCTGTCCGACATCGTGTTGTGCAGCGTATCGTGAACACCAAAGACAGACGGGTATCGCTGATTGGCTGAGAGGCCAGCGCGCCAAAAGCACCATGCAGGTAGCCTACATGGTATGGAAAGGCAAATGTATACATAACCTCGAAATAAGAATTCCTTGAGAAATGGGCTTCCTATTTCGCCACCATCAAAACGAAATGGCCATTGGTTTGTCTTTTCTTATTTCAGTTTTCCTACTTCTTAGGTGAAATAGTAGGCCTAGGATCTTAGCAATTTCTTTTTTTTTTGTTCTAAAATCTTTATTCAGGAATTAATAACAATATAATACAATATCACCCCCGGGGTGATTTACGTCATGCCCTGATAGCTTACAAGTTATATCTTCAGTCAAGGTATCGCATCATCTGAACTTCAATCAAGCAGGTCTTAATAATTAGATCTCTCTATCAGTCTTATACAAATTATGACAAATAATCGACCATACAATTTTACACAATTTCAAAGAGGTATTTTTATCTATCATACAGTTAAATATACATATATTTTTTTTAAATATTTTATACTTAAAACATGGGACATTTCTTTGTGTCTCTCTTTTATGTGTTTATTTTACAAGGATAGGCCTAAGAAGGTAATTTCCGGCTTTGTTAAATTTTCTGTTAGTATCGATACAGAGACTGTACACAATTAATGCCCACAAGTTTTACTGACCTGAGGATCTCTCTTGAGGCCGCCAGTTATGGGAAGACAATGAGTCAAAGGGGTCGTGATGCCTAAATCGACAAACTGACATAGCCATTTCTTATGATCGACAAACGACGTAGACACTTTCTTAGAGGGACAAATCGACATTGGGATTCTGGGGACAAGGGACAAATGCTCATCCTTAGCGCGACAAATAGACATTATAAGGGGAAAAATTGACAAACTGACATAGCCATTTCTTATGATCGAAAAACGACATAGACCCTTTCTTAGAGCGACAAATCGACATGGGATTCTGGGGACAAGGGACAAATGTTCATCCTTAGCCAGGGCTCGAAAAACCTATTCTTTAAGACGAGAATCCGGGTATTTACAGGTGGCGCTACGATCGGCAGCAAAAACTCGGGTGAATACACCAGCTGAGTGCCATAGGCGCTGACGCTAAAATACCTGTTTTCAACCCCTTTGAAACCATACATAAACGGGTCAAAATGCTATGAGCATACATGTATATATCAAGTATTGTTCATACATTGCAGTCGCTGGTTCCGTTTTTCCGACAATTGTGTATAATTTAAGAAATCGAGGGGGAAAGTTGGAGATTTTAAGCTTGGTTGCTATGGTCGTCAAGGGCCAGAGTCCCCCAAGTACCGGCCCACTGCCCGTGTGGATGCACTGTCACGTGACCAGATGAGCGGAGGCCGTCTCTCCCTATGTTTACTTGCCTGGGGCAAGTAAAAAATGGCTCTGGGCAAGTCAAATTTAATGTTACTTGCCCAAGTGAGCAAGTGGAAATCTCTACAGCCCCGATTTCAAAACCCTGGAAACCCGGCCCCCCCACTCAGCTGTAGATATAGACCGCACCTGCGTTCCCAAATTCTCCGGAAAAGGGTAACATTTGGGTAAGAAATCTCCGGCCAGAGAATGAAAAAAAGGGGTGCATTTTGCTGGTGATCCCGGAGAAAAACAAAAAAGGAGTACTTATTAAACTAGCCCGGAGATACTCTTAAAAAGGGGTGTTTAAAACCAGCCCATAACTTAATTAAACATTGTAGGTCACCAAAATTGAGGCTCGAAATAACGTCCCCATCCTGTCAGCATTCAATTAATGGAAATAAGGGGTAGAAAAAAGAGAACAATGTCATCAAAATCCTTGAATAGGGGGGTCTAAAAATGATGGTATTTCCGGAGATAAGGGGGTGTTTTTGAGATTAGGGAATAAGCCTTGGTGTCCACCTAATATACTGAGTGAGGGGGCCGGGCCTGGAAAAAGGATGTTGGGCAAGTAAATCTTGGCTGCCACTTGCCCAATGGGCAAGTGAAGTTGGTAGGTTGGTAGTGAGTTATGTCGGGTTGTCATGGCAACCAATCTGTTTTTTTACTAAGATTACTGCTGAAATAAATCTGCTAAGAAATAATGTAAAGTGTCCAAAAAACGGCTGTCAATACTTGAAAAATGCAAGAAAACAGATAAAAACAATAAACTGAATTACTGGTATCAAGTGCCTTTTCACAACAGACCGCATTTATATATAATGGCCATTTAATCTCGATGTACCACCTATTTTTTTTCTAAATTTTGTTTGTTTTTATGAATAAAGATCCGATGTTGGACAAAAAAAAAATCTGTTAACTACCTTGTTGGTTTCAGTCGTGTATTTATAACATCCACAGGGATTTAAAAATTCTAAAACTCTGAAGGATGAGCGTTGTATCACCACTGGAAAAACGAGTTTTTCATTCTGCATGAGTGCCATAAGTTTATTAGTATATATGTGCCTAATTTGTTGTAAAAATTAAGTACTTCCCTTCTTTTTGAAGATTTAATTCGGAAATGCATTGCTTTCAAGTTGAGTGTTCCATATGATAACAACAATCAACACAGGCGTAGGCTCTACTTGTAGCTCTGTATACTAGGACTGTGGTTGAGTAGACCGGAAAAAATTAACATGTAAAGAATCAAGAGAATATGGGGGAATATTTGAATCCACAATGACAAAACATGATGCACTCATAGATCTGAATCTGCCCCTTCTGTAGATCTTTTCATTGTTCATTTGTGGGGATTATTACCACAATCATCGATAATAGTTTGTTGTTTTTTAGTGTGTCCCCTGTCATATTGATAGTTTGAAGTAGCATTACCACAGAAAAATTGGTACTACTTCTGAGTGATTATTTAAATATATGGCCGTATTGAGCTGATATTTATAAATCCACTCCTTTTTGTTTCATAAAATTCGGTAAATTATTTGCTAAGCTGTGAGAGATAAACTAAATGAGTATGATGAATTTCTGAAGGATCAGCATCCTATAGGATTAGCCATAAGACAATGGACCCTTGATTACATAAGGGTAGCTCTGTGCAGTGTCCACTTCGCATAGGCAGCCACAATGAGAAGTAATGGTCAGCAGGCCAATGTTGCAATATTAAAATCTCTTTTCGCGGGACAAAGCCTGATCAAAATACAATATATGTGGTATCCTCTAAATCAGAAGAAGCTCCTTATTATAATCAGTATGGATTGCATTCAAAATAATCTTTTATGTCAGTGCAAAGTTAAGTTGAATGTTTAAAACTACCCGCTCAACCATTTAAAAATGGCGCATCACAATGAAACTGGTACCGCAGAGAAGCCCAGGGTGTCCTCTCATTGGTCAGAAAATATCATGAAGCTACGACCATATTTACTGCCGTGCAAATGTTAAAGAAGTAAACATACAATAGTGAACAATGGCGCATCATGACGCACGTTTGACAGTGCCCGCCCGCTCCCTCGCTTGAGGGTCAGCTTTCTCACCCCTGTGGTAATGCTATTTGAAGAACTGCAAAAGCAGAAACTACCTCCTTTCACCTTTTTGTAGAAAATATTAAGACAAAAATGACCAAGGGACATAGCGGGAAATCTGTATCGTCCCTTGGCTTCGGTATCCGACCGCCGGCGCATATATTTCGACGTTTCTTATTAAAATGTACCGGAAAATGACAGAAATATTGATAGAATTGAATTAATGTTTGTTGTGGTTGACGTCAATGTCTTTGTTTACATCATGACGCCCGTCACGACTCCCATCATGATGCATCTGCGTATTTCTATGCGCCGTTTTTCCCGACCTGCGTGGGTCAGAACTATATTTTAGAATGCATAATTATTTAATTCTGCACTGGTATGTACATTTATTTTACTAACTGATATGCAGTAAATTACTCTAATAAATGTATTCAATTATTTTTTTAATTTTGCAACTGATTTATATGCGCTGATACTATTATCGTTGGAGAACCATATTCATTCCATATCAGCCTGAGGCCTGATACGGCCGTTGTATCGGCCTCAGGACTGAGTTGCCCTCTCAGTGTTAACTCAATGGACCATATGTATTGACCACAGCCAAAGGTGAAATAATAATGTAAAAATGGTGGAAATAAAGCTTATACTCTACCATCCCACATAATTAATGGTTCTATTGTGACAGATGGGCTTACAAAGAAGTGTAAAAGCCTTTTTTGCGGGGGCATGTAAAATTCCCAAACTTTCCACACAGCTTATTTTTGCTTCAAGTGAGGTTACCACAGCCTTCATTTCTCCCGAAAAAATTGTTCACAGGAGGTGCATGCAAATCTATTTAAATTACCATATTCCGCTGCTCTCTTTCGCAGATGTGCTCTTTTGGTGACGCAACTTTGGTATTTGTTACGGCCACATATTTGGCAACGCAACGGGGGGAGGAGAGTGGGAGGGATGAAAGGGGAGAAGGGGGAGGGAGGGAAAGGGGAGATGGGATGTCTACCCCCCAATAAACAGGGGCGCCTAGTACATAACTAATTGCACAGCTTTTGTTCTGCAATGTTTTAAATATTCAAACATGACACTCACTTATTTCAAACCTAAAATCCACCATGATGATATAAAATACTAATGATATAATAAATAAGATATAATAAAATATTGATGATATAAGAAATACTAAATAATTTTAAAATCACCCAAACAGAATTTTCGTTTTGTGCAGAATAGGGACTGCAAGTCTTGTAACCTCATTCTAACTAGGTTGGGAAACCCCACCTGACAGCACCCCACTTGGGGACTAATGTGTCGGTGACCTCTATATCATAGCATTACGTAGGAAATGACAGCAGTTTTTCTCCCAAATATAAAGAGCAGATAATATATTTAAATGCCTAGAATGCATTAGAAATGTGTTAGTTATCAATAATCAAAAAACGGTTAAGACAGTGACCACACTATATGATGTATTAGATTATGTTCTTTATCTCTCATAGTGACCCTATAGTCCCGGCATTTTGACAGGACCCGACACACCCCTTTCTCGGCCGATCTCGCCCGAGATGACTAGAGGGTTTGTTGATATATTCTTAGAGTAACAAGTTACTCTAAGATATATTGAATAAAAGTTGTTTTTAAAAAAAAAAGTTTCATGAAAGAGTTTATGTTCTAGGTATATTTGATACTTGAAGGTGCATTTATGTCAATTGTCATCCACTATAATCAGACTATTTCATAATCTATTTACACCCACTTTCACACTCTCACTGTGTAAGAAACAGAATCTCCGAAAATTTCAAGGCCATGTAAAAGATTCCAACAGGATTCAAGGCCATGTGATGATGTTTAAGGTCCGTCAACCTATATGTTTATTTTCCAACCCTCGGATTTATTTGCCCAAGTTCTAGGCCTGTCGCCCCATTATTCATGATTATTGGAATACAGTTGATAGAGTGTGCATAATGTATATCCTGTTTTATAGAGTTGTGGTGTATGAATGTCTTTCATGTATCTGTTGCACCACAAATACCCTATAGCTTGATTTTGAAAAGGAGTGGGATGTGCCCCTGTGCCCCCCCCCCCCCCACACACACACACACACGCTCTAAATCCGCCCTTGCGGGAGATAGAGTGGATACTATTAATTTCTTATTTCATCAATTCTATTCCTGTGTGTTGTATAGGAATTCTTATTTCAGGTTATGTATACATTTGACTTTCGATAATTATGGCCTGGCTAGTGAATACAAGAACGCCGTCTGGCGTCGAAAGTCAGCTGCGCTTTAACGATACCGCATTACTGCTTTAATTTGTATGCATTAGCCCCGGCATTAGCCCATTGCTTTGCTTTCGACTGCTCTACGGCCTTGCACATTGAGCCACTCTATATATAGATGCGCCTGTTGATTGAACCAACGAGAGTGAAACTGAGCGAAACTATCCTTCATCGCAATTTTGTAGCATATACTATATGTAGGCCTACAGACAATATGCTATTGTTACAAGTGGTGTAACACAAAGAGCTACAAAGGCAAACGACTGTGAGTGAAAATTTAGGGATACATATTTATGACACAATGAGGTATATCACTATGTCCTTGAAATATTGAAATGATGGCTCTATAGAAATCGAATCTAGTCAATTGCTTTCAGGATCAGGGGTAGAATAATTATGCAATCCCACATTTATATGTCCCACAATGTAGACGTGTCACCTGTTTAAAATCCCGACAATTTCTTTGCTATCCAACATTGTGATCAGGATTTATACCATATGGTGCATGTCATTTCATGTAGCCTACACTTGAATTAAAAGCTATATAATGCATAAAGTGTAAGACTTATACCCGCCTATACTGGTATATCGTAGGTGAAATAATATCATTTAATCCCTAAATTAAAGTGTGCAGTCCTGAATTAAAGTGTGCAATATCTCAAAATCGGTTCAATTACAGAATTTTGTGTAGCCTACAGAGTCCTAGAAATAATTACGTAATGATGCAGCCCCCTAGCGGACAGCGGGCAAGGCAGCAGGGCACGGATTTGGATATTTAAAAAATGCTACTGTTTATTTATTTCACTCTGTCCAGCCTCTAAAGAACCGAGACTTCAAAGAGTGCCGGTATAGTTTAGCATTGCGGTTTCGGTTCTTTAGAGGCTGGACAGGGTATACCTATCTTTGCGTGATATTGCAAAACGAACAACCTTCAGATTCTTTTTTTTTGTTTTTACAACAGACTTTATTACTGACACCTGCCATGACATCTGGGCATATACATTTCTAAAAACATGTTATATCAAGGTATAAAAGGCGAATATGAATCATTTTTTCAGTGTTTTCAACAATATCAACAATATCTTCCATTAGGCGTCTCCATAGCTTTTTCTCTTCTTAATAATATTGTAATATTACATCGAGATCAAAGACCCTTTGAATACACCATAAGTACATCATTTATTCATCAGCCCGGGAGAGGTTTTTTCAACAATTGAGACCAGGCAAAATATCGTTTTTATACCAGAAAAAAACCTTCAGATTCTTGTCATGTGCACTTACTCTCTACTGCTGACTATAGAAACCTCCAGGATATCTTTATCATATATGATGCATTAAACAGTGCGCTGCCCAATCTTTATGAGATTTATTTAAACAATCCCTTGGTTTGTAATGGCTGAGGAAAATACTATTCACTCCTCTCCCTGCGTCAGTCTCCAGGGCCCTCGCACATATAAAAGTAGTCTTTAGACAATGTCTAGGCGAAAATCTTCAATAAAATCCCCGGCTTCAAGGACAATCTCCAAAGGTGTGCACATAAAGTCAGATTGTCCTTGTCCTTGAACCTGATTTTGTCTTTGTCTCCAGTCTCCAGTCCAGAAAATTAGACCTCTTCAGTTTTTGTCCTAATTAGTAGTAAGCAGTGTGCAGGTGACCGCCATACTGATAGTTAGTTTTAAATTATCAAAAAATCAATTAAGTGCTGATAAATGTGATTATTTATTTGGAATAGACAATAGGGCGCGTAAGTAGTCCACCGCGGCGATCTTTGGAGTCACGCAACTGTAGCAGTTTCATGACGTCATGTGGACATGTTGCGCGAAAGTCCCATAGCCCCAACGTTACCGTGATATTAAATCTCTGTTCTTTCAACGATCATATAGTTTTAGGTCTTCTAACTCACATATATCAATCTTTAGAGGCAAACGATTTCAACTATAGCCTCCATAATCATTAAACCTTTACCGGGGCGATGTACAGAGTGATTATTTATTGCCCCAATGCTAACTCTATGGAGATTGTTTACTTCCGGTCCACACATCGGTACAACTACGCGACTAATTTTTGTTAATTCGCGCCCCGCCGCCATGACACTTACGCAGCCTATTAAAGAGATTTTCAGATATTTGAATAACCACCATTCTGTCTGCTATTTGGAAATGTCTCTTCTTCTTTCGTCTAGCACCTCTTGCCTTGTTTCTAGCAGGTTTGCAAATAACTTAAAACATCTTCCACCTCTATTTATACGTCCAAATTCTATCATTTGACATTGAAAATTATTGATTTGTGGGTGGATACAGGGGAGTTTCTTATCAAAAGTATAGTCATGTGGCATCACATGCTATGTTATTATCTCTTTAGAATGTGAGTGGTTAAAAAAAAGCTAACGTCATAATGTAATAATCAATTATGGTCATGTCTCTCTCATTAGATATTTGGACTTCGAAGGGAGCAGACATATACTTTAACATAGGAAATTGAAACCTCCTTCTGCTCAAAGCCAGGTGGACCGCGTTTAAACAGAGTTAATCAATAATTAACCTGTATTTGGAAGTGTTTTATTCTTAAACAATCAGGAAATCTACATTGAAGGAATAACCCCTCCTCTTCTCATCTCTAATCAAAACATACGCCCCAATTATTTATCAGATTAATATAGATTTATCCTATATTAATTGATTTTTTGATAATTTAAAACTAACTATCAGTATGGCGGTCACCTGCACACTGCTTACTACTCTAATTTGTGGTAGTTTTCTGGTGGCTGGCGGTAGTTTTTGTCAGTTTTTGTCTCCAAATTGTGAATTTAGTGACAAAACTTCAACATTTCGAGACAGAACCACCTAAGGACAGCTATCTGAGTTGTCCTTAGCTTTTTTCTTTCGACCTCAAATTTGTCACTGAGACCTCAGAATTTTCACAGAGACAATAAATGAACTGCATTCAATGTAAAACAACCAAAGTTGTCTCCAAATTGTGAATTTAGTGACAAAACTCCAACATTTCGAGACAAAACCACCTAAGGACAGCTAGTGGAACTGTCCTTAGTTTTGGTCTTTCGGCCTCCTAATTGTCACAGAGACTGCAAAATTGTCACAGAGACAATAGACAAACTGCATTATGAACGCGATGTATATTGTCTAGAACTACTTAAAATTTCTCTTTTTAATTGTTTCTCCATTAGCTGGACCCCTGCTGCAAATCTTACAAAATAGCTTGTATCTCTATGCAAAAAACTACCGCCAGCCACCAGAAAACTACCGCAAAATTAATAAGGACAAAAATTGAAGAGACAATTATATTGTCTAATTTTCAGAGACTGGAGACAAAAACAAGATTTTTGCCTAGACAGTCCAAAATCTTGAAAGTTTCAAAAGACCTTTATTCATCACTGATCATATTGGTAAATTGTTACTTGGAAGAAATAAGCCGAGGGTTTTTCTTGATGAGTTTTATAAGGAAATCCTTGATGTATGGGATGTCCGATATTATAAGAATGGGAAAGAAGTTAGGAGTGAATTCTTATATAATAACAAGTGGATTAAAACCCGCGACAAAAAGATGCTAGAGAAAAGGAGATGGGAAGAGATTGGTATCTCTCAAGTCAGAGACCTTTTAAAACCCAATAGTGAAGTAATTACACCTCAAGAATTAAACAATAAATTTCATGTCAATTGTTCCTTCTTGGATATCCTCCAAGTTATTAATGCTATTCAAAGGGAGTGGCTGGAATGGGTCAAGATGGTTGAGAACGATGCTAATACTGACATTAAATGTAAAACCTTTGATGTTAATGACGCCATCCTTGATATATATTGTAAGCGAATGATTTTTCCCCTTTGTCCCCTATCTTTTTGTGTAATTACTGACCCTTCATTATCCCCCTAAATTAGGTCCCTCCTTAATTAATTACCACTTCCCTTTTATTTACCCCCCCCCCTTTTTCTCTTAACTCTTTAGTATGGTTTGGGTTGAAGTGTGGGGCTTGCCCCCAGAGTTCACCCATGGCACGCGCCGCTGTGTAAAGGGATATGGCTCTGAGATATGACCCTGTACTTTTCTTCAGTAGAGTGGTTTGACACGGGCCCAGGGCCATCTGACTGAGTTTTGTGGCCACTTGCATAATAATGACCTTCCCTATATAAACCTGTCCCTTATCCCTTGAGTCAGTTAGCGTTTGAATAAGGAGTTAGTGAGCAAGCAGTTAGTAACTTGGAGTTAGTCAGTCAGCTAGAGAGCTAAACTTACCTTGGATAGGCTCTGGGACTCTATACTCTTTATCTTAGCCCAGGAATTATAGATGGGATTGGACCTTTTTCCCTGTTAAGCCTGAGGATTATATTGGGCTGGATTTCACCATTTGCTATACTCTGTACCTGACTTGGGAATACTGTACAATTGTGTGAGCTATTGAGCTGCTGTCTCTTGTATACTTGATTACGGATCACTGTAACTGCTGTGTGGACTTGATTTGATAAGGTGAGAAAAGGCACCATTACTCTGTACTCATTGGATTAACTCTACTTCATTCTGTGTTCTCGTTGTGTCTCCACCCGCTACCACAAACTAGGATTAGGCATTGAGAAGTAGGGAAAGCCCGGAGTTAATGTAAGGAACACCTAACCGTTCGATCATATCTATCGCTCTTCGCCCATCATTCACCCATCACCCCCCTCCCCTTCCCTCTCTCTCCACTGCCGAAAAGCCATATATCACCACTATGGCCAGTAATGACCCAACCCCCTTTCAAGATGCCCCGACTTCACCCCTAGCAGACCGATTCGCCGCTTATCTCCCTCCCCCTCCTCCAGTGGAAATCGACCATAACAACAATAACAGACCCCGGCGCTCGCACCCCTATCACCTTAGGACCATGCACGCTGACTCCCCCACTCTCTCACCCTCCCATACCACCCCATCTCAATCTCAACCCCCAGATCACCCCCCTTCTCCGTAGATAGCAGTGACCGATTAGCCCTTCCAAGGTCGGAACGAGCAGCAGTGACCACAGGGAGGCTGGGGCGCGAGGTTGGCATGTGACCGCCTGCCCTTGACCTTGACCTTGGCCCTCTGAGGGTGGACACTGGCCTGCTGGATTGGACAAGCAGTGGTAGACGCACTGACAATTTGTCTCTCAGAGCTAACAATATAGTTGTCAGAGTTGAGATATTGTTGAGACATTGTTAGAGAATTGGTTAAGAAGGATGTCCCTGACTATGACAAATTGAGGCACTGGGATACATTTTTGGACGAAAGGTACATTGATCCAGAGAAAGATATGCTATCAGGGTTATTTTACATTCCATTTAAGTACAGGCTAATTCACAGTACTGTATGCTGTAACATGTATCTCAAGCACAAAACCATTAAAGATCACCCAGGGTGTAGCTACTGTCAAGAGAGAGATGATCTTCCCCACTTTTTCATACACTGTACAAAGGTCAAAGAATTTTGGGATGACTTGTGTGTAAGGTTGAGGGCCAGGGTTATCCTCAGAGACGTGGTCGCCCACGGTATAAAGGATGTTTGCATTCTGATAGGATATATGGGCAAGGGGAGGTTTAGGGCCTTCCTGAACTGGTTCCTGTTACTGGCCAAAAACTACATCAATAGACAGAGGCTATTCTATAAAAACTCGCTGTGTGTCAAAGCCTTTATTAATGAAGTGTGTGTTAAATATAAGGCCATTCGTTATAATTCTAAGTTCCACGTGTCCAGTGCCAACTGGGTAAGTAAAGTAGAAAAGTTCATGAAAGAAATCAGAATAATTCAAAATGCGTGGTAAAGGGTGTCCTTAGTCCTTGTCTAATGTTCGGGCTAGTTGCCCAATTTTCCTAAGAGGTCCTGGCAAATCGTTCTTTGTTTGTTAACAAGTAGTGGTAGTATATCGAAAATTGAAAATCACAAAAAAACCTTATATAAAAGTACCATAAGGGCTCATGAGAAAACATGCATTCTTATATTCTTATGTCCATCCGTGAGAGCGCTAGTCATGTATGAGCCGAGATGGCAGGGAGTTGAATAAAGTTATGTTATGCCAAAAAAAGAAAAAAAAAAGAATAGCTATAAGGACAATTTTTTTATGAGCGCGGTATTGTCTAGATTTGCTAAAAATTGTCTTGTTTTAATTGTCTCTTCTTTATGTGCGCGCCTGCAGGGCTTTGTACCAGGTAGTGTTTTGTCCTTTGAGGAAGCACTGGACTGACATGACTCACTTGTGGCCCCAAAGGGCCGCAGGTCTCATCAATTCTCTGCAGGTGTTGCCCCCGTCATTCTATTTCTGAGAAAGGTTACTTGCTCAAAACGGCACACGATCACCTTTTTACAGTGATCTGATACATCTACTCATTTCCGTTGCCACAGAACGCCCCCTAAACCACTCTAGATCAATGTTTTAAAGTAAGACAGTCATCATAGCATGAATAAAGGAGATATGGACGTTTTTCCTTCCTCTGCTATGCCAGCTAGGCGGTGTTTGTAAGAGGTCTTTAGGCTATCCTTTCACCACAAGGGGAGATAGCACAGTGGTATGGCACTCACCTCATACCCAAAGGTTGGGGGTTCTAGCCTTGCCTGGGTCATGCATTGTTTTTATTTCTGGGTCGCATAGATGCTATGTCATTCTATGCGACGGGAGGTGGGTTGGCGTGGTTGTTGGTGAATGGGAAAGGTAGGAGAAACAACATGTACATATAATGTTTTCAGATGAACCCATCGATCTTAGGGCTATCGATACAACTAAAGGAAAAAACAGGCCTCCACGGCCACACTAGCAATGGCCACTCTTCCTGGACCCACTTAATTCTGTTGGTTTCAATGGTCGAGATCTCTTATGCGTCTTAAGGGGCTATCACTATTTACTTCATGCGGGGCATCAGAGTTATGGGGGGGGGACCCTCTTATGCGGGGTGGGGGTGGGGGTGACAAAAACATGAGACCTTCTGATGGGATGGGGTGGGGTGGGGGTTGGGGGTGTCACAAAGTCACACCAACATCAGGGTTGAAAAAACCCTGTGTGCCTATTTCAGCCAGACAAACAACCCAAAATAAATATATGGGCCTATTTTTGGTGTGATCGGACAATCACACATTTTCAGAGATATGTCAAACAACTTTATTTTAAAAATTGTCCTTGGGACAACCACTTTTTGAAGTGATTTTTTAAACCCTGAAAATCTATTGATTATAAAATGTGTCATTAAATGAAAACTCAATGTCAACTGTCAAAAAAGGAAACACCAATTTCATCTTTGTTTTTTTATTGGAGGAAAAAGGAATAGGGGACTGTTCGTAATTAACCACTGACGGGAAACAGGAGAATTTGTGAAAAATTCTTGTGCAAAATTGTACGACCCCCCCTTAAAGTCTTGTGCAAAATTGCTTGCCCCCCCCCCCCCTTCAAAGTTTGTGCAAAATTTCATTACCCCTGAAATTTTTGAATTTCAACCACACTTTTTTAATATTGATCCACGTCTTTAAAATTGATGACAAAGGAACAATCAGTGATTATTATTATGCTTACTGATTGCCTTAGAGAACAGTCGCTTGAGTGGTGAGAGCTAATCCATTGTATTAATTACAACAAGATCATTGGCCCTGCCCAGGTCAACACATTCCTGGGGATGGAAATAAACACCAGAACCAGAACCTTGGCGTTACCCTTATATAAAGTCATCAGCACAGTGGACATGTTGAGTAAGTATGTGGCAAAGCATTTCAAAGAGACAGCTGCACCAGGTTGCAGGCAATTCTCATTGGCCTTGCAGAGTGGTCCAGTCAGACGCAACATCATGGACAATTTATACAACCATATTAGAATATTAATTCTTCCAAATGTAATAACTAAAAATTCAGGGTGCGGAGGAAGACCAGGTCTGAGCCGAGTCGCATTAATTATGGCCATGCCATTTTATCAACCTGAATAAAATTTGTCAAAAAAAAAAAAAAAAAAGAATCCTCAAGTGGGCTAATCACAGCTGCAGATTAATGGCCAGCTTGAAATCTGACATGCTTTGGTGGATAGATTACAGTGGCAAATTCAATGGCTCCTTACCAATAATTGACTCAAGAATTCAGAAGACCCTGGTAGTATTGGATGCTTGTTGCAGCAGGGGATTTGTGCATGATTGGGAGTGGGTGTATGTCTCATGGGCAGGGTGGCCAGATATCACTGACAAGTATATCATATAGAAAAAGGTAGAAATTCTTGAGCCAACCTGCCATCTTTTTAGTCCAACCTTGATAAATAGACGAGTAATGGTCTATTCTGATGACACAACAGCCATGTCTTTCATCAACAAGAGGTGGGCAAGGGACCCAGAAATAGCATGTGTAAGTGATGAATAAGATTTGCACTCTTTCTGCACACTTCCTCTCATCTAGCATAGACCACCAGCCACACTATGCGCTACAAACCACATTCACCCATGCTTCCAGACCACCACAGGTCAGATGCTTGCTGACTGCCTTGGAGAACAGTCTGAACTGACAATTTGCACGAGACTTTAAGGCACGGCCCCCCCCCCCCCCAAGTCTCCCTGAAATCATAAGAAGGGGTCCTTTTAGGCAAAACGTTTTCCGCGTTTAGCTACAAAAGGGGGGTAAAATGGGTATCATGTTAAATGAGACTCCTTGAAATCATAAAAAGGGGTCTTTATTAGCATCAGATTATCCGCGTTTTGCCACACAAAGGGGAGGGGGGGTAAATGCCTTGAAAATTCGTGGAAAGGGGGTAGGCCTACTTTTTAAAAGCTGGAACAAAAAGGCGAACACTTTTGACCCCTGAGTGTGTGTGTGTGTGTTGGGGGGGGGGGCTTTTAGGGGGTTGGAGTGGAGGTGGGGGTGGTCATACAATATTGAGCAAGAATTTTGATTGAATTCTCCCCTCCCTCTTCCCGTGGTTAATAATGAACAGTCCCTTCAAGTAGTTGTGCAAGGGTCGACGTAATTCTAGATGTAGGACTACAAGACCCCGAAATAACTATGTGTCGGGATACTCGCTATGCGGTGCGACACTACCGCCACCTCGCGTCACTCTTATGAATAAACCAGTCTTAACCTAGTACTCAAGCTCACGAGTTGCTTATTTATATATGGTACCAGGAGTGGTTCAATATTTCCATATTTCCAGCAGAAATGGCCGGGATGAGTGGAATAAACCCACCATCAGCACTCGTGTTAACGTCAGGAAACGTGGCAAACAATTGGGAAACGTTCCTGTCTGAGTTTGAATGGTACTTAGATGCCATCGAGGTTCCGGAGGACAATGACAAAAGGCGACTGGCCTTGTTCTTCAACGTGGCTGGCGAGGAAGCACGGAGACTCTATAAATCCTTCACTTTCACTGACAATGCGGATAGGAAAATATTCATCAAAGTGGTCAAGATGTATGATGACTATTGTACACCGAGGACGAATCTGACTTATGAGCGACATCAGTTTCTCACGAGGAAACAAAAGGAGGGTGAATCGCTCGACGCATTCTACGCAGACCTGCGTTATATGGCTACCTCGTGCCAGTGGGGCACTATGGAGGAAGTGTTATTGTGCCAAATACTGGTGAGTGGACTCAGAAACTTCTCTCTGAAAGAACGATTATTATGAAGGCCCGATTTAAAGTTAGAGGATGCTGTTGCGTTTGCTAAAGCAGCCATGGCGAGTAGCAAAGAGGCGCAGCTCATGGCCGCAGAAGTGACAGTCACAGAGTCGGTCAACGTGGTGTCACGAGGTCCGTCGAGCAGATCGGCTGTCGCCACTGTCAACCAACCCGGGAGAGATGCTAGGCCGAAGGAATACAACTGCAAGAGATGCGGGACCAGGCACGCATGGAGGAACTGTAAGGCCTGGAATCACACGTGTAAGAAATGCAATAAGAAGAGTCACTTCGAAGCCCAGTGTTACGCCAAGGTCTCGGAAGTCACAGTGGACGAGCAAGATTCAGATTCCGGAGATTTCTACATCGGACAAGTGGAAGTAGATGAAATCAGACTGAGTAAGTCGTCAAAATGGGTCAGCACATTGAATATTGAAAATGTTGCAGTTATTGTCAAGCTGGACACTGGCGCGGGTGTAAATTTGTTAAACATAAAGGACTTTCAAGAGGTGTCCAAGAATGCTAAGTTAAAACCAGCAAATGTTAGGCTAAAAGATTATAACGGAAAAGAAATACGCACGTTTGGTAAAGTAGTTTTGCGTGTCAATCTCAGAAGTGAAAGAACTGTACCAGTACTGTTTTTAGTGTGTGAAGGATCGAGTTTGTTAAGTGGGGATACCAGTGAAAATCTAGGGTTCCTCAAGCGAATTGATCAGGTGGACGCAGAAATAACAGGTGGTATTGAAAATGATGTTGATGCTTATGAATGTTTCGAAACAAGAAAGGGAACCACTGAACTCTCTACCATTCCAGTATGTTATGATATACAACTCAAAGCAGGTGCTATTCCAGTAATTAACCCTCCAAGAAGGGTACCTGTAGCAATCAGGGAAGATCTAAGATCTGAATTATCTCGAATGGAAAAAATAGGTATAATAAAGAAGGTTGAAGCACCAACGGAGTGGGTTAACTCCATGGTTGTTGTTAAAAAACCGAATGGTAGTCTACGAGTATGCCTTGACCCAAAGAACTTAAATGATAACTTAAAAAGGGAGCATTTTCCTTTACCAACAAGAGACGAAATTGTAGGGGAGCTCTCAGGTGCAAAGTTTTTCAGTAAGCTAGATGCTAGCCAAGCCTTTTGGCAAGTAAAGTTGTCAGAGGAATCTCAATTATTGACAACATTTTCCACCCCTTTTGGTCGATACGCATACAGAAGACTGCCATACGGCCTTGCAAGTGCACCAGAGGTTTTTCACAGAGCGATGGTCCAAATGTTCGATGGAATTAACGGTGTAAAAATCTATATTGATGATATTCTGGTATGGGGAAAAGATAAGGAACAACATGACCAACGGCTCAAGGAAGTTAAAGAGCGTATTATCAAATATAACCTGGCCATGAATTGGGAGAAGTGTGAGGTCTCTAAAACAAAGGTAACATTTTTAGGGGAAATACTAAGTGAACAAGGAGTGTCTCCGACTATGGAGCGAGTTGATTCAATTGTATCCATGCCAGAACCAAAAACCAAAGAAGAACTCCAGAGAGTTCTTGGTTGTGTAACATATGTAGGTCGTTTCATTCCAAATTTTTCCACGGTATGTACTAACATCAGACAGCTCTTATGTAAGAAAGAGGAGTGGAAGTGGACGGAGGTACACAGAAAAGAATGGCAAATGGTTAAAGATATCCTCTCACAGCGTCCGGTTCTCGCTTATTTTGATGTAAAAAGAAGTACCAAGGTGGCAACGGATTCCTCCAAGGATGGGTTGGGAGCGGTGCTCTTACAAAGGTATGGCGACGATTGGAAGCCAATTGCATATGCATCGAGGTCATTAACTAAAAGTGAGGTTAATTATGCCCAAATTGAAAAAGAGGCACTGGGTGTAGTGTTTGGATGCTTAAAATTCCATAATTACATTTACGGTCTTCAGAACGTGGAAGTGGAGACAGACCACAAACCACTAATTCCCATTTCGTGTAAACCCCTAAACGAATTATCACCCAGATTACAGAGACTGTTCTTGAAGATCCAACGGTATGATGTCAAATTCAAATGGTTACCTGGTAAATTTCTATACATACCCGACACTTTGTCGCGACTGCCAGTACATAGTCAAGGTAGCATGAAAGTAGACAAGGAGATAAGTGCTCAGGTAAATATGGTATACGACAGCATTCCAGCCTCGCAAGATCAAATGTCGAAAATTGCGGCTGAGACTGATAAGGATGAATTATTAATGTCTGTCAAACGTTGCATTATGAATGGATGGAAAAAGGGTGAGTGCCCTAGTTATGCACAATTCAAGGACGAATTAAGTGTAGTAAATGGTGTAATCTTTAAAGGGGACAGGATTGTAATTCCCGTGACAGTACGAAAAGAAATGTTAGAACGTTTGCATGTTGGCCATTTTGGGATTGAAAGGCAACGCCGAATGGCGAGAAATGTTATGTACTGGCCGAAGATGAATCATGATATTGAAGTCCAAGTTCAAAACTGTGCAACATGTTTAAGGTACAGGGCAGCACAGCCCCAAGAATCACTAATGTTGGATAATGTTTGTTGGAAGCCCTGGCAAAAAGTGGGCACTGATCTATTTCATTTTGAAGGTAAAATTTACTTGGTAGTTATTGATTACATGAGCAATTACCCAGAAGTTGTGTTGATGTCTTCAACGGACACCAAACGTGTAGTGACTCAGTTGAAATCTTTTTTGCTCGTCACGGTATACCTGAGATTCTTGTATTGGACAATGGTCCTCAATATACCAGCAAGGAATTTGCGGATTTTTGTAATGAATATCAAATAACTCATAGAACGTCCTCTCCTTATCGACCACAGTCGAATGGTAAAGCGGAAAAAGGTGTGGGGATAGTAAAGATGATGTTAAAGAAGTCCGCGTTGGAAAAGGAAGATCCCTATCTAGCCCTGTTAATGTATAGGTCCGCCCCAATGCCTTGCGGATTGTCACCTGCGGAAAAGCTTATGGGTCGAAGAATTAGAAACTTACTACCAGTAAAAGCCAAGGGAGAACAAAGTAGTACAGGTTGGTAAAGAATTAAGACCCCTTGAAGAGGGTGATAGTATCAGGCTACGAACAGAGGAAGGTTGGAGCACTACAGGAAAGGTTCAGAGTAAACTAAGTGAAAGATCATACATGTTAGAAATGGACAATGGTGCTATATGTCGCAGGAACAGAGTTGACATTCTTAGAACTAATGAGAACAGAGAATTACCAGTAATGAATGATCCTCAGGAACAGGAAGAAAATGTATACACGGATACTGAACCTAAGGGAAGGGCAGACATTGTATCAAGCCCAATAACAAGGTCTATTGAAAAAAGAGTTTCCAAGCCTGTTCCAATAGGGCGCGTAAGTAGTCCACCGCGGCGATTTTTTGAGTCACGCTACTGTAGCAGTTTCATGACGTCATGTGGACATGTCGCGCGAAAGTCCCATAGCCCCAACGTTACCGCGATATTAAATCTCTGTTCTTTCAAGGATCAAATAGTTTTAGGACTTCTAACTCACATATATCCATCTTTAGAGGCAAACGATTTCAACTATAGTCTCCATAATCGTTATACCTTTACTGGGGCGATATAAAGAGTGATTATTTATCGCCGCAATGCTAACCCTATGGGGATTGTTTACTTCCGGTCAACACATCGGTACAACTGCGCGACTAATTTTCGTTAATTCGTGCCCCGCCGCCATGACACTTACGCACTCTATAATAACAGAAAGTAATTGTAACTTAGAAAACAGTAATGTTAACAATGCAGTCGAAAACGCAACATGTCGTAAAAGTTCAAGATTATGTAAACCAACTCAAAGGTATATTGAACAATGTTAGTCCTTTCATCATTCACTATTCTTATCTATATACTTGTTGTTTTTGTAGGTTAAAAAAGGAGATGTCGGGATACTCGCTATGCGGTGCGACACTACCACCACCTCGCATCACTCTTATGAATAAACCAGTCTTAATTAACCTAGTACTCAAGCTCACGAGTTGCTTATTTATATACGATGTTCAGCTAGAAATAAAAAGCTGATGTTGGAAGAATTAAAGGACCTTAAATTAATATCGTAAGACTTTAAAAAAAATTATCTTAATGTGATGGAGTGGAATTGTCCATCACACGGTACCGTATTAACAGAACCTTTATGGAATTGAAACTGTTGTGTCTTTCTTACTGTGCTTATATTAGAGGATCATACATAGACCAACTTATAGAGGTATCCACTCACATATATACCAAAGGACTTCTAGTATACAATCACCCAATATCGATCTTAAATATATACATGCATACCGACATTCCAGTGGAGGCATTGTATCATTAAGAAATAATTAATTTAAGGGAGTTATAAGACTAAATAAAATATCGTACCGTACCGTAATTTGTCATCCTTTCATATTTCCACCGTGTTACAGCTATTAGTTTTTATGTATAGGTAATCATGGCTCGGGAAATGAAATGAGCGGATAATTTTCCCAAAGAAAAAGTTCATTTTGTTGAATCGAGTACCGGAGGCGCTTATGAATCTGTTGACGGCTTTTCAGTGGCGCACCCACGTGGGTTCTAGCGTTATAGATCTGTCATTGAGATTGAGCGGGTGCCCCTCATATTCTTCTCGTCAACTTTCTTAAAATGGCCTTATTTATACGACACTGTCTTCGACCTTTGTATCTATCGTCTCCAAAGTTTGCTCTTAGGAAATCTAGTCAAGTGTTCCAATGTTCCAATGTAAGTGTCGATCCTATTCATATTTGTCGCTTTGAGGGCTTATTGTGGGCGATAATACAAAGGTTTATTGTACATGTTGACACTATTATTCATAGCCCTGAGTCTATTTGTTTGTTTTCTGCAGTGAAACGATTGTCAGCTGTGTGTTGCGAGTTCTCTCTCGCACCGCAGAGTTCACTGTAAAAAGACCTTTACCGTCGTAAAATCTCTTCGGGATACCTATAGACAGAGCCTGCTGGCCTCTTAATCTGTCTATAGTAGCTAAGTAGGCTATAGCCATAGCATAGCCATAGGGTTATATCAGTGTGCAACCAATTTGGAGACGAGAGACCGTCGGTCTCTGCCAAATTGTAACAGTGGAGACCGAAAAGATTTTACAGAGACCAAAAAAAGTCTGGGTCATAGACAGGATTCCCGTGGTTGAGAGCACTTTGAATTTAATGAGTTTTGATAACTGATTCACATGATGATTTTTAATGACTTTTCAATGACTTCTTTATTATTATACAACTTTTATTCAGTAAACTTATACGTATACATGGTATAAATCAAAGAATAGGAATGTTACAAGTATTTTTAATGTTTATTCACTACATAATCAAGGCTGCCACCGATAAACATCTGGAACTTCTACTCTAGACAAACTCACTCACTGTACTTGTTGGAGGTAAAAGATCTTATTGAAATGTTCTGAATTTTGCAGGGTTTAGTGCTTTTAGGCATACAAATCTATACCAAATTTCAGGACAGTGCATTAAATATATTCTGGCGTTTTAAATGGAATACCGGTATATTTAGTTACTTTACCCAAAAATATTGCAAACTTTTTCTTTCAAAAATAAAAATCTCAAACTTAAAATATAGAAATACTTATTAAATATACCAATGTTTACCATCATTGGAATCTGCTTGATCTCATGTTTTCAAATAAGACAATATTTCAAAATCTGTGGCAAATCGTTTTCACCATAATGATTTTACTCATTTGGGGAGAAAATTTTTTTTTTTTAAAGGTTAAGGTGAATACTGCCACGTCTACCTACTAATATTTCAAAATCTGTTTTTTTGCCCCTTGTGACTCATTTCCTTGTAACACATCACAAATGTCGTCAAATTAAATCAAAATTGACCCTCAATGAGTTTTAGAACATCATACAAACCCTAAAATAACTCTTTCACTCTTGAATTTTTCTAAACTGATATTTCATATGACTTCATTTGGTCATTAAAGAGTCATGAAAAACTGGGGGAATTGATCATTAAATTTGATGTGCTCTGGTCCTCGGAACCATGGTTAAAATGTTTTGATTTCATTCAATTATTGAAAAGGGTAATGCAAATAAATGCTAATTCATAATTGTTTTTGCAAAGATTTTCAGAATCGACATGAATATCACTTGGATATTTCATTGGAGTTACTGTTATATGTAGTCTGGGCCGGGCCTGACCCATCGCTTCTCTTTCGGCCAATTTGGGTCAGAGAGCACAGACGGACGATCAGGGCAGTTTCTCTTCCACTTTTGGACGAGTAGAGATGCAATAGAAAAACGCTTTAACCACCAATTTTTAACATTTCCAACCAAAGTATATACACTGACAAATGTGCCTAGCAAAAATTTATACCTGATGGCCCATTTTTCTCACTAAATATCTGAAAATGAGAAAGTTTTCGAAATTATTCATTCTGGTAAATGTGGCAGGACTCCCACAGCCATTTTCCAAGGTGTTGTGGGCACCGGAAGTACTTAAAAATTGTTGAAAATAATGGGGATATTTTGCAAATCTATAAAAATTTCAGTTTATTTTGTTATGAAATTAAACCGAGCAATGATGACAAGAAAAGAAGTAGTGTTTTGGCTTTTTCTCACCCAAATAAGTTAGAGTTGGAGCAGGGCTCTCCGTTAATGCTCGCCCGCTTGCCCCAGGTGACCAAAATTTGGTAAGGACTAGTAGATCCAACCTGGCCACTCGTCCTGTGGGTGAGTGGGAATATATGCCAACAATATTATAAGGACTACCAGATTTCTATAAGGACTAGTGGTTTTATACTCTACTAGTCTTGTGGACAAGTGCATGATTTCAGTTAGTGGAGACCCCTGTGGAGGACTTTGCAGGTGGCGCTATAGTCACGCAGAGAATTGCCGCCATCCGCCATTTGCGGTAGGCCTCCCTGGCCTACCATGAGGTGAAAACCGTGGGGAATGTGATAAAATACATCTACTAGTATCTCACAAATCATTTAGATGCTTTATCTATGATGGAAGTAAGTAGAGACCCAAGTATTTAGCCTGAAAATGTCACTGTTCTAAAGTATTCAGTAGGGGCTTCAACATTGCTTCACTCTCAGACTGTCAACCAACAAGAGCAAACTCGAGCAGAGACAGAGTACCCTTGGGCTGGGTTATATGGTACCATTTTTAAAAGAAATTTACTCCTGGCTATGTTCTTTTCAAGGTTTAAAAGATACTTGCTATTCTTCTCCCCCTCCATTGTCCATTTCGCTCTAGACCTAATGAGGTCCCCTTCCATTTTATTTAATTTAAACTCACTTATTTCTGCCGGAATAATCTCTAACTCTGATAATAATATTAATAAATAATAACGAGACTAATATTATTCAAGTAAAAGTCACAGCAGTTAGCCCACCAATGGCAATGAAGAAAAAAAAATTTCATATTTCATATGAATCATGTCAGGCTAATACTAATAATTGTCTGTTTTGTATACCTGTCCCTTTGACACAATGTTTGATTATATCCAGAGGCTAAATAAATACTCAGTCTTTGTTCTCAATCATTTAATTTCCAGATTGGAGGCGTTGCTTGGCCTTGGGTGGCAGGGGTCCGTCACTTAACATCGGGTTTGTCTCCTTTAAATGGGCCAGCCATCTCAGCACTTTGCCAGGGACCACAGTACTTTACCTTCACTGATACCAGTCTTTCCCAAATCAAGGTAAGGGCTGTTCTCCTAGCTACCACTGATTATTGCTAAAAAGTGACTTCAACCTCTGCGGAGTCTTATTAAGGAAGTAGACCTTTGTCTAAAGCCAGGATAATCCAATGGAAAAAGGAACGTTTAAGAAAAAGCCTTTTTGGGAAAGTTTGATGTGTTTGGAACATCTTACCTTTGGAGCTCAGGTCATCTAAAGACCAGACCTTTTTTTCTGCTGGTGTTTAAAAACGTTTTTGGAAGTATTTTTTAACCAGTAAGATTGCTCAAAACTACCTGACAATCTAAATTTGACGGGCCTAATTTAGCTGGCAATCTCTGTCAACCCTAGAGTGTACTGATTTTGATATGAACCTTGTTTTTGTTCCAATTTTGATTTTTGATGAATTGTTTTTCACACAACGCCACATTGGTGAAGGTGTTTTATTGGTTTTATTGGGTCGGTTTTTAATCTGTTACTAGTTACTAAATTAAACGATTATATGGGCCGATCCTTCTATATTGACTAATTTTCCTACCTTCAAAGACCTGTCGCCGCCAACCTAAAAAATAAGGAATTGATTAGGGTTAGGGATCTGGTTTTTTCACTGCAGGGGGAAGGAATGTTTTATCTGGGTAGTGACCTTGGCCGAATTTTGAATTTTTGATTTTTTATACCATTTTGGCTAGGTTTTTTGAGGAAAGTATTGCTGAAATCGGCCTAAATCCCTTTGTAATTGTGAGATTCCTCCAGGATCACAGCAGGTTCCCAGCAGGTTTTAACGAGTTGGGTGTACCTTGTCAGCAGGCGAGTCTGGTGGGGCACCTCCACAGGACCTCCATCTTAATGAGGTGTGAATCTTCGCACCTCTCCCTTAATGAGGTGTGAATCTTCGCACCTCTCCCGGGAATGCTGATCAATCCTGGTCCTGTTATTGGCTCTCAAACCATCCCCTCCCCTCTCCCCTTCTGTCAATCAAAAGCCTTTCAGCCTTTCAAAAGCCCCGATTGGCTAGGTCTGTGACTGGTTGGCTAGGTCTGTGACCATCTCATCCCCTGATTCAAATTGACTTGTCAAAATGTCAGTGCTGTGCCGTGTTGTGTCAGTCCCACCCCTATCCAACCCCACCCTCACTGCCCCTCGTGGGCTGTCCCATTGCTTACCTCCCCACTCCCTGGATGACCATACCATACACCATTTACTGCTCAGGCCTAGTGAAAATAAACCTCTCCAAATTCACAGAAATGCATTTCCTTTGAGCAATCCTGTTGACTGACTGACTGACTATTTCAACTGACTATTTCTACTGACTTCTCGACTGACTATTTCAACTGACTATTTCGACTGACTTTTTCGACTGACTATTCCGACTGATTTTCCTACTGACTATTTCGACTTTTTTTCGACTGACTATTTTGACTGACTATTCCAACTGTTTTTTCCGACTGAATATTTCGACTGATTTTCCAACTGACTATTCAACTGACTATTTCAACTGACTAGTGAAATAGAAATTGTTTAAAAAATAACAAATTGGTGGCTTGAAATCCTGATATTATCACCCTAGGCAATTGAACCATGGTAGAGTGAATGTAAATTGCAGTCTCCCAAAGCAGGGCAGATTCTACTTATCTAGCCCTGCTCCATTCTTAGGGCTTTCTGCGGACAGAACTCCTGCTGTGTACATCTGGTCTCGTTATCTTGATGGGACCGAGGGTATAGGGGACTTGCATGTCTGCCGGCTTGAATCTAGATTCAAATGGAATTATGGGACCTATGATACAGTGTAAATTCCATAAAAAAAATATCTCAAGTTCATCAGTAGATGTTTAATGGTGCTCTAACGTCAATATCCATCGGTTTACATGTTTCCAAAGCACAAACCTCCATCTTTCCTTGACTTGTGCAGTGGTACATGCAATTCCCCTATTGAAGGAGGATCTGGCAGGGCCTGGACAAGTGGACTCCAGTGGGCAATAGGCTTATCATCCCCCTCCCCCTCCTCATCTACGCTCTGTTGTAGCGGCCTCTGATATATATCTCTCCCCTCCTCCTCCTCCAGCTGATGGGGCAAAATCAAAGGCTTTATGGCCCTGGCGGTGACCCTTTTATCCGAGGTGTAAGTTGGCCATTTGACCCTTCTTAAAGGACATTCAGAATTGAGCATTTTCCCTCCTGAAATAATTCATTAATCTAAACGATTAAACAATTAAAAACCGACCCAATGATGCCTGTCTCTCCAACAGAGGGAAGGTACATTTTCGATTAGACCCCTCTTGTATTATATTATATATTTTCGATTGTAACTATTATTTAGATTCCTGAAAGGTAGCATGTGGCAACTGGTATAGACCAAGGTTTGAAATTTTTCTAATCATAGGTATGTCCAGCTGTGTTTGGTCTGATTTTTTGTGTGTAATTTAAATGGCATAGACCTATGTACGTATTGGTTTTTACTTTCTATCGTATATAATTTATCGCCTTATTGTATACTCTGCATTTGGTCTTTCTGAAATTATTTTCAACAAAATTTTGAAAATATGTGTAATCTTTTTCTCACTTTTTTGTAATCGAGCCGTCAGCCTTGAATGAGAAAAATGTATAATTCACAATGTCTTGGCTGAATCTTTAAATACAAAAAACTGTCACTTTTCTACCCTCGTTTTTAAGGGATATCACAGCTCTACAATTCCTCGGAAGACCTTCCTCCAAAGGCTGAAGGAAGGAATTGGGCTTAAAGGGAAAATGAGGTTCAAAAGTCAGGTAGGTTATATCAAGATTGTATGATATCCAATCTTTCAGACATTTTATCCTGATCAACTGCATGGAATTTATCTTGTTCTCTATCTCCCTTTAAGAAAGATAAAGTTACTGGTATCTTCCGAACCTATTAGTATTATTTCATTACATATTTTCTGAGATTGCAATAGGGAACTACTCTGTTTAGCTTGAGATAGCAACGGCTGGCACTCTTTTCATTCAGGGACCGAGGCTAGTCTGAGAGTGGGTGGGGCTCTGACCACAGCTGTAGGTATGGGCCTCCACACACACACCCTCACACACAGTGCAGGTGCATGTATCATGCACTCAACCTACACCTACATACAGTGCATCCAATGATCAGTGTGCAACATAACTCAGAGACCGACGCCCAGGTCTCCATTGAATTTGTGTCGGTCTCTGATATTGATATTAGGCTGAGTCCGACTGTCTCCATTGAAATGAACAAGTGATAAAATTATCTTGTCTAACTTTTCTTATTCTGGGTTATTTTTTAATTACCATATTAATACCCCCTTTTTTTGGTCTCTGTTACAATTTGACAGAGACCGACGGTCTCTGGTCTCCCAATACACTATGTTGCACACTGAATGATGACCTGTTGAGATTTTGTTCTGGTATTTGGTTTCCATAATTATTAATGGAAAACAAAAATAAGATGAAGATAGGGCATGGTGTTGTCTCATATATCCTCAAGTTTGGTGGCAATATTAGATGTTTTTCTGTCTTTAAAATGACTTTTAATGAATGGCCCTCCCTGTGTCCATTGAAACCTGTAGCCACATTGTCACAAGCAGTATTGTTTCCATAATTGTAACAAAGGTATTACATAAGATTATGCAATTGCATAACTGTATATCATTAATATAGAATATATGATCGCATAAGCTAGAGGCTTATGAATATTCATTAGTTAAGGTTAAGTACCAAGGTCACACACTAGATGGACTGTAAGTACCAAGGTCACACACTAGGTGAACCGTGAGTAATTGGGCCACACACAATTGGGCCAATAGCCTAATGAGACATAATATAGTCTGATTGGGTATAAGCAATAGACAAGGCTATTGGTCCAACAAATATATCAAGCTTCATTGGTCAGATATAGCGAACCCCTGTGGTCCTTTATAAAGAATAGACACCATTGGCTAATGTTAACTCAATGTAATTATGACAGGATTGGTCTAACTATGCGCATTCGCAGTGCATGTATATCATATATATAAACCCATGTTTTCACCAATAAAAGTTATGTCTAAACAGGACGAATCTCTGCTTGATTATTCATAGAGTTAGGCTATCCTATAGCCTAGACTCTCCATCGAGTACTATTCATATAATATCTCCAGTACTCTACTGCAAGCTACCCTATACCTCGGAGATATTCGATACATATCAACATAATGTAAACACAGGTGGCCCAGGCCCCTCTTCCGGTCAGAATTACCCAAGACCCTCTACACTGGCCTCAGTTTCCCACTCATAAATTCTATTCCAAATCTTCCCTATTACAAGGGCTTCCTCTTTATCACTGTATGACACAATATCTATATTGACAGGTAATGCAGAAATCTGGAATGCGACTTTACCTATGCTGTGTGGAGCTCATTGATTATGAAGATTTCTTCTCAGGTATGAGGATATACTTGATTTATATGGGTCTTATTGATATCAACATCCCAAGGATATTCTAGTGTATTCATGAAAGTTATATAATACAATAAGGGGGTGCACATTTGACATTTTCATTCATTTGAGTTCTGTGAACTCCCTTTATTGACTTAAGAGTCAAGATACCAATTCACATAACAAGAAATAACAAGAAACTGGACTTCTGGTTACTACATAGAGAGGGGAAGACGTACACCCTGCCTTTTGAGTTCGTCTTTTTCCTTTCAGGTTCCAGAATTGGGAAGAGATGCTTTCATTGATGGATTTAATTCTAAGCTATTGTTTCTGAGGTTGATGGAATTCCTGATTAAACATTTTCCCAGAAAATGAAGTGTAAGGCATGTCTTCAGTACATATGTTCGAATTTTGATGAAGATATATATGTATATGCATTATTGATTGAGTTATGACAAAATCTGAATACATCAGAGCTAGGGTGAGAAACTGTCAAACACCAGGCCAGGGAGATGTAGATAAACACATGAGCACTGGCTGTAGTAGGTCACAGGCCACAAGAGGATTAAAGCTACTTTCCCTTATAATAATATTGAATAGTTCTGTTGAATTTACATTCAGATTAGTTCCCAAACTCAATATTATGATGTCTTAATCAATGAAAAGTTCAATAAATGTCTAAATTCCCTGATTTTTAATCACGGACAAATGGCGGCATAAGCGTAGATGGTTTTTTCCTGGCTTTGTAAATGCCTTTTTTAGATGGCAGCTGGCAGCACTGTTTAGATGCAACTAACGTGAGTCTGTATAACATGCTGTTGATTCTAGTGTGGATGGCAGAGTCATCTGACCATCCAGGCTGCCATCTAACGGATTCTAGTTATAATGTCAGAGCCAAGATGGCTGATCCCAGCGTATCGGTGTACGTTTCAGTGATTACCAACAACTTAAATGCGAATATTTACCTTCAACATCATGAATAAGACACATGCTCTTAGAACAAGGTTGGGCCGGGTAAATGCTTTCTAAATACCATATATACCTGTGTATAAGCCGGACCTCGTGTATTAGCCCACCCCGTTTATAAGCCGGGGGTTCAGCACCTGCTAACATTAATATAAGCCGGGCCCCGTTTATAAGCCGGGTGCCTGTATTGCCATCAGGAAACAATAGTATTGAATTTGAGGTATTTATGAAAAAGCAAAAGTACAAGGTTATAGTAATAAGATATGCATGTCGCACAAATAAAAGAACTCTAACAAACATTATGGTAGTGTTTTATGGTGTTAAATTGGAGTTTAAAACATGGAAACCAGAGTAATGAATGAAGATAATAATAAAAATGTGTTTCAGCTAAACTACTGGTTTTCAGTTATTGTAATATAAGCCCGCCCCCGAATATAAGCCCACCCCGAATATAAGCCGGGTCAATTCACCATTTGAAATTAATATAAGCTGGGGCTTATACACGGGTATATACGGTAACTGAAATTTGAGATTTCTATAGAAATTATCTGGGAAAGGAGCTTTAAATAGGAAATGCTTCAACAGAGTGTTCTGTTTTCTCCCAACTCTTACTCATATTCCCCGGCATCTCTGGCCACCAGGCATTAACTGACATGTTCATGTCTAAATCTATGCTGACATTAGTGTTTACTGTTAGTTTTTCAGCTTCCTGACACTTACAACTCTTGGTTCAGAATATTGGAACTTCATATTTGGTAAGTCTCTAATAATTACCAAATGAGTTTGAAGTTATTTGTCAGTGCTTGCTGCACAGTATATTTTGGTAATGCTGTGGTTTCCTTTGGTTATATATATTTTTTAAAGAATTTTATGTATACTGGGTTGTCAAGTCCCTTGGTATAGGGTTTTTCACTTGTCCCAGTTTTATGTACAAGCATATAATTTTTTCTTACCTTGTTATATAGGATGGCAATGGTTCGTTTGAAAGCTGAGAGTCGAGAAGGAGAACTCATCCGAAATATTATGATCAGGAATATGTGGGAAGATGTACAAAAAAGAACTAGGAAGTTAGGGGTAAGGACAAAAATGAATCTTTGGATAGCTACACTGTATTAATAAACATTTATAAAACAGTTGATTGCTGGAGCTAATGAATAATGGTGAACTTCCTTCGTTAGGCAGCTTCCTCTAGCCGAGCCCAGGGTGTTTCTGAACTCAATGATCAATTTCGTGCAAGCCTGTTTGCTTATGATGAGGTAAGACAATTAATATTTTTTTAGGAACTCAGATATTATCTTGTGGTATTGTGTAGTCTTTTCCCCCTCACACAGTGGTGTATCCAACTGTCTTTCAAATTCCCTATTACTTTTTCTGGTTTGATATATGTGAATATCAGTTACAGTAAGTCCTATGCTTATCCACCAAACTTATAAAGTTAAAATTTCTCTTCCAACAGGGTTTATTAAGCGATGATAAGGTCCTTGCTGGCACAGTTTGGCGAAATTTCTTTGGAATGGACTGTGATGATCCAGAGAAAATAGAAAATATGGTTGGCTACATAAGGAAACAGGTGTGTTTGTTGATTTATATCATCAGATACTATCAAGGATTCCATATTAGGATTTAATATTATCAGGGATGTATATAATTTAATATATCTCCCTGATATTATGTGACCCTTTCTTGATGTTTATGCTAGTCTGTCAGAAAACTATTGATGAAGTATTAGAGTGGGCTATTGTGTTGTATCCTTCATCCTCTACCAAACATATTCCCATTAGAACTTGCAATACGCTCATCTGTGCTTAATAGTTTCCTTGATTTTCTTCCAGATTCATCATATAGAGAATCAGCAGACGGAACATATATTGGGAAATGGAATGCTAACCTTTCTGCCGATTTCTGGGGACAAAGTACATTCATCTCGGACTAATCAAATTGTTGATGAAATATATAAAAGGACTTAACTTCTTCATTTAAATTATATCATCATGATTATAATTTTCTTATATTTAGTTATTTTGTAGTTGTGGAGGGGCAGATTCAACTAATTTGTATTTAGCTGTTTGAAATACCGATGAAAATGCGCATGATTTGAATTGGGAGAGGTCCCTCTAATTGATGATATTTTCACTATGTACACAATTTCTTTCATTGATACAGTATCGACAAGCTTATGAAGATGTCGGACTTAGACTAAAATGACCTACATGTTCGAGTGTTCCAAATGTAAATATGTAAAGGGAAAATCAATTGTACATTAAAGAAGGATTCTACTATAATTGTTTGTAATTGCGTTTGTTTTATTGGGTAAGTTAAAAAGTAAAACAAATGAAAGAAATACTGTGAGAATAGTGATTTACAATTAAATCCATCCCCTTGTTAGAACAACTGTATGATCAACTCCACAGGATATTTTGCGAGCTTCTGCTGGAACTAACACCTGTAATCAGAAAATACTTGTTGGATGATGGTATTGGCGTATTTTTCATAGAATACCGTAATTCACAATATGAGCGGCGATGTATTAATAGATAATCTAGTCGGATAGCAAATGGGAGAGAATTAATTGACCATTTCTTACCTTAAATGGAAATAACTGATTGTTACTATGTCCAATACCTAAACACCCTGTGTTGTTTCTGCCCCATGTGTAGAGATGTCCATCGTCTGAAATATGAACATGAATGCATCTTGAAAATAACGTTAAGTAAATCTTGATTCCCGCCAATGATCCAAGTGAAGAATAACTATGCATAACTTTCTCATGTTATTTCAGACGCTTACATAATAAAATTAGCAATTCAGATAATTTTAGCAACAGTACTTTAGAAACGCAATCCAATCTATGGAAATCTTATCAAGACAATAAGACACTTACTTGTAATTGCAGCAAAATAATTCATGCCACATGAAATTTGAGCCACTTGGGAATTTTCCATCAGTTCGTTCTTCCCAAAGAGAGTAGGTGGTATTAAGGTGGGCAATTCGCTCTCAGAGACCGTAGGACCTTTTCCTAGGATGCCATAGCCCCAGGCATAAACCTCCCCCTTATCTGGAAGTTGGCAAATGTCTCTGAATTGCATGTCGTAAACAATAAGCGAAAAAACAAATGTACACATTAGTACAATCCCCTTAAAAACGAACAACCATTTAATTGAACATTATCCAGGAAACTGGTTGATCTTATGAGATGTTCGTAATTGTAACCAATAAGTAAATTTTTTTAATCATGTACCGTTTAGCAAGGCACACATTGACCCAGCAGAAGTGACTTGTTTAACTTGGCCCACATTCTTGAAGTCCAGATGCCTAGGCACATTTATTTGGGTATTCTCTTTGGTAATGATGGCAAGTTGGTTGTACTCATTGTTTCCCCATCCAAATACTTGACCTTTATCTGAAAAACAAGTTCGAAAATAGTAGTGTCCGACATATTGATACATCCAGTGAATATTTGAAGATAAATTATCCAGAAAAAGGCACGTATACCTGAAACTGCCAAGACGCAATCTGCTTTGCAGGCAATATCAACAATGTGTTCTCCTTCTATATCCCCACTGAGCCGTGTTGGCGAGTCAGTCAAATTATAGTGACCAAGTCCTGAGATATAAAAATAAAGTACATGGATGAACCGGACGAGAAACATGTCAATAATCCAAGCACATAATTTAAATCTTTTATTATTTTTCTATTTTCACGTTTTACATATGAAAATTAGCTTACTTTTCAATTCTCTACAAACCTGTTTGACCATCCGATCCAAGACCACAGCCATACACCCGCCCATCACTTGTAAGAAATAATGTATGATCTTGACCACAAACAACCTGCAATTAAATATATTGCACAGTGAATTATCAGCATTGATTCGTCAGAATATTAGCGGAACCAAGTAAGCGGCAAACTGAAGAATAAGGCATTATGTCCACAATGATTTCAAATATACCTTCTTAATGCTGTGTGGAAAATCAATCTTGTTTATTGTCTGGCTATTACGGTAGTCTTCATCTTCAATAATTCTCCTTCCACATTGTCCATATCCATTGTGACCAAAGGTGAGTACTGTAACGTGAACAAAACTGGAGAAATCCATCTCATTCAGATGAACAGTATAGAAACGAGATGGATGACAATTATTATTAAGAATATCAAAGAAATAGGAAAGAAATTGTTTATTTTACATTATCTTCATAGATGCAGGGAGGTGTATACACAGTTATACGCCCCTGATTGATGCTAAAAAGTGCAACCCTACCGCCTTCTGTGTCAGTAACCACAACCGTATGCGCTCGTCCACACGCAATGGAATTTATCTTCGTGACCTCCGGGCGAGCCAATGGAAGTTGAATTTCTGATGGCTCTATGATATAATCAGCAGACTTCCCTAAAAACCATGTTAAAACATTGAATTGAACCATGTTAAAACGTTTTCTCAGTGACTGAAACTGAAGTTTCCATTTGCCGTTTTCCTATATATTACACGCCCATCCAATATGTATGAGGTGCAATAACGGGACGAAATAAAAAATCGTATTTTACACATACCAAATGAATTCGAATTTGTTTTACTGTTAACTTTTGGATATCTAATATGGTGATTCAGAATCGAAAACAAAAGTTTTTATTCCAGCATTCTATTTTGTTTTATTACCGGCGCCTATCTCTCTTTCTCTATATAATTAAATAAATATATATGAATAACATGACTCAGTTTCTTGTGACTGTATTACCACTGAATTTAGTCTCAGATACATTAAGTTATTTCCAGTGTTTGAAGGAAGGTTTGCGTACCTTTATTTGAGTCTAGCCTTTGGAAACCTAATTGTGAATCGGTGTTTATCCCTGTTCCATATAGCACATTCTTCTTCTCCACTGTTGTTACGTATAGAGAATAACCATAACCACATGCTATATCGTGTACCTGAAACAATAGCCACAGAATAAGTAAACATTGAATGTTTTCATTATGTTGCACTTTACACTATCGTTTATTCCATTCCCGAAATTAAATTACTTTATTCCAAGGAACAAATTTTGTGGCGGGCCGATTCTGACAATGGCATCCTATATATTTCTAGTATAAGGCAAAGTGCAGTACAAGCAGGGCGGTCATCCCCATACACAGAGTGAAGTACTTCTGCATCGTGCATGGTCGTTTGACCTCAGCCTAATATTTTAAAACCTAATGGCACGATGGAGGTTTGTAATCGATCGAGACGTTGGGTCAAATCTCATGACACCCCAAAGGGGTGGAGTGGGATTTGACCCAACATCTCGATCGATTACAAACCGAACAGAGTGCTATTAAGTACTTTTTGCATACTAAATCAACAAGAGAACTCGATTTTAATAGTTTTTACCTTACTTTCCATCAATTTTGTGGATATTCGGCTCAAATAGCACATAGGTGCTATTTGACTTTTCAAATAGCACCCCTGAATAGCACCCCTGAAATCACATACATATGTAATAAAGGTTAGAGAGGAACAGTATGAATTACATATTTCATTTGATAAACCTTACCTTTGCATTTAACTTGGACCAGAAATCCATTCTGTGGGGTATGTGTTGCTGATTTCTTGTTGCCGGTGCTTTTAGAGTAGGTTCAATGAAGTTACGTACTCCTGTGATTCCGACCAAAAGAAAGAAATGGAACATCATTTGGTGAAATATTCCCTCATTGCGATAACAAGGACACATCGATATGTTTTAAATATAGTACACAATTACAAGATTTTACTTACCCAATGCCCCTGTAGCGGCATACCCCCAAACATAAACCCTATCAGACCTTTTTGTATTTTTACTAGCGTATTGGTACACAACTTCTTCTCTAGTTCTTCTTTTCCTCTCCCTTTTAACTTTGCCAGATGCTAATCTTGTTTGGAGAAGTGAAGTGTGCTTGTGCCCTTTTATTGTTTGCAGGAAGCAAGGACGTAAGTTCCAGAATCTCTGACACAGAACCCCCATGGCTGAGGGCGGCGGGGAACTCTGAAAATTGATGGATGTAAATATATAACCAGTATTCATATTTATTAGTCATGTAATGATAATTTTATGACAATTATTTCATCTTAGTTTGTTGTGTTAACGGCGCGGATTCTTCTCTTTCAGTCCCACCGTGAGACTTCAGGCAAGACAAAACAAAAATCATATAGAGCCTCAGCCGAATAATATAGACTGGTGTGGTGGTACTAGCTTAATGAACTGTAACACCAAGGTGAGGGGGGGGGGGGGTTGAGGGTTAGTGTTAAAAAACTTGGTAATCAAATTGTATATCTTGGATGTAATTTTCTAAAATTCACGTGAGAAATTATTCGTAAAATTAATCTGCTTGTTATAGCTTAATTGTTAAAACCCCTTATAATTTATACAACAGTTATATTTCTATGCAACTACATAATGTTAAAGTACTTAATTTTTTTATTGAATTTTTATTAAATGTAAACGTAAAAGTACAATCGTATTTAAATGGCTGTATATTATTTTTCTGAGTTTCATGAGAATATCGGGACACCTGAAATTGAAATCAATCAAATTCTTTAAAAAAAATAGATCCGATTGGAAGCTTGTTTAAGTTTGATAGGACCTTGACTTTTGGGATGTCACGCCCGGAGCTGGGGGCGAGGTCAGTTACACAGGCAAGGGTTGACCATGCTATCACAGCATGCAACTTGGAGATCTCCCGAGTGCGAAATTAACTTTTTTCTCCACCCGCCAACTTGGCGGGTAAATGCAGATATAAATCCGCCCACAGATAAATTTACCCGCCCATAAATTATTTACACTTTATTGACAGAAGTCAGAGGTGATTTCAATCACACAAGTAAATAACAAAATACCATTCTTTCTTTGTACCAAAATAATATAGTAGCTTTTCGATACAGTTCACCACTTTTATTTGCGATACACATGTCACATAACTCCTCAAATGAAGTTGAATCCGAAGATTTGACAAAAAAGCAAACTTTAAACAGCAAAAACTTATATATGTGGCCAATCCTTCCAAAATGGGGGCAATGGGTGGTTTCAGAATATCAGAATTTTTTCAACCTTCTCAGAATTCAGGAAACTTGTGTGCGTTGATAAATAGGGTAGTTGGGGAATCTAACCTGAAAATCGCTACTAGATTGGATGAATATTTCTCTCTCAGCATTAATTTGAAATCCTGGTTTTCTTTGGTACTGAGTTTTGAGAGGGTCTATAGTGCTAAGCCTGCACTGCACCTCTATCCCCGATCTCGGGAGCAGCTATAGTTGTGTTTCCAGTGGAAAGTCTATGGGCAAGTATTCGTCCCCGCTTGGGGTGCTATGGGACGAATAAATTGTCTATAGTGTGTAGAGATTTAAAAAAACTTCAAAAGTAAAAATGCCCCGATGTAGGCACCCCTCCCAGACGTAGGCACCCTTCCTCAATCATTCACAAAACTGCTGGAAAACATTTAGATATTTGTCTGTACATTTTGGAGTCATCACACTGAGAGTCATATGTATCTTATCAGGGCTAAATAGAGTATATATATAGAGCCTACTTGCTGCCACCTAGGGCCTACATAAGGCGGATGCCTACGTCGGGTGGGGGCTGCCTACGTCGGGGTAAGGTTTTCTGACCATTTAGGCAAATATTTTCCACATACATTGCTCATAGTGCTCATAATTTAAAGTCATTAATAGTATGCATTGCTCAATAGACACTAAAAGTTTGAAAAATGTATAATAATAGAATAATGAAATAACTTGTACCCCGACGTAGAGACCTTTTCTTTTATGAAAGAATTTGCCTACCATGAAAAGATTCACACAAGAATGATTTTTTTCTATCATGAATATTATTGGCTTTATATGCATATCATAATTGGGTATTAGGGTTCTGTCGGAAGAACTGTCAAGGCAGAGATATGTGACGCGTTTTTCCGAGTAAGCCATATGTAAAAAAAGAATTTGGAAAAATAAAGTTTCAATACATATATTTATCAGGTATTAGGAAATAGTTATCTCCGTCACTTTTGTTGGAAATATAAATAAAATGAAAAGTCCTGGAATAATGAGGTATAGGTATTTATGTCGCTTGATATTAGAATGGATAGAAAAGATAATATCTTCCCAAAACTAATGTAAGTTTTTCTGTAATATAAATTTTAAAGGCAAATGTCAACGAAATATGGCTGCCATTTTAACACCGACCCATCATGCCTTCACTGAGTGTTGCTAAATCAATATTACAAATTCTTCTATAACGAAGAAAATGTGACATCAGTATGAAATAATATTGTTGCTTTAATGTAACGATTTCTACAATGTATTTGCTCTAATTTAAATATGTAATATTTACATTTGAAATTATGCGTTCGGAGATAACTGTATCGGCAAAAAAAACCATATATTTTCATACTAAGTTAAAATACAAAATAAAAAGGCTATTTTATAATTTAAAGAATTAATTAACTGTAGACGAATCTCATAAAAAGCATAGAAAGAGTGATTTTATTCCCAGATAAAGTAATTCGAGTAAGATTTATTTTTTCCACCAAAATTTCCTAATACCTGATAGAGGCCCAATTATACCATATATGACCCGAAAGCTTGAAGTGGGCTCTAAATGATGGGAAGAAAAAAAAATATATAAAAATGTAAGCTCAGTGAACCTTGGAATTCAAAAACGTAGTGTTACAGAAACGCTTCCATTTGGCAAGTATGGACATTATGGATATTCATTAATTCATGGCAGACTGGCATCTGTGTAGGGAGTGCGGGGACCGGGGTGTCCGTATTTTGCTACCAGTGACAGTGTAAACAAATATTAACAGGGTATAATGCCAGTTAAAGTTAATTATAATTAAGCTTATAGCTTATGCCTGAAAGATTTCGTTTATGTAAAACAAATATTTCATGTACTTTTGAGACTTTTCTTCATAAGTAACTCTCAAAGCCACACTCCCGCAATGCTATAACCCCTATAACACTGATGTGTGTATTGACTCATGTCCCCCAATGGCCGCCTATCGTAGTTCGCTTCATCGCCGATGGCGCCGCCACCGATAACACAGGACTCCCCTATAAGTCCAATCGCCGGGGCCTATACGTCCTATGAGCGGTATCGTACGGTAATAACTTCAATTATCGCTCAGGTTAGAAAAGTGTATATACTAAAAGTCCAAATGTATTCTATCAAACAATAATACCATTTCTGAAATAGTGCACAAAGCTACTGCTATGAGTAATTAACTTCATAATGAAGTTAAAATAATTATCAGAAATATCAACCTATATTTATCCACTGTGTCCTGTTTTGTATGTCCAGGCTGTCTGCTTGATCCAGTTCTAGCGTATTATTTGAAAGGCGAAAGAAGAACAATCGTGCGTTTTGGGTGCATCTTTGTCTATGTTAAATACATAGTAATAAACCCAATAGACATTGCAGAAATATAAATAAATCATAAAAAATCAAGTCATATGTTCTAAATGCTTAAAAGAAATCTCTAGATGAATACTAAGATATTAATTTTTCATTCATGTTAGAATTTTGAATCGCGCGTATTAACCGGAAGCACGCCCCAGACATTTCCCCTTTGACGCGACGTAGGCCAACTGTGCTGGAGCTGTGAAAAGCAACAAATATTTTCTTCTAAACTTATAGAGACCTACTCGTTTATTTAAGTAAGTACTTGGACCTAAATTTAATCACTATTTAAACATTGTTTTGATTTTACTCATAACATATTGATCGAACTGAAGACCGTGTCAGCCCCGAAACAGCGAACTCTAGCTCGATCCCAATCATGGCCAAATGTGTCATCACAAAACCAGAGGCAGAGGCAGTCAAGACTGGTTATGGCTACTAAGCTAGGGAATCATATGTGTCTCATAATTTTTGTATCAATGGTCCGTTATCATTTTTTTCTTCTTTCTAAAACCACAAATTGAGGTTTATTCCAAATTTGATGCCTATAAACTTAAAGGATTTAACAATTTTATTTAGTCGCGACACAAATGTACTAATGTCAGTAGACAGTTATCATGTATTGTTTTGATCCGACATGACTGTGATGACATCAATCTTCTCGTGATGACATTAGTTTAACAATGACTGATGACGTACTCTGTTTTCCGTATCACTGTCAGAGACAGACCCATATATCTGCCTATGTCAGTTTTATTCCAGTTCGCTGCAGTCTCTTATTCGCTGCAGTCTCTTTAAGTTTTTATGATGCTGTGTTCTAAATATCAATTCTTAAAAGAATTATCTCTCCCTTTCCCGTCTCCTCCCTGTCACTACAGCTAGTAGATGGAGTATCTATCTCTACCTCCTACTCATAACTGTCCCAGGAAGGAAGGGCTGGGTTATACTGGCTACATTCAACATTGTAACCAGAGTTGTACATTCTGATTGTAACATATCTTGTAGCCTATGATTATGTTACATAGTCATAGATACAAGATATGTATACATAGTACTATGTAATCTGCTCCGGTGAGCTGGGGACAGATGCGCCGTCTACATATCCAGGGGAGTATCCGCGCGAGAATTCGTGTGCGTTAACTGCTTGGCTGGTTAGAAATCTGTTAGAAGATTATTTTCATCTCTCTGTATTTGTTATATCGTTTCGGTGACTGCAGAGCCAGGGGACCGGCCGTAGGCCTATGACGTCATAGCAGCGGGGGTTCCCCCCGAATGTACAACAAGGGTTGTTTTTTTTGCTTGACGAGGCCTGCAGACGTCTATATGGAACACCATAAGACGCCTGCAGGCGTTTAGGATTAGATTCTCTATTTCGTTAGCTTTTTAATGGAATAAATGATAATCCCGGAGTTTCTACCTGCAAAAAAGCATATGAGCTTTGTTTTTCTGATCGGAGGGCTTCCCCGACCTGCCGCTATATGTGACGTCATTGCGCGCATGGTCACGTGATCGCATCTGATGATCTGATTGGCTTAGAGTCGCAGTGGCTCTTTCTTCCATCAACCTTCTGTTTTGGCGGCCATTTTGAATTCTCCGGCTCCGCTTCAAGTACGCGGTTAGCGAGAACTTTTTAATTATCGCTCAAATCAATAATTTTTTCGAGGCCATTGTTATCGAATTTTTGCAAGCCAGCTTTTGAGACTACTTAAGGAGGTTCGACCTATGACGAAAAGTGGAGTTTGAGGCCAAAAGGTAGGGGAGCCGCTATGTAGGATCGACCTTTTAATGGCGGCGTGACGGACCTTAGATTTCGTATAAGCCTTTGGCTTTTTTTTCAAAAAAGCGCGGGGGTCACATTTCGTCTAGCAGTTGTAACCCGTTTTGACACCAACATTAGACAGACAGATACCAAAGCATCTGTGTTGTTATTATCTTAGGCGTATTGAAAGTGTTTTATAGACGTTTTAATATATAGGTTTAAACCGGGTTTAAACATAAACAACAAATAGATACAAGCAAGGTTCCACCGACGGAGGCCTGCGTCAATTTTTGTGACGTCGTCCCATGTCAGTGTGTCATTCTGACCCAGTTCCTGCAGTTTCAAAATGAAATGTCAGGCCTTCGCTGTGGTCATCTCCCGCTGACTAATCGTAATTAAAAGCAATCCAGGAAAGATATAAACATTTAGAACTAAGTTTGTGGACACCTGACATAGCTTGAATCAAATTCTTGTTATATTTTATACAAATCCCGATCTTGATTCTCCGCGATCTTAGCCACTTTAAGTTATTGGTAATGTTATATATTTCAGCTATTTTCAGAACCCTGTCAACTTATGAATGGGAGATGATTCTCCTGTGTGCTTGCCTAATTTCCACAATCGTTGAGTGGCATTAACCATGGCTACTTATTTTTTATCTGGTCTAATAAACACCTGTGTCCTCCGTCACTCCGCTGTATAAACCTTTTCAACCCCGGCCTCCACAGGGGAATTTTGGGGCAAATATTCTATAATTAATATGCATATGTCTGGATAAAAACTACAAGTAACTTAGTTATAGTTTATGACAGGTTAATTAAACAACGGTGTTTTCTCTCTGATGTCGAGGAGTGGAAGAAGGAATGGCCATTAGTTAATCTGTTAACACCCTCATTAAAGAACAGCTGGACCATGGCTAAGCTCTGCCCCCTCGACTCTCCCACGACCACCGCTTTTTTTTTTAAAAAGCCGCCACCGGCTACTCACTAAAATTAGACCAGGCGTACCCGTTATCACGGTCCTACGCACATTGTAGAAAAAAGGGAATTGCTGCTGTCTCTGCCAAACAAATACATGCTTATTCAGCTTAGTATCCACGCTCACTCCAACCGTATATTAGTAAGCAACGATATTAGCTAGTGATTACTAGAACAATATTGTCTAGAAAAGAAGATATAAGCCCATTTACCACCACCAAGTCATGAAATATGATTTGAATTGATCCCCATTGCCGCATTTTAGTTCCGACACAAGCCGCTCTGGCGCTACCATATGTCCGTGTTTACATCAAGCTGCATGCAGGCATGAATGTCCCATATACACGACGCCAGTGGCGATGTGTGTATGGGACACGGGGGGCAGCCAGGGGTGGGGTGGTGGGAAGCATTGAAAATGACAAAAAGATTCCATACTTATATGATACATGTATATAGCCTAAGACACCACAACCAAATTAATCTCGCGGTAATACTCTGGACCAAATTGGGATGATAGTTCCTCCTGTCTTAGGAGTAATAGGATATCAGACAGGCGGTGGTGGATGACATTTAGTGGTCAATACTTATGGTCTGTGCCCCTCTTCCACCTTCCCACTTTACTGTTAAGGAATAGGGCGCTAAACTATAACACTTTCTTTCTCCATTAAATATATACCACATTGAAGCACTTCCAATAGAGATTCCGATTCTAAGATGGTTATGTACTAAAAATCGGTTACCATGGCAACACATTGCTGAGTGTCAGCAAATTCGGGTGATTGTTTTAATGGAAATTAATCATTTCAATTTATAAATTATTTTGAGGGAAAATTTATGTATGTTATTAAAAATCTGTTTTCATGGAAACGGTTTTTCACGTAAAACTATTTTTTTCTTCATAATAAGGTATCGAAGACTTTGAAATCTAATGTTTTTGTTAGGACAAATTCATCAAAATAGCTATACAAACAGGAACAGAGACACAAATAAGCCCTAAATTGTTACATTGTTTCCATGGTTACCATTCTATCCCCCTTGAGTTAGTTGCCATGGACAAAAATACTAGAATATTAATTTCCATGATTTATGCGTTATAGTGATACTAAATACACTATGATACGTAGTTACCCAACATTTCTATATTTATTCTGGTCTCGTTAGTATCGCTCCACATCGAGCGCTGCCTTCTCTGCAGCCCGCACCCTCTGTGGTGCACACTAAATCTCACCACTCCCCATGATGACATGTCACTATGTCAAATTTGTCCAAATGGGCAAGATGTGCTCACATGGGCCTGAAGGTACTATACAAAATTGATACGTTTTTTCTCTCGAATTCCCTGGTAGCGACAGTGCCCCATTGCATGTAAAGATAATACTTGAATACAGATTTTTTTAAATGAAGAAAAACTTGGGTTTGCGAGGGCGCTACCTCTCCCTAGACACCCCTTACAACCCATTCTTTACCTGACATATAGAAAACCAGAAGTCAGTTTTGGCCAGAACACTTTTCGGCAGGCTGTGACTGTGCTACAGTGCACGGCGACAGCCTTTTCAGAGTGAACCAGAACAGCAACAATTTTTGCTAGATAAGGATCCCATGGGAGTTATCGGACGAATCTACAAAATAATGTCAATCCATACATTCTTAATCTTGAGCCACACAGCAAAGCAAATGATTATGCAACGTTCTACAATCATAAAACAAAATGCATCAACTTACAGTTAGTTACATCAAAAGGGCTCTTACATCCTATTGTTTTCTGTTTTCTATTTTCTACTTTCCCATAATGCATTTTGGGGAGACGCTACTTCTCTTTCCCACACAATTAACTTAATATGTATACAATATGTTATTCTAGAATGGCGCGTGGCCAGCAGAAGATCCAGTCCCAACAAAAGAATGCCGAGAGGCTAGCTAAGCAAAAGAAGGGCCAGGGACACGACCAAAAGAAGGCTGCTCAAGCTGCACTCCAATACGTCTGTTCTGTTTGCAAGGTACCGCTGGCGTTGGTTTCTAGCTGTTTCTAGACTTTAAGGCATTTATATACTATGCCCACCTTCTTTGGTTCTTTCATGTATTGGATGTAATCCAAAATTTAAATCTTACTCCACTTACAAATGTTAAGTCCATTATTTAAACATGTATACATGTGCTAGTAGATCAGTAAATTTGAAATAAATGTGTGTGAATACTATTGGTGCATACTATATACTGAATGCAGAATGGACACATTCTTAAATTCTACAGGAAAGTTGCTAGTGACGTTATATAAAAGAATCTTTTATATAACGTCACTAGCAAGTTCCCTTGTTCAAAGCCCTTTCAATGCGTTGTGTTAATACAGCTAAACCTATATGGATATAAACTGCTGGTACCGATAGGCTCTCATGCATGCAGTAAATCTCATCTCGTGAATCGGCCTATGAATAATAATAGATTATCTGCATAGCTCCCATACCAATTTGATTATTCTTTTTGCAGTCACAAATGCCAGATCCCAAGACGTATAAACAGCATTTTGAAAACAAACATCCAAAGGCCCCTCTTCCAGATGCACTTAAAGATAATTAAAATGGTGAGTTAATAAGGTATATCTTAAAATGTATTTTGTGCCATTTTCTTAAGATTCCTTTAGAAACTAAAGAACTATAGGTATTATTAGATGCTCTTCTACTACTATCACTATACAGGTTCGCCTGTAGTGGGTCATATCGCATTACATCTGTGAAAAGAACATTCCTCACTATTTTGTTATCAGCCGATTTTCCCTATTTCCCCTGCTCCCCATCCCCCCCCCCCCCCCCACACACACCTCCCCCCACTGCCCTTCCCTATATTTACCCTCCTCCTCGTCGTCCACCCACCCTTAATAGACCCATATTCTGTCCATCACACCATTGTCAAGTCTTGGAGTCAGATCTCCTCTGTAATCTGGGGTATCAGTTACCAGGGGTAGTTATGTATGACTTTTGAGCTGATTATTGCTTTAAAGTTGGTCAGAAAAATGTACATACCGTAATTATAATTGTTCCTGAAAAGGGAGTAAATAATATGCATTATGAAAGTATATCTGCATTTTTTCAAACATCTGTGTTGCTTGTTAATTGTAAAGGCAAACACGCGTATGTAGTGGAAAATGACACTCAATGTCATGAGTCCCCGTGCGACAAGATCCAAATTATCAACCTGTCCCCGGGCAGGTTAATTTAAAATTACCTGCCACGTCCTTCTTTTTGGGGCCGGCCAAATTTAGTTTACGGCAGCCGTCATAACTATCGTCTCTCACCCTGATAGGGCCAAAATATAAGAAAGTATGGTGTCAAAATAGGGCGTAAAGCAACTGACTAACCTCCCCCCTTCATGTATGTATACATTGTATGTATCTCACCCTCTGCCCCCCCCCCCCCGCCACACACACACACACCTCCCACCAACAACTGCACATAAAATTACATAAGGTCTTACCCTTTCTCCCTCCCCCTCTAACCAGTACAAGCAAATAAAAGAGATGGTTTAGTAAAACAAAAAAAAAAGGCCTACATGTATAGCCTTGGATGTAGTGTTCAGCTCACAGAATAATGTTCTCTGTTCATTACTTATGAATCAAACCTATTGCAGACAATGACATAGTTCAAGGAGAGTCGAGGAATTCTCTTGGAATAAGTTCTGGGATCACCCTTTCCTTGTTTCTCTTGATATAGCAACAATGGGATGAGACGCATACGTTATAATCTCTACTGTATATCTTCCTGTATTTTTCTTCATTTTTGTACTGACGAGGTTTTAATCATAACCACTTTGTTTTGCAGACACTAGAAGATCTGCAACGAGTGTCCCACCTTTTCAGGTGTAACCTCCCCATCTCATCCAACATCTCTCTTTCTTAAGAAAGTTTTTTTCATGAAGCGTATCCTACATCAGTTTCTGTACCCAGGGAATCTGAATCGCAGCCGGAAATATGAGATCGCGGCATAATGTTACGGAAGTAGCCCACGAATTCCAGCTGAAGTGGCAAACAATGGATGCGACTCTAGCTGTACTGATTAGGTCTATCCAAAATATTTGCAAAACGTAGCATTGCTGAAATATATATCACCATAAGTAAACATTTTTTTCATGTGACATTATATATATGTGTGCATTATTTCAAACAATGTATATCGTGATGTATGTAACGATGGATACGGGCACAACATAGTATAACATTATTTAGGAAACATTTATCTTATTCTGGGTAGACACAGGATCTTTGATTACATTGTGATAACATGTGGTTTCAACCTAGCTTTCATTACTCTTAACTTCTTCCTTGCTCTACCATCTTCATGGATTAGTACTTCGGGGTACCCTTAGGCTACAGGCCTGGAAGGCGAACAGCGGATTCATATTTAGTTTTACACTATTGATAATTCAGTTTGGGTCGGTATGGAACTAGATATATAACTACGGTACTTTGTATACTCACAGCAAGTCTATACCCATGATTATATCATAGTAAGAACTTGCATTCTCCAGGAGTCATTTTCACTTTTTAACATTTTAATTACAACTCCGAGGTAGTTTTAATCAACACCAGTGCTTATTGTAATGTAAAGTGAATACTGGACAATAAGGTAAAATGCCGCTATTAGCCTTCCTGACCTAGTCTCATCACATGTTTGTTGACCATGATTAGATGAAAAACGGCGGAATATCTTATTTTAAGAAATAAAAAAGGTAACATAACCAACTCTACTTGTATTCTTATTTCATTCATGCGTTCCACTGAGTGTTCTTTGGTAATTAGTTTGTGAAACATCTGGCAAAGCATGTTATCTGCCGATTACTTTAAAGAATTCGTCTGATCCTGCCAAAATAGTGAACTATTATCAGGGCATGTGGTAACACAACCTCTTGGAAACTATTTGTCATAGGCTCTTGAGAATCGATATGAGCTTGTAACCCCAGTCTTAAGGCGGTATACCAATTTTGGTCTTTCTAACACCATTTTTCAGACCCTTAAGTGGGACTTGCACCATTATTTCCGTCATCCCAAACAATATGCTGCGTGTATGCTTCTAATCAGCGAATAATTAAGAGTAAAATAATTATTGGAGTCAGGTTACGGGCGACAGAAGGGGAGCGGACATTAGATTAGATAAGATAGTAATTTCTCTTCATTTGGTTGTTGATATGAAAAAGACTAAAGCTAGAAACCCATGTGTATGTATTGCATGATGCATATTTAAATATGTGATGCGTATTCACTGAACAAATGTATCCATCAAAATCTTTTAACGCTATGCAAAAAAAACCCTACAAATGACCTCTGATGATATCAAGTGCAAATTCTCTTACGTTTACTCTGTGTGATCGTGCCTCTTGGACCGGACAAAAAGCAGATGTGGGTTCAGTCCTACTGATTTTTACTTTTGATGAATACACATCACGCACTACGTACACTTGGGTTCACAAAATGTTGAAGTAGAAGAATGACGCCTTTGAGCTTTTTATATGAAGTTCTATTCTTTTACACTATCATTATTATCCATTGGTATTGACACCTTGGACATTTTGACTTCGAATATTCATTTTCGTAAGATTTAAGTGCTATTTCATATTATGATTTTATTTTCCAATTTTATTTTTTTCACCAAAACGATTTATTCTAGGTTGGTGTGATTGCCAAATGGAATAAATTCCCAACATCAAGCCGGCCTCAGGTCTATTGATACAACTAGCATGTGTCCATTCACATCAAAACCAGTTGACAATGTTTAGCTTCTCATAATCTCATCTCATGTATTCAAGTGACGTTGATAATTTATTGTATGTATGTATTTCGCAATAGGCTAGAATACATGTTAAATAACAAACTCAATATATCAATTGGAGGAACCATAGCATTAACCTTGAGAAGGATACGAAAGCCATACTATTCAAACCTAAATAGTATTTATTGATTTGTACTTTCTGCCCCCAAACTCCCCACATGCCCTAATGCTCACTCGATATGAGCGAGCATCCAAGGCTTTAAATTATCTATTCTTGTTTATGTAATAACCTCCCTCCTAAAACAAAATTTAAAGCAACCATGACATTTAAGAAAAGTAAAATTTAAAGAAAAACAAGTAAAATTTATAGGCAATTAATCCTGGGTGTTGTGCCAAGATATACAAAGACGAGTGAAAGGGAGGCATTTTGTATTGGTTTTATTAAACAAGATGTTCTCACCTACACCACGCACCGACTATTTCGCCGTATGCTACTAAGATAAAAGATATTGCACAGGTTATCTGGGGGACTGATTTCCTTGCGATAGCGAGTCGTATACATCAGTTAGGTTTGCCCAGAACTCAAAGCATATAATATTATATATATACATACAAAAGAAACTTAAGGTGTGCGAAATAACATTAGAAATAGTGCCTAGTCCTCAGTCGTGCATGTTCCAAAGATATATTATTTTGAACTCCTTCACATCAAACGCCTCGGGTTCCTGTATAAATATATGAGTAAATTTCTGTCTAAAAAACAATGTCCTGAATACTTCGAAGTAAAACACGAAGAAAAAGGCACGGTCTTATTCAACCCGGTTCATACAAACCCAAGAGTGCAACAACCAATGCTCAGTGCGTGGTGCCGATTCCAGACTACAGCTTATGGATATGATAATGAACGCTCATGAAATTATTCAAATAACCCTATCACCACTCATCAGAATGTAGATATTGACATGTGGACCACACTGTTGTAATGCTAAAAGAGAGTATGTATACATAGCCGGCTCTCCAACTTCCAGAGCGTTTTATTGCTATGGTTATTTACTAGTATGCAGGAACGAACCTAATTGGGGAAAACGGGAATCTGGGTTTGATCAAAGACAATCGTTCTTAAGACCTAGTTCTGCAAGAGGGGCAATAATGGCATAACTGTATCAGGATAGCTAACTAGGAGCAATCACCAAGACTGTAAATACAAAGTGTAAACCATACAAGATTGGTCTGATTTTGTTTGTTCCAGTCTGATTTTTTTTTTGCATCGATATAATTTATGTAGCAATTTTGGGAGAAATGGAATTTTCGTCAAAAAAAGTTGTAATTTTTCCAGGGATTGTTTTAAAGAAATAATATACTTATTATAGGGTTTTAACATCTTATTGAACTGATAAAGCGTGCGAAATAGTGTAAATCATGAAGTACAGGGGCTTTCGTGACAATTTATGTAATGAATATCAGACAATTGTTTGCGGACGTTTCATATAAATAACGATTTAGATGTCAGGCTTAGGTGTTACTCAATGGTGAGAGGAATGGTAGTCAGTAATAGTAAGTAGTATGACGGAGAGTTCATAACAGAGAAAGCCATAGAGAAGCCCGTTATTCAATAAAGGGTAGACAAGTAGTACTAGAAAGCCAACTTTATGTTCGACTGGTGAATGAACACGGCAGGAATTACTCCCCATTTTCTGCATATGAAAGCTACATTTGCTAATGTTTAGGACATTTTCACTTATACACATATTAAAGTATATTTATACAGGCTTAACTGTAGATATGTATCGTATAATACCATCCTGGTTTCATAGAAATGTAATGAATACAGAAAAAAAAGAATAACATAAATATATTTCATATGAATAAATGACCTTGCTCGGGAATGAAGTGTTCATTCAATCCAATATATATGTGACTGAACTATCTTACGAGTAAAAATTATATATTATATCGGTGGATGGGAAACCGAAAGACTCGTTACTACGGTATGAGCAAATTGCTCGGTGCTACAGTATGAAAAAAATTGCACACATTTTTAACGAATCTTAAACTGTAAAAATCTAAATTTTAAAATAAATGATGTGACTAAGGAAAGTTATTGACTCATTTTAAAACATATATGAGTGACCGTATAAAGATTTTAGGCTGGGTCAATGGACATCCTAGCTTGTAAATTTGGGGATCCACTTCTACAACTGCAACTCGGAAGACCATCCACTGACAATGTGACCTGTTGTGGCGCGTCCAATGACCTTCTACGTCCAAGTGGATCTTCCAAATGTGAATGCATGCACAGTTCTCGTACAGTTTCCACTCTACACAGTAAGACATTCACGCTGAAATTAACATTTTCTGTATATTACCGTCGGGTTTCTCGACCATACTGCCGACACATGTCCTTACATTCAGTGCCTATCGGAGTGGGGTGTTTAAATGTACGTACGTTTAGGATACGGATACGGACGGTGGCCCCAAGTCCAACGCAATGTAAAACAGAACCCGGTGACCCGCAAATGCCAACTTGAACTTGAAGATACCCCCTCCCGACAAATAAACTACATTCTTGTAAACCTCTTAAAATTTGGGCATTTTGCAACAAGAAATTCCTGAATCTACATTTACAAAATCCCTAAAAGATAGCACTGTATTATTGGAATACAAAGGATGTATCCTGCTTAGCACCGAGACTAGGAAGTTTGGAAAGTTGTCTACGATTAAGAAATTGCACCAAGCAACCACGTCACAAGTCGTCATCGCCGATTCCTTCAAATGCGTCATTCTCTGTGAGTCCGGCTCGGTTAGAATTCCCTTTGTTGTGTGCACTTTTCAGAGCGGCAAGCTTCTCCTGAAACGGAAAGCAAAGAATAGATGAAAACCTTTTGTAATGGTCTCGTAATAGTCGGGTAGAGAAGAGGGCGAAATTTGCCTAACATACAAAAGTTGTGATATAGTTTTTTTCTCACTGGATTCTTAATATATGGGTGTTGGCCGATGATTTTCAGGTGGATGGCGCATTGCCACCCTTTAGCATTTTGAGAAATCCAAGATGGCCGCCAAGATGGCCGCCAAAGTAAAAAGGTGCTCATAACTAAACAAGTTGTGGTCCGAATCTTTAATGTTGCACCATTTTGTTAAGGTTTTGGGGGTCAAGGAATCCATTAAAATAGTTTTCGAGGGTTTCAGATCAGTTGCCATGGAGATACGGTTACCATGGTTATTCAAATCTTTCAAGAATTGAGGTTTCTTCGGGAATTTCACATGTTTATCAACCCAACATCACATTTATTTCATTCCAGCAATGCAAACATATATTAAGATATAGTTCATAGGCATCAGATGTGTTGTCAAGGGCACATGGTTGCCATAGTTACTAAATGCATGCAAGACATTCATTAGGGCCAATGGAAAAATTGCTCATAACCTAGGAAGTTGTGGTCCAAATTCTTAATGTTGCACCATTTTGTTATGGTTTTTGGGGTCAAGGAATCCATTAAAATAGTTTTCAAGGGTGTCAAATTGGTTGCCATGGAGATACAATTACCATGGTTATTCAAATCTTTGATGAAATTAAAGTGGCTAAGATCGCTAAGAATAAAGATCGGAATTTATGTAAAATATAACAAGAATTTGTTTCAAGATATGTCAGGAATTCTCAAACGTATTTCTAAGTGTTTCTGGATTGCTTTTAATCGCATTAATCAATGCGAGATGACCACGGGGAAGGCCTGACATGGTTTCATTTTGAAATGACAGTAACTGGGTCAAAATGACGCACGGACAAAGGACGTCACAAAAATAAACGCAAACCTCCGCGGAGGAAACTTGGAACATGTATCTCTATACTAAGAGTACATAGGCCTACACGCATGTAAGATACTTCCAATATGCCAATTTTCGTTAAGGAATTCCAACGGCTTTGTGCAGATCGAATACACATTATATATATATCCAAATCCAGTGAGAGAAAATAGTTACGGCAATGCTTTGTTTACATCATGACGGTCGCTCTGACAATGCGTCAATGACGGCCGTCACAAATGCGTGTGCGTCATTTGTACTTGCGTAACGGCCGCGCCGCACCAGGGTTATTTTGGTCTGCCAGACCAAAATAATTTTCAACAGGATTATTCGGAAAATATCTCACAAATATGGGTTTATATGATCAAATCAGGAAAGCCAAGGGTAAAGGGGGTATATTGTATTCAATTACTCTAACTCTAACCAAACTCTCATAAATGAGTTCTGTGGTCGGCAAGTGCCACTTTAAGATATCTTGGGAAATTTCACACTTTTATCAACCCAACATCACATTGGTTCCAATCAAGTCATGCAAACACAATTTAAGATGTATTTCATAGGCATCATATTGGTTGTCATTAGAATATGGTTGCCATAGTTACTAAATACTTGCCACACAATCATTACGGCCAATGCAAAAACGCCCATAACTTAGCAAGTTGTGTTCCGAATTCTTGATATTGCACCATTTTGCTATGGTTTTCAGGGCGAAGGAATCCATTAGAATAGTTATCAACTTCAACTTCACAAGTTGTGGTCCGAATTGCACCTTTTTATTAGAATAGCTTTCACGGGTGTCAGATTGGTTGTCAGGGAGGTATGGTTACCATGGTTATCAAGGAAAACTGTTTCTATATTTATAGTTGAACCAAAGGGTTTCAAGAGAAAAGCATCATTTTAGTGAGATAACCATTCCAGTTCTTATTTGTTATGCGGTCAGTTTGAAAAAGTAAACCACCTTAGATTACTAGTGAAAAATCCTAGGAAGTTCAATGTTAAACCTAAGGAGGACAATGAAAATTAAGTAATAATGTCACAAAGTAATGAGTGAAGGGGCCATGTTTATTTAGTAGTAAAAGTAAATAAACTAATTTAGTTTCTAGTTTCAAGTAACAATCAAAGCAGCATTACATTGGTGTTATTCTGGCAAAATACAAAACAATGAAAAATAACAAATAAACATTGATTCTACATCCCTCCTGACATTTGGATTATTGCAATCTATCCCCACTTGCACCCACCTCATTTTATGACTCTCATCATAAATACATCAGGGACAATAACGGTATATTCTGGCCGAGGATGAGGCAGCAGCTTCTTGATCCTGAGCCCAAACATGGTGTAATCAACCTCTCATGGGTTTGGATTTATGGTGCTATGCCATACAACAACACAACACAAGACATTCTACCTGAATCCAGGATCTGGTAATGTCATCAACTAAGGGGGCTCTATCAAATTCATCATTTTGGTTTTCCACATACACAATCTGGCAGCATTCATTGTGTCGCTGGTTGATTGACCATAGCAAGTCATAAGGAAGTTTGGGGCTTCCTTGACAACTTCATCAATTCCCCAGCTTGCCAAATTTGGCAGCACATGGAGACCACCTTACAACAATTTGAGCATATGGCCAATGATGTAGGCCAATGGTTACAGGGCCATGGGGTGACCTCATCCCGCATAGTTAATCATTCTATTACAACAGTCACACTTCCAGAGATGTTCTAAAGGGTTTTTACTGGAGCCATGTACACATCCCAAACTTTCAACGCAGTTTACTTTTGCCTAAAATGAGGTTACCTGGGTGTTGATCTCTCTCAAATATTTTTCTCAACAGAGGTGGATGTGAATCTATTTAATAATGAATTCTTAACAATACAAAATATAGGTAGTAATGTTGATGGCATACATATTTTCAATGTACCATATTCTGCTTGCTCTCTGCCTCACACATACTTCAACCCACTTACAGCTGCATATTTGGTGTTGCAATTTTGCATTGAAAGGCAGCTTTTCCTGAAGCATATCCAAGCAACATTGTCAGTGCAGAAAAAACTCCATTTTAACATGCCACCCATAGGCCATATACTTGGCCCATTGATTTCCTGCATGCTAGGCACTAGGCCTATATTATAGTCAAATTTCTTACTTTATGTATAAATAATTAGGGAGTGAAGGGTGTGAGGGGAACAGGGAAAGGCGAAGAACAGGAGAGACAGGGAAGGAGGTCTCAGGAGAAAGAGAATAGGGAGGACAGGTATTATAAGTTGGTGATCCCCTTAGGTGTTGAGAAGTTATAGGAGCTCGGGAGTCTATACTTTCAGCAGAGTGGTAACCCAATGACTACAAGCACAAGCCAATACTTTTACCAAACTGACTCTTTATTACTCTAGCAGATAGCATATACTCACAGGAGCGGCACAAGCAGCTCACGCGCTGCTCGCTCATTGGAGGGTCCAACACACGCCCACAAGGGTGGAGTTCACACGAGAAGCACAACATTATAATATCAGGAACATTGAGGGAGGAAATAGGATAGGGTGGGGAAGGGGGACAAAAGTAACAGGGGAAGCCAGGAAGGAGGAGAATGGGGGGCAAATGGGGAAGATTCTACACCATGATAAACATCATTTCATCACTGATTGCTTCTCTTTTTGACCTTAAGATTATAGCTCTTCCATATATTATTACTTCTGGATCAGTCAATGTCTTGTTATCATCTTTTGTGTGCTCAATAGCCTGACCTATTGGGACAATATTTTGTTTCATAGTGTCATAGAAACCACAAGGCCAGCTGCTCTCAAAATCCTGTCATTCTCAATATCAGTCATTCTGGATGTGATTTTGGTTCTAGGGGATCACATATATATGTAAGCCTCTCTCTTAGTTCTAGTCTGTCCTTTTTGTCCATTTTCCTAGTCCTGTAATTTCTTCCTTGTGCTTCATTGGTGTTCCATTTGCATTCCTAACCATTACTTTAAGGCTTTCAACAATTGAATGCTAGTACAGGAATAATGGCTATGGGCCTATACCTTGAGAGTTTGAGGTCGTAGAGTATTGCCTATAATCCCAGCATCACCATGGCCATACCTCATATAATTATGGTGTTTCAGTACCCATATTGGACCATATCCCATTTGATAGCCCATCTCTATGGTGCATGATATGCTGACCATCCATGAGATACAGGAGAACTTCATCAGACATGGTCTAAAATAATCACAGATGATATAGACCATATCTGGCATAGTTTTAATATTGTGCAGCAAAGAATAAAGGGGTCATTTCCTGTACACAAAATAAGTGTAGGGTCCAATCCGACAATCGTTCTGCAGCAATGTAAAGACATATATGAGAAACACTGGATAAACAAACAGTCAGCCAACATCCTGGATCTTTTGGAGTTCATCCATGTTCCTAGCATTGCAAGATGTTATTGCAGGGTGGAGAATTTCCTCAGCTAGAAGTCAAGAGTGCTTTAACATTTTGTGGATATCTATTTTACGCCAATGTGTGTTCAACTCCTCAAAAAACTGCACTTGATATTTCTGAGAGGCCTGACCCTTCCACTAAAATACCAATGCTGCCCACATATGACATATGAGATGCATGCCACCCATTCTTAAAATTATATGAGAAAAAGCATCATTGGTCCATTGCACCTCAAGGACAACTTAATACAGCTGTTGATCCACAGTGTATAATATAACATACTCTTAATTCACAGACTGTGAAGATTTCCTTTGCAATTAACAGTGATGTTGCTATAGTTCTTTGGATGTGATGGAGGGTGGTCAATTAGAGCGAGATGCACTACTTTTGTCTTAGGCTTTACATTCACTCCTTCTTCTCTTGCATGGGTTGTTAGGTACCCATCAAAGCACCCATCAAGCATCTAAGTAGGACTTCTCAGTGGATACAATTTTTAAAAAATGTGGAAGTCTATCGCTGCCCTTTTGATGGGAAGATTCCTGAGTGGCAAAGTATATAGCTTACAAGCCAGGATTTGGTACAATAGGTGTCAACAGTTTTGGATCAAAACTATTGGCTTTTTTAACCATAGCTCATAGAGTTAATGCCTTGTTTTATCATATCTTTATCCCATTGAGGACGGGGTGATGCCTCAAGGCATCAACATCAAAATGGCTCAGGGGACGGGCTGATGCCTCAAGGCATCACACATAATTTGGCTCAGGGGATGGGGTGATGCCTCAAGGCATCAATTTTTTATATAAATTGAAGGGGGCATAACTTAATAAAAAATGAATGGATTTTGATGAAATTTAAAATATATGTATACAAACACACTAGAAATATTCTTATAGGTATGTTGTCATGGAGACAATAATGATGACGTCATAACTAACATACATAAATGCTGGAAAGTGAATTTGGAGCAAGGTTGCCGCCATATTGCACCCAATTGAGACCCATTATTTTAATTATTGAAGACCAAATTCTAGAAATTATGAAAAAATATGATCAATAACTGTTTACACCTATTAAACGATGTACATATGACACATATTATTTGAAGAAAATATTCTTAAAGTGTTTTTAAACCCTAAATCTCATGTTAAACACCCATCCTGAAGCCCAAAAAGGGGGAAAAGGGCCCCCGTCAGGCAGGCAAAATATGTGTAAACTGCCCCCGTCCTCAATGGGTTATGTGTGGCAACAGCAACAAACTTCTTGAACCTCAGTAGCTTATTATATGTAGGCATGACAAATGTTCTACAGAAGGGTTGAGCTCATAAGCCATTTCCTTTGTAAGTCTTGACATGGTAGCATGGTGGCTTACTCAGGTATTCATGTGTCTGAGTGACCTTGGGGTTGGGGCTGGGGTTGGTGACTCGGCATGTGCTAACAAAAGATGGCAAGCAGATAACTTTCCAGTACAGTCATATTTATTCCATAGAAAATCCAAGAGTACATCATGCAAAAAAGGGTCAGCCAGAAGTGACAACTTTTGCTTGGACACTGGGTGCCCTATATAAAGGAAAGATCATATAAACTGACAATAAAACCTACATAAACCGTCACACAGGTAATGACAGGTACATCCCTGCCTGTTGATGGGCAAAATCAGAGACCACCAAGAACCAGCATAAGGGTTTCACCCTGGAGGATATGTAGGATGGACCATCAACGGTCCCCTCTACCCATTCCTCCCCTTATTGCCAACAATAGATGATGTATTCCAGCAACTGCATTCATTCATTGGGGTTGATTCTCACAGTCTCTTTTCTCTGTTTCTCTCTCCCTTCTTCTCTATCTCTATTTCCTGGGTATGATCATTTATATAAAACTGCCTCCCTCTCAGCTCTCCCGCCCTTGATATAACACTTCAAAGTGTTGATAAGGGCGTAAAGCAACCAATCTCACTCACTCACTCAATCTCACAGTTATGGTTAAGGAATGTGGTGTGCAAATTTAACACCAGTAATAACTGTCGCCCCCACCACTAGCCAGAAGCTGTGAAGAAAGTTTATAGAGAAAGTTATAGAGCTAAAACTAAACATTTGTTTGAAAATGGATTCCTTTTGACATTGTTGTGAATTGTTTGATATGTTATATTAATTTATAGTGTAAATAAGTATTCTTCTATAAGCCACAAAAACATAATACCCTTCATCACTTTGCCATAGTTGGGAATACCGCATTCCAAGCATCGCTGGGACTATGAGAATTCAGGAATTTGATGGCTCCTGTGATGTAGGGTAGATACATCTGTTGAATTCCCCAAGATATCTTAATTAACAAAAGTATCTACATGGTAACTGACCAGAAACCCTTGAAAACCATTTCTATTGAGTCCTTAATGCTAAAAACCATAACAAAAAGGTGCAATTCGGACCACAACTTGTGAAGTTGAAGTTGAAAACTATTCTAATGGATTCCTTGGCCCTGAAAACCAGAGCAAAATGGTGCAATATTAAGAATTCGGAACACAACTTGCTAAGTTATGGTCATTTTTGCATTGGCCGTAATGATTGTGTTGCAAGTATTTAGTAACTATGGCAACCATATTCCCATGACAACCTATCTTATGCCTATGAAATACATCTTAAATTGTGTTTGCATGACTTGATTGGAACCAATGTGATGTTGGGTTGATAAAAGTGTGAAATTTCCCAAGATATCTTAATTTCATCAAAGATTTGAATAACCATGGCAATTGTATCTCCATGGCAACCAATCTGACACCCTTGAAAACTATTTTAATGGATTCCTTGACCCCAAAAACCATAACAAAATGGTGCAACATTAAGAATTTGGACCACAACTTCCTAGGTTATGAGCAATTTTTCCATTGGCCCTAATGAATGTCTAGCATGCATTTAGTAACTATGGCAACCATGTGCCCTTGACAACACATCTGATGCCTATGAACTATATCTTAATATATGTTTGCATTGCTGGAATGAAATAAATGTGATGTTGGGTTGATAAACATGTGAAATTCCCGAAGAAACCTCAATTCTTGAAAGATTTGAATAACCATGGTAACCGTATCTCCATGGCAACTGATCTGACACCCTCGAAAACTATTTTAATGGATTCCCTGACCCCCAAAACCTTAACAAAATGGTGCAACATTAAAGATTCGGACCACAACTTGTTTAGTTATGAGCACCTTTTTACTTTGGCGGCCATCTTGGCGGCCATCTTGGATTTCTCAAAATGCTAAAGGGTGGCAATGCGCCATCCATCTGAAAATCATCGGCCAACACCCATATATTAAGAATCCAGTGAGAAAAAAACTATATCACAACTTTTGTATGTTAGCCATTCTGGCTGCCCGACTATAATGACTTGTACAGCAAATCATGCAGTGTGACATGAATGGGTCATACGTTATTCGAGTAAAATCGAAATTCTTGTCACCGGAGAGTTAGAACGATAAGGTCATGTTGAGTTAAATATTTCTATAAAGACCAACGACCCGATCCACATTCGGAAATCATTTTGAGGGAAAATATTCAACATACACAGCCAACTAGAAACCTTATATTAGCCCAATACAGCATTACCACACATGCTTGGCAACTATTGAAGCAATTCCTAAAAACGGTAACATTAATTAACGGGAAACTTGATGGTTCACTTATTAGCAACAAGGGGTACATAACAAGATGTAACGCACTCACTATACAAAGCTTTCCGTGCCTTCAATTGTACATGGTCGCTATGTAACAAATGATTATAGATGCTCTGATTTTTTTGCTTTTAAAAAAAACAAGAACAAAACACCAGTTCTTTAAGCCAAATGTTTCATTTATTGCAAAGTATATCAGGCATTTGGGAGAGTTTAATTATGCAATTCCAACGAAACACGCATCATTCCATGTTAGTAATATAAAGTTAGCCGGAAAAAGGGGTTATTATGCGGAGGTAAGTTTGGTCTGAAATGCGCATCACTCAGAATACAGAGACTCACTGGTGTAAGGGTATTTCTGTCGGATCTAAAGTTGGGTTCGAAAAACACAACCTGCTAAAATATAATCATGAGGTTCATTAATCAAGCGTCTTAGATGAGTCGAATGATACAGAAATTACAAGAAAACAAAAAATAAATAGGGATGCAATCATGCTTTATTGCTTCTACATATATGTACATTTAATAAATGCATTTTTTTTACAATGGCTACTGATTTGGATATTTGTATATGACTAGAAAGTCACAAGGCGAATAAAATAGGATATTCAGGGGCAATAGCGACATTTGGGGAGCTATCAAAACCCGTTAATACGAGAAAACTTCACCACCCCTCTGAAATGCAACAGAGAAAATAAATGTTTGATATTAAAATAACATTTTACATAATAAGACAGCCTTGGAGTAAGCTTAAAGTCCATGGTATTTTGCAGAGATCCTGGGTGTATACCATTAATCGTTATACATGTAATAGGATCAAATATTTATTTAAAAGTTGAGACATGAATAGTAGGAACCAACACTACTACCGCCTTGATCGACTAGTAGTGGTGTTGATATCGTAGACAGGTCCTTCTGACAAAGGCAATGTGTCGGTTTCGCTGTTTGAATAAGGATATGTGCAAGACTTGAAACGTATAAACTTATCCAGGCTCTGTCTCTCATTAGCTGTATTGTTAGACTGGGTAATGGTAGTCCGGCCCTCAGATGGATATTGTTATGTAGACCTAAAGAGCTATTGTAATAATAATATAGAGAAAAGGTAAGAATGACCCTCACACGATGGTAGTGTTTGTATGAGTGTTTAATGGTACTGAGAGTTGGGCGCTCCTGGTAGTATACATACATATTAATGAGCGTGGGTAAACCTACACCTCAATGGGAGGTGTGGGGAGGCTATATGCCTATATAACATAATCTCCTCCCCCCTGAAACAATCGCAAAATACGGATAAAGGTGAATTTTAAGATTGAATATCAATATGAACACAATACATCACAAGTATTTTTCGATTTTCTATTAATAAATGGAACATTTTGAGTTCATCAGTTAAATAGACATCATATTTATAATATACAAATCTGACCTCAAGCGATGAAGAATCTTAAACATCTTATATGAACCATTACGAGATTAACCTTAAAAATATTCCAATCGTTTTCCTGTCACCGTCCAACGCTTTTGTAAAATAATCTGTACCTTCCTCGAGGCGCGGAAGTGTCGATAATGCCCACCAGGTGGTGCCACTCGTCCCAACACATTTTAATCAAACTACTGGGTTAACATGGGTAAATGCTGCCGTCTCTTTAAGTTATACGACAAGGAATCAGCCTAAATACAAAATAAAGCTGGCTACCTATATTAATAAAGATGTGTGAAGTACAAATCTTCCCCTTATCCATGTCTCCTGTTAAAGGTTATAAAATCCAACATGGAAACCGGCCTGTGAGGCCTTCACTCTCTGACTACGCATAGGTTAACATATGATTTAAATACGAACAAACTGCGGACCCCTACGACAAGCAGTAATCAGTGGCCTGGGAGGCCTTCACTCCAATGTTTTTAAAACAAGTTCAAGCAATATGACAACATATCAATGTCTGATTAAATTCCCAGCCGTGCAGTATGTACGAATATGGTCGTGTAGGAAGACGCACGTCTGCGGAAGCTGCAATGTCCACGATGCTATCCTCAAGCATGGCTTTCCCCAAGGGCCATTAGGGTAGCACCTGGTTGGTCCGTCGATGCCTCACTGCAATTTAATTACATTTAAATCGCACATTAAATCGTGTGAAAACAAGAAAACTAATGGCATGTTTTTAACCAGATACATTCAATCAATCGATAGGGAGGTCCCATTGGTCTCTGGGTGAGAATTGCGATATGGAACTGAGTCAAACATAAATAAAAATGCTTCCCAAAAAATATCAGACCAGTTCTGTTTTTCATTTACAGATCAGGATAGGCAAGTAAAATATTAACGATCTGGAAGATCTTTGCATGCGGCCAAATACAGGCTCTGATAATATATAATGTAGTTGGCTATACGCCTCGTCTAGCTTGACAGCAACACGAGCGGGCCGAGCCCTGCCTAACTCAAAAGCGCGGACGTCGGAGAGAGCACCTGTGCGAGTCGCGCAGTGTATTCTCTATGGAGTAGTGGCAACAGGTGGTGTATTTCAATGCCGCGGGCCCGGAAAATATATCATGACTACAATGCTACTGTTAACTTTCGGCAATTTGCCCCCGAGGAGGCTTCCCCGGCCTTGCGCGGCCGCGTGCCGTGTATGCTCTGTCGCCGGGCGGCCGGTCGGTCTCCCGACTCCACCTGGTTAAAACGGCTTTGCTAGCCAAGTTGGCCGCTTTTGTAAAACTTTTTTAAACATTAACTAATAATAAGTATTTAAGGAATAATAAAAAGGACAAAAATAGATATACACCTTTCCGCGTCTGCACTGTCTATCCATGGGATCTGCAGCCTCTCCCCGTTTCCGAATACCAGCAGCAACACGTACCTAGTGTCCAGCCTCCTTGTGGCTCTTTCAATTAGCTCGGATTCCGTTCTCGTTATGCTCGCTTCAATAGGCAGGTCTATTATGAATTTTTCCGAATTGCTGAGGATAATCATTCTCTCCACCCAGTGTATGACTAATTTGTGGCCATACAAACAGGGTCTCCGCAGCTCGATCCCAGTAATTTTGGGAGCAGCTGCCCTGTTTAGAGAGTTTGATTCCACAATTATTTGTCTCAAACGAATAGAAATGATATTGTTATCTGTCTGGATTTTAAGGATGATCCAGGCAGACAAAGGGTCTAATATCTGCGTTCCGCAGACCCCTGTGCAGCAATCGCCACATAAATTTTTGAAAGGGTTTAAACATTTAATACAAGAAATAAAAATCTGTCTATATTTCCATAACTTGGTAATAATCCACAAGCCGACCAGTACAAAGAAGACAATAGACACCCAGTCTGGTCTGTAAGCCAACTTCTCCAGTGTACTTTCGGCTATCAGCGGTGCGTTGGTTGTCCTTGTCACTCCCACCTTCATGGGCCTCATATCTAGCCTCGTGAGGTTATAAGCCTCAGTGGTGTGGGTTACAGACATGATCAAGGCCAACCTGTTTAATTTGTACAGACTATAAAGTGATAAAACGCCCGCCGATATGGAAATAATGAAACCTAACCATTCAATAGCTGAATTTTTCTTCAATGCGGCCACTGCCCAGTCTATTTTGTTCCAAGCTGTGATTATTTCCTGATCCCTCTTTATCAAATCTTTTGCCATTTCTACAGTGTTCAAGCCCCCGTCCAAAAGTTCTCTTGGCACGTGAGCAAGTGCCTCTTCCAAAGATTTTCCCGAAGGGAAATGTAGTTGTATAATTTTTCTCATTCTTGACTCACCTGAAAAATTGCCAATGTCAATATTAAACGCCCAGGCTAGTGGCATATTGACATTAGCAGTAATATTAATATTGTTTAATTTTGAATTGCAATGTGCATGTTTAGTCATGATGTGGGCCGAACCAATGGTGGCGCTGCACCCACAAGGAACATTTATAATTGAGAAAACAGCTAATTCAGCTGTTCTCGAAGGTCTACCGACACAATGGAACATGGCTGTAGACCCTTGGTTAATTAGAATATGTTCTCCCTGGGACAGTGGTACATAAGTTGATTCTATCCTACTCCTAACAAATGTCTTAAAGTTACAATTTCGCATAATCTTGTCACGTTTATTCGCCATAATGGCGGCCAGACATGACTTTCCATCCATGTCGAATTCCAGTATGCCTCCTGGACACGTGATATCGTGGCTCATTGCTACACAATCGCCCAGTTCTCTGCGTGAGGAAATTAAATAATGTTGGCCATTCGAGCCCCATCCTAGAACGATGTGTTCTGGCATATCTATTTTAGTATATCCCATTCCTGAGTGATTTTGAGCGTCAATCGGAATTGGCAATGCGATAGGCTCATATAGCCGGTAGTAGTACTGAGCATATGCAAATGACAACGGCAGAGTAATTGTAAGCGTATTGTTCATCATGTTCGTTCTGGCCTGTGATCTCCAATACTCATAGCTTCCCAAAGGTCTAATATTTTCTACTTTTTCTTCTAATTTTAATCTCAAATCGTCCACACATGTTATCAATTTATCCTTAGTCATAATCAGGGCAGGCAATTTTCCTGCCTGAAGTTCGATTAAAGCATCCAACAATTTGTTGGAGGCATGTTGGTACTGCAATTGGGCAGCTATCCCCGCCAGCTGCTCCGTCAGTCGTATCAAGCTGCTCAGAGTGCTGGAGGTGACCGACTGCGACTCAATAGTGTACTCAAAAGCCGTCTTAGTAACTTCTGTTATGTTGGTAATAATATCAAATACCTCTTCTACGTGTTTATTAAGGAATGAAGCCAGTGTATGTGATCTTTCAGCCAGAATTAAAATAATGTTATCTCTGTCGATGTTCTCCTCTGCCGATGCCTTCATAACTTTTATAATTTCAGCCATATCCGAGGCCAAAAGATTGAACTCAGGCTCTGTTGCCACCCCTATTGTCTCTCTTAATACGTTTCCAATGATCTGAACCCCCCTTCGCTTTGTTCTAGTGTGTCTAAAGCTGTGTAAAACTCTATCAATCTTTCCGTATGTGTCCAAATTTGATTTCAATAGCAGATCATGGAACTCTGATACCTTTATATTAGTCGAATTAAGGGAATGATATGGTTCCTCACGCTTCAACCTGTGGCTGCTGGGTCTGGGAATATCTAATTGCAATTTTAGGGTGACGGTGTGCGTGCCAACTCGTGTGTTTAGCCTTCCGGGCAATTGTTTAAACACGACACCATAGTTTTGCCGAAATGTATAGTCTGCCTGAGCGGCGTATACGAAAACAATCGCAGCCCTATTGGGTGAAGAAGAAAAATACAAGTTAAACAATTGTTATCCGATTCACTCCATACCGAGCCTCTAATATAATGTAACAAGTAAGGAAAGCTTGGTAACCTGAACAAAAGTGGCAATAATTACCAATTCAGGCGAGCAGATATCAGGAAAAATAACCTACCATATTAAAATGGTGCCAGGCATTGTGGCTGGTCCAGCTTAATCCTAGGCTAGATGCAGGAGGGTTGGTACCTTACAGAGAAGATGTCTGCTAATTTCCACGGGTAGGTCCTATCCCTCTGAAGCCTAAAAGCTTTGTAACTGAGTCGAGGGATAGGGCTCTTATACAGTGACAACATTTTGACTTTTCCCAGGAGATTCCATAGCTGATGATGTCCTCTCCAGGTCTCATTAATATTAATCTAAAGTCAGATGTCACCCCCATGTGTGTGGATTTCACAAACTCTTCCTGTACCCACCTGTTGCCTGATTTAAATTCTGAGTGCATGGACCACCCCTTTTCCCTACTGAGAACAGATCATGACATTGCATGTGATACAGCCCTCGATGACCAAACTTTTCCCCACACAAAGGCAATGAATAATTAGTGAAATTGAAATAAAGCTCATATTCTCCTCTCTCCCCTTGGAACGGGACAAAGCGACTAAATTAACATTCATTGATTACAATTCCACACACAGTCTCTCCTTAAAATGGTATGGGAAACTAAACCTGTCCTCTCCCGACAGCTGGGGTATCTGAAACCTGTTCCTCCAGGTTGTATGTTAATGCATCTAGATCGAATTCCCTGTCCAGCTTCCTCAAAAAGTCATCGGTCAAGTTGCTTCTCACAGGTTTGAGATATGATAAATGTACGTTTCTCTTCAAATCTTGCCCATCACTCATCCTCCTCAACTTTGCGGTGCATTTATTAACTTTCCTAACCAAATAGGGCCCACAAAAAACGTCTTGGAGCTTTTTCGAGCAATTCATGTCCATCAACCGATGGACCTTCACGTACACAATGGTACCAGGCTCTATATTTCCCTCTCTTATTGTGGAATCGTGCCTGGTTTTCATTTTCTCCTGTGTTTTCTCTAGACTTTCTGAAGCTTTCCTGGCAGCTCGTTTCTGCCTTGAAACTATATCTAACAGATGTTCTTTCACCGATTTATTTTCTTCGGTAATCATACCGAGCGCTACGTCGCTGGGCGTTACCGCATCCCGGCCATGGACCATCATATACGGGGTGCAAGACAGGCTGTAGCTGTCGGTCGTGTTGAGGGCAAAAAGAATCGATTCTAGGTATTGATCCCAATCACGCTGGTTCTTGGAAATAAATGTCCGTATATGTTCTATTGTGCTCTGATTTCCTCTCTCACATAATCCCTGAGTCTGAGCCCTATATGCACTGGAGAATACCTGTTTAATTCCAAAAGATTTGCAAAAATCCTTGAATTCACTTGATATATAACAGGCTCCATTGTCTGAAAACAGATTGCTAGGCACTCCTACTCTGCAGATTACATTTTTGTAAAAGTCTCGCTTCAGGCTTGAAGCATCAATAGCCTTGCAAGCCCAGCCGATGACGAAACGGCTATAAAAATCAAAACACAGTTGTATATACTTATTACCACTTGTTGTAGTGGTCATTGGACCCATAGCATCGATTACTAGATGAGAAAAGGGTGCTGGTGATCTATCTCTGATAGTCATCGGGAGTTTGATGGGGTTTTTCATCTTCTTAGCCCTTAGGCACGGATCGCAAGTCGAGATGTAATTGTTAATATCTTTCACCATCGATGGCCAGAAAAATCTTTGCCGGATGGCTGTTAACGTTTTAATAATACCCATATGGCCTCCCAAAGGTCTAGTATGTGTAATCTTCATTAGTTTATCCACACACGACTCTGGTACGACCAACTGAATTTCATTCTCAAACCTTCTCCCACCAGCTGATCTAGGCACTCTGCACAAAATATCATTGTTATAAAAATATTGCTCGTGACTATTCAATATTTCTTTTGCTTGCTTTTTGTTTTCTGGCAGTTTTCGATCATTCAAGTAATCCTTTATTTGAGCACAAAACAGGTCGTCACCCTGCTCTTGCCTCAGCTCTGCCGTATCCAAAGGACAATCTATTTCGGGATTCGATGTACCATAGAAAAATCTGTCAGTATTCCTATGTGAACTTGCCTTTTTCCCTGAACCTTTGTTATTCTCATCTTTCTTTCTCCCTGATTTATTTATCGTTTTATCCTCTTCAATGAGGCCAGCCTTTAATTTGCTGTTGACAGTACCAGCTCTTGTTGTTTCACGGGTGGTTACCGCCATCACGGTGGCGTGGCTGATATGGTCCTTATCAATTGACGCCTCAGGGGGCGTGTCACCTTCATGACACGAGGCTGCGACCCTATCTGATAACCCAGTCGGTTTTTTCACAGCTGTTTCAGTACGACCACTTTCCTGCTTCAAAATGGACCTGTATTTATGCTTTTTAATTGGGTAATTCTCCAGGTAATCATCTTCCCTGAACGATTTTACTGCATCTATGGGATGGAAAGAAATCTGCCTATTTACTGACTCCACTTTCGGATCTGTCACTATTTTCTCTACTGGGTATTCCCTTCTACTCAAAACATCAGCTGTGATGTTTAGACGACCTTTCAAATGCTCAATGGAATAATCAAACTGGTTGAAAAATTCCACCAATCTTGCCATTCTTCCTGTTAAATTTTGCTTTGCATTTAGGGCCAGTAAAGCTGCATGATCCGTCAGAATTTTGAATTTTGAGCCAGCCACATAGTGTTTAAATTTTTCCAAGGCAAATTTCGTACCTATCAGCTCCCGATCCGTTGTTGAATATGAAATCTCGGCTGCATTTAACCCTCTACCTGCGAAAGCAATTGGTCTCAAAAACCCTTCTCTATCAGGCTGCCAGAGCGATGCCCCTAGGGCTATTGAGCTCGCATCACTTGTTATAATGAAAGGGATGCTATAGTCTGGGTATTTCAGTACAGCTTCAGTACAAATAGAACGTCTGATTTTTTCAAAAGCTCTCTGACACTCCTCCGACCAAATATATTTGACTTTTGCCTTGGTCAAATGATACAGAGGCTGCATTACCTTGCTGAAGTCTGAAATAAATGATCTATAATAGTTGGCCAGACCATTGAAAGCCCTAAGATCTTTCACATTCTTTGGTGCTGGATAGGTTGCAATTGGTTTCACTTTTTCCGGATCCGGAGCTATACCTCTTCCATCTACCATAAACCCTAGGAAAGGTACCCTGGGTAATCCAAAGGAACATTTTTGCTTTTTGAACAATATATTCGCCTCCAAAAAAATTTTAAATATTTTCTCAAGATCTCTCAAATGGTCATCCCACTTGGAGTTTGCCAGCAATACATCGTCGATGTAGCATATTGTTGACGGTAGATCTTTCAACAGTGATTCCACGACTCCATGGAAGGCTTTTGGAGATGTTTTTAACCCCATAGGCATAACCTTATAAATGTAGTTCCCAAAGGGGGTGCTAAAAGCACTCAATTTCCTATGTTCTTTACAAACTGGGACCTGGTTAAAACCCCCAAAACAATCCAGCTTGCTGAAGAACTTTCCCTGCAATTCCCCAACGTTTTGCAAGGATTCTTCTGCACAAGGAAATGATTTCGATTGACTTTTTACCTGAGAATTCAAATGCCTGAAATCTGTAACGAGCCTATAAGCCCTGTTACCCTCTTTAGAACTGCCCTTTTCTACTAAGAAAGCTGGGCTAGTGAATTCCAAATTTTCGTCTGTCTTTTCTATAATATTTTGCTCAACTTGTTCGTCTAAAATCTGCTTCATTTCTCTTCTAATATTAGGATTAATCCTATAGCTCCGAAATTGTTTTGGTACATACTCCGCCTTCAACTCTATGGGATGTTCGTATTTGGTCGTTAAACCCAACACTTTATCACTGCCGACGAATACATTCTCGTATTTGTTTAGCAAGTTAATCATCTGCTCCTTTTGACTCGGTAACAGCTGTTCACCTATGTCAAATTCTGCTGGCTCGAGTCCCTTACCCTTATCGGATTGTTTTTGTTCAACCTCGATAGCTATGTTCTCCTTCACCGACTCGATGTTATTCAGGGACACAAAGTCATTTTCAGTCTTAATACAATACAAACCAATGATAGAACCTTTAGGAATAACTCTGTATCCCCTGCTAGTATTATATACACATGTACGTATCAAACCATTAGGTCCCTGGGGCTTAGCAAGCACCCGTTTCACCATATAAGGAACTCTCGTCTTTCGCTTCATATTTTCTGTTATACCGATCGTATCTGATATATCCTCAAATGAAACCACATAGTTTGTAGCCTCCAATTCTGATCTAGGAGGTATGACATATCGTCGTCTAGCTCTTATTGTGTAAATCTGTTGTCTCTGTGCATTATATTTTAATTTAGCAGAATTGCTTCTTAAGAATTCGGATCCGATTATCATCGACCTGTCCAGCTTAGGGACTACAGTGAACCAATGGGAAAACCATCTTTCCTTGATTCTGAATTTAATTTTGATCTGTTTTCTGGCGCTTTGTGCTCCACCGTCTGCAATATAAACCTTGATATGACAGTTTCTTGAGAAAAGTATAACATCTCTCCTCAACAAAGCTTTGTAAAATTTCCCAGAAATGCAACTCAGAGTTGCTCCTGTGTCAACTAAAGTTGGTATTTTGTAATGACTCAGTTCCAACACAATACAACCCTTATTCAAACCAATAGAAATGGGATCTCCCTTACCTGGCGTCAATGTCAAAACTGCATCCTCCTCCTGGGTCCGTCCGAATAGTTCATTAATGCACACAATAGGGTCTTTTTCACAATCCTCATGGCGATAGCCCTTGTTTTCGCCATGGGTATCTAGTTTTCCTCACTTCTGGGGTGAGGTGTAGGAGGCCTGTATCCTGATGACCTTCCATTCGAATGACTTCTGTCTTTGGAATTGCTCCTCCAGTTCTCCTTGCTGTTAGACCTGTTGTTCCTCCAGTTTTCCTTGCTGTTAGACCTGTTGCGACTGCTTGATCTTGGCCTCTCTTCCTGCTGTCTCCATGGTTCCCTGCTGTTACTTCTGGGCTTGCTGGAGTTCCTTCTTTCACTGGATTTGCTGTGTGGTCTTTGGTAGTTGTCTCTAGACTTTGACCTGCCATCCTTACTGTAGTTCTGATATTTATCACCAGATTTCCTCTCCTTACTATAGTGACCATTTTTCTTTTGGTCCCTCCTGTCGTATCCTGATCTTCCTCTGCTGTCAGCTACATAGAATACTTCCTTCCTCGTCTCTCCAGCCTTTGTTTGAAATGCCTCATAAGCCACCTCGTACCTAATTGCCAGTCTCGAAGCAATTATGGCTGTATTTGGAGCCTCAGCTAGAACCATCTTTCTGAGATATTCCTTTAGCCCTCTGCAATATAGGTCTGTTCTCAATGATTCGGTCAGTTCTCCGTGTTTGGACAGTAACAGCAGCTTATCTCTATTGTAATCCTGTACGGATTCGTCCTCCCCTTGAGCCCTATTCACGTAATCATTGATTCTCTCCTCAAACGGTAAGTGTTTAAACTTTTCCATAAACGCAGGAGAAAAGTCCTCAAATGTTTTCTCTGGGCTTGCTGCTCTGTATTGTAGGAAATATGCTTCTGCATCTCCAGCCAGAAACTTTCGCAATCCTTCTATCTTCATGGCCGTTGGCAATTGCACGTGGCTCGTATATGCATTGTAATTGTCCAAGAAATTGCCGGCAGATACCATCGCCGTCGGTTGCGAGAATACCTCTGGGGGCGAGGCAAACATTTTCAGGATTGCCGGCTGCACTTGCTTCTCATTGTCCTTATGACCCAGGCTTCTCGCTAGTTCCCTTACCAGATCGCTCATCGTTGTTTTGAACATCTCTTGCTGGCCTTGCATAGCCGTCTGGTGCTCGATGGATAAATTCTTCATGGCGTCTGCCAGGCCTCTATAATAGGCGGTATCCACATCCTCCATCGTGAGCTTCTCTTCCTCCGATTGTTTCTGCTTTAACTCTTCCTTGAGCTTCTCCTGTTTCAACTGCTCTATTACCTGGTCATGTCGTTGTTTCTCTGCGAGCAGATCCTGCTCTGCTTTCTCCTTAGCATCCCTTAGTTGCTTTTCTTCATCCGCCGTTAAAACCATTTTCCTTGGAATAGAGGCCTTGCTGTCTTTGGTGAGAGCCTGAGGCTTGTATAACCCCGGTCGTGGGGAGTGTGAGCTAAGATGTTGAAGGTTAGGCGGGTTTTTCGTGAATAATTCCGAATATTTGCTGAATCCTCGTGCTGTTTTTGATTGTCTATTTAAATGCGATCTATTTTCCATAAATAGGATCTTATAGGGTTTCTCCACCAATATGTTATGTAGACCTAAAGAGCTATTGTAATAATAATATAGAGAAAAGGTAAGAATGACCCTCACACGATGGTAGTGTTTGTATGAGTGTTTAATGGTACTGAGAGTTGGGCGCTCCTGGTAGTATACATACATATTAATGAGCGTGGGTAAACCTACACCTCAATGGGAGGTGTGGGGAGGCTATATGCCTATATAACAATATGGACTTTTATTGTGTTCATCAAGAGCAAGGTTTCTTCCAGTAGTTGTAGAGTTGTGTCACCAGTGTCATTAGAGCAGGTCTTCTCTTCCTTTTGACACAATAGTGGTCGTGAGATTCTGACTGAGTGACAGTGTAGAGAATCGTTGCTGACGTTAAGGTCTGAAAGAGTGATTTGCGCCGGGAGTAGAACCGTGGGAGGATATGCCGCCTGGGTCGGTGATAACACAATGAGAGAGTGCGGGGGATGCATGACCTCTTTCAGAAGAACTGGATATTGTGTCGTCCAGCAATTGCTGGACTTATTTGGAAAACAAGATGATAAGAGGAGAATGTCGCAAACGAGGATTCACAGAATGGCTGGTTGAAATTATCAGGAAATGAAGACGACATGAATCGATGTCCTTTATGCCTTTGAGTCAGGAGTGTGGCAGATATGTTGACTTGTGATATCTGTGAAAAAGTACACATTTATTATGCCTTTGTTTCCACACAAATTATGTTTTCTAGCTAATTGATTGCAAGGGGCTGAAATAATTCATATTCAAGGAAAATAGAGTTGTATCGTATGGAACAATATACTTGGATACATGTATTTTTTGTTAACTTCAGAACTTAGTTTTTTTCTAATGATATGTAAATACTCCTCTGATAACTAAACATTTAGACTAGTAACAGCGAAGAATTTAATAAACCAAACATCTATGTGGCACAAAAAAGCAATGCTGATGTTATCACGGGAGGAATTTACACATGTGTGAAGGAACCTCCATGTAATAAAAAAAAGCCTAAAAAACGCCCTGTATGTCACATGCATGGCACAGGGTTTAATCATATCACAGTGATAATTTATACTAATTTGATTAACTATTCATGATTTTTTTATAATTTGATCAGTTCAGGTTCTCTGGGGAGAAAGAAAGATAATATAGTGGGTAAAGTAATGTACTATTAAAATCATGAAAAAGCTATTTACCTTCTTTGGGCTGAAGAGTGAAAAAATCATTCGACACCGTGATGCGTAGGAATTTGCTGTCAATATATGTGCCAATGCCTAATCCGACACCTTCTTGGTATATTCATTTACAAAGCAGACCGGGGTAATGCTCGGGTTTCTTTATTGAAGCGGCCGGGCACACATGACGTACGTGACAATGACTGGATCATATAGTTACCCATATTTATATACGAAACGTCAACATTTTACACTATGGATGTCTTAGATATATCGTACCACTCAAAAATACCTCAAGAAACCTCAATATCCAACAAAATATTTCTGCGAAAGCGAATATCGCAGAACGCCGTCATCACAAAATGCTTATGTAGAAAATGCCGTGAAATACACGGCACATAATAAAATATTCCAAACCTGGAAAACTTGAGTCTACATTGGATTTTCCCTTAAATTATATATTAATGTACTCCAAGGTTTACTCACATCGGTGGGTGAAGATGGTGACTTCAAAGACGAACTGCTGACATCACGACTCAGTTGTGATTTGGCTTTGCTGCCATTGGTACCACGATTCCGATCAGAAGGCTGGAGTGAATGATATTAGAATCAAAGATAACAATTCGTTCAGAACTAAAATTCTTATCTGAGCGAAATAACACAGGAATCATTTTTGGAGCCATCTTCACCATTGGTTACATCAAAAGGTTTGCTTGCCAGTTTATATCTAACATCAATGAAGAACATTGGAGATCTTACCCGCTTAATTCTCTGTCCTTGTTTCTTCATAATGAGTTCATCAACCATCCCTTGCAGGCACATACTCATCAGGATAGCCTAGTTATACAAAGACGAATGGAATCAGGGGTATGTATTCATGCTGAGTTATAGTGACAATTGTTTTTTTTATTGGAACGACACTATTGGCGTCCTACCGTGTCCAGAAAAGTGACCGCACAAGGATAGGATATGTTCATAGGTTTTGCATGGTTAGTTTATTATTTCGAAGGTAATAATGGCCCAATGGCCTGCAACCCATCCACCCACCCTGTCTCTGTTAAAGCTCATCAGGCACAGATACAGACCCAGAATGGGCCTATATTGTTATTTGGTTGGGTGGAACATATAATCCCAATCAAAATGATGTTTTTGGTCCAAAATGGACTCAGGAAATAAAAACGAAAATATTAATGAATAATATTTTACCTATATTCCCAAAAGAGTGGGGGGTGGATAATTAATGTAGGGTTATCCCCCCATATGTACCTGTGATGGACAATGTACACGCCACTTGTGGTGATGGAGGTGCTATGCACTGCCATTTCTAGAGGATTGTCAAATGATATAAATATGATATCTATACTAAAGATGACAATTTGTGATATTTTAGAGGTGGAAGCCCCTTTATTAGAGGGATTTTCCCTATAAAATATCTCATGGAGAAGGTCTGGAAGGCCCATCGTGTTGAGCACTGGTAACATAACGAATACCTGGGAGCATTAATGTATGAAATACATGTATTTGGAGTATTTAAGAGTTTAAACTCTGAATTCCTATCGAGCCGGCGGGGCGGTGTTTCCCCTCAGACACAAGTTAGGGAGGAATGTCTCGTTGGTTGGAGGAGGTCCCCGCCACCTCTTATCATAATTGATTGAGTGATACCAGCTGGATGGGACTACTTCACACCCCTTCACCATGCACTGATGACAGCACTCTATTGTCAAGTTACTTCCCTCTCTCGGATTTGACTTCCCCAATGGAACATCTGCCACATACTTCATTAACAAATATCAATTAATCTAAGGAACATATAGCGTTGGTTTTCCACACAAATATCCCTAGTTGTGCAAGTCATCGAAAACTACAAACACATTTCATAATATAACATAATGGGTTATATTAATACCTGGTCACTGGTAATCGTAATCCATTTTAGTGTGTCCTTCGCTATAAGGTATTCGAATGCAAGTTCGAGTTTTGTAGGAGATGCATTTAATAGGGGTTCCCCATTTGTTTCTGCAATCTGTAAGAAATAAAAGACAATGACGGATATTAAATGATTCATAATCGATCCTAATGATTTGCAAATAGACTGTGCAAGGCCAATTGATTGTAACTACATGACTACAATTTACCGTAGTGGTGATTCTCCAACATCGCATCCTCGTGACTTTGAAACTTCTTTCCATAATTTCTTCCTGTAGAAAAGATAATGTTTTAGTGACAACTAGAAATAGTGGCAGCTGACCTGCTGAAAGTAGTATCCAAACAAGCTAACATATATAGTCACATACGATATATACCGATATCAGTCGGGTAGGGCAGCTATAGCTATAGTATTAATTTACAATTGCTTGATTTTTAAACCCTAAAACCAGATACATGTTGTCCTTTGGAACAATTGTAGGCATTAGTCATTAACCTAAGGTGAACAATAGTGGTGTCAGTATAATTTTTGGAAATAAAGTTAATAGAATTACTTTATCACTTTAATAAATGAATGAAAGTATATATATATCCAGTAAAAGACAAGGCAAAGCACTGAGTGGAAATAGAAACGGAATAGAACTAAAGAATGAGGAGATCTAAGGAGAATCTATCACATGAGATAAGCAACTGAAGTGACCTGTGTTTACATTTAGTGTTACACTTCAGTTACAAACTCCAGGGGGGTGGGGGGTGGGGGGGGGTCTAAATTTTTAGGCAAAAGCGTTACATAATTTATGGAGAGCCCTTTTTTTTTATTTCTTTAAAGGCTGGGTTCCACTGGCCGGCTACTACTCCCCATGCTTCTTTGATAGTCTATTGCTCCTGCTTCTTTAGAAGCAACTGAAGGTATACCGGAATAGTTGCTATTGCCCCACTACTTCCACCACTACTTCTAACGCTACTCAGAAATGTAAGCAGACAACATTCTATTTTCACATAGAAATGAATGCATCAAGTAGTGTGAGAAGTAGCGTAGAGTGGTGCTGGTGCTCCGCTTCAGCTCCCGCTACTTCCTGCTACGAAGTAGCCACCGCTTCAATTCAAACATGTTTGTTAGAAGCGGGAGCACTCTACGCTTCAAAAACACTCCAAAAGTAGCGGGAAGTAATGTGGCTTTGTAGCGGGGCCCAATAGCACCCATCCCCGTTACTCTCCCGCTTCTGCTGCTGCTTCTTTCATCAAGAAGAGCTAAGAAGCGGGAGCAGTAGCTGGCCAGTGGAACCCAGCTTTTAAAGCCAATACATTTAACAATAATTCAATGGAAAAACACTATAACCGTCATGGATTTTTTCAAGTGTCTTATGATAGGATGTAAAGAGGTTGGTTTCTGACTTACTGTACACGTTGCCCACAAGTTTTTTTCAACCAGGGATTTCACGAGAAGCTGCAGGCTTCGAGTGATATCCCTGGTTGAAAAAAAACGAGTGGGCATCGTGTACAGTAAGTCAGAAACTAATCGAGTTACATCCTATTTTTATACCACAATCTCATATTGTAAAATAAATGAATAAACAAACTATTTATTTACCTCGCTTCACTCCAATGATCCGCCATATTGATTTTTTGATATCAAAGTGCTAGACAAGCGTATAACTGATTGGCTAATCAATGTTGACATGGACGGCATTGGACGTCACAAGCGAGCCTAACATCAACTAATAAGAATATTTCTTACACTTAGGCTAAAAAAAGGGTAATATTTTCGCGCGTGGATCCATTCAACAAACTACAATGGCATGTATCCACTCATTTGCAGCGTGTACAACCCCCGATCGTGGTATAAGATGATCTCCTCATTCTTTAGATCTATTACGTTCCTATTTCATCTACACCCCCATGCCTTCAACCAACCTCCACATTCAATACAACACTGCTGGCCATACTTATAGCGACCCACCACTAAACCAGGCCTCCCCCTGCCCCTCCCCAACTGCCAATCATTCACCCCACATAAGCAGCCAATGTCACTCCCCCCTCCCCCCCCCCCCCCCCCCACCACACACACAGTCCAATACACAAACAATGACTGTGCTCCACCACGTGCGCTGCTCCGATTTCTTTTTGCATAAGGTAAGGTTGTTACACTGGTCGTATATCTCCCCCCATTGTACCCCTTTTAGAAAGGAGGGATTTCATTTAATCAGAAAATCAGTTTAATCCCCATCCTCCTTAATAGTAACGGAGTATTCAGCACAGGTTAGTTTTCTTTTTCAATAAACCACGAAAGAATTAAAAGTAGACGTTCTCAAATCATTTTATAAAGGTGACTAATATCAGACCTTGTTTTCAGCGTCCGATCCACCGCCCTTTCCTACTTGAATGCGGAATGTTAGTTCACGGTTACCAGCAGCAACCATTGCTCTGCTATTAAATGTGGGAATGTCGACGGTACAAGGTCGGAACTGGATGTGGCCATAGAACTTGAGGGTTCTGGCAAGGCGAAGGTACTGCAATTTAAATAGGGCAACTATATAATTTCTTGGCTTATTTGGGAGCAATCATAAAACAAATAGGGGAAATAAACCACACAGTAGACTTCATCGTAAGAATAGTGATTATTTCTCATGTACTTTAAGCCCCCATATATGCTGTACGATGGATAAATCTTTTTTTTTGGTAAATCATTCTTACCAATGTATAAGGAATCATATTGAAAATTGTAACACCCTACGGTTTGTAAATACACACGGTCATGATGCCTACGAAAAACACTATTCTGTGAGAGGTGTCTGGCCACCCATTGAATAAAAACGTTCCCCCAAAAATGTATCATCAGGCCACTGCTAAAATATTCAATAGTATTCAACAGTCGAGTATCTACTCCATACGCACGGGGAGGGGCTGTAGCTTTCTTATCTATACACAGAGATACTAATATTACTGACCTCTTTCTTTGAACCTCTTTGCTGTAAAGAGGACAGCTGACGATGCTGTTCCTTACTTGCAATAACCCATCCACGCTCGATATCATTTACTGCCTAGAATGATTGACAAAATTTACAACACGGAGATAGGGATTTCGTAAACAACAATTTTACAATTTACTTAATTCAATTCATTAGTTAACGTTCTTCGTAGGCTGAAATAAACAACCATTTAACAGTTTGGAAGATAGATAAACCAACATATTTGTCAGTCATTTATTACGGAGCATAGCCGCAAAATGATGCCTCTTCAATCTAGTTTGGGAGTGCACAACTGGCCATGTAGAAAAATGTACACATGTATGTCGAGTAGACGATAGTGAATTCTAAGCCCGAGCATATTGATTTCCAGATTAACATCACAATATTGGAGAATACATTCCGATTCATGATATCAGGGAAGGCTTGATATAAATCAGTAGCGTACATAATGAATGCCCAAATCATGGTTGGCTACCAAAATGGTATATATACACAACGGTGGATCAATGGAGTTTCTTTATTTTTTACTTATTTTACTTTTGGGGATGGTTGGAAAATCGAGGGCATTAAGATATAATCTAGGGATAATTTTACAAAACTACTTACTTGAACATATATAAGATTCATGGCTATACGATCATCCATTAAATCATCATCGAAAGAAGCATCCCAGTAGCTGAAATAACCGAGAGGTATTAAATAGGGCGACAATAGATATTCATGATATTTATACAAGATAAAGACTTGGTCTAAGATTTAGATGTAATGTGTTTATGTATGACTAATAAAAGATTGTTTTTGTCTCAAAATTTAAAATGAGTCCAGGTGTCACTCCATTCTCTTTGACCGCTAGTGTTAGAATGGTCCAAGTGAATGTGGAACTAACAAGAGTTCAAACAGTTCCAGAATCAAACGAGAAGTATGTACCGTTTTCTCAAAACAATACGATGAACGCCTTCCCGGTTAGCTGCTTTTAAAGATATGAAGGGCGACTCAAACTCCTGTAACTTGCGAACGACTGCAAAGAATCAAAGAAAAGATTAATTTTCTCTTGATTCCGCTAATTTAATAGCCAACAAATAACATAATTTTCACTTGATTTCATTCAGTTAACAGTCAACAAATAACAAAACAATAAAATGATTCTGTTGGTATAAAGAATCACTCAAGTCGGCATCTTAGAATTTTCTCTTTTATTCCAATATTTCGCCCAGGTGGGGGGGGGGGGGGGGGGGGGGGGGGCTTCTTCAGGGATAATACAAGAGGGTTCTGCGCGCCTTTATATATGTTGATAATGTGTTGAAAATGTGTAACTCTCCAGCACATAATGTGTGGGAGGCAACACATAATGTGTTGTTGATGTGTAACTTATATTGGTGAGGACACAGACCAGTTGGAAAATTGATAATAGTTTAATAAGATGATCTTGCAATAAATGATGTTTCAATGCTGTCTTATTAGTTTTAAGGAAAATATTTTCTGGGTATATAGAATATAGTTATTAGTATACGGGTCTATAATTTTAAGTCCGGTAGATTTCAATAACAATAAAATACTTTTTGTTTGGGTACTACTTACTAGCATTGTCACTTCCTTCCTCCTTCTTTATTAAGAAGAGTCCAAAGTAATAAACGTAATCATCGTCCAACTGAATCTCAGATGCAACAGACTACAATGAAAGGGTAGTGAAAATGTACAATTTGTCCTCGCCAATCCTCTCAAATAACCCAAATTCAAGAATAAATGAGGTTGAAAGTACAGTTCACCATAGCCGGCGGCTATTTTTGTTAATCACAGCAATACCAAAATAACCTCATCTATAAGTTGTGAGCCTTATCAACAAATATAAATGCTCATTTACTAAATGTGTACAGCAGACAAGGGTTCAATTCTTTTCATTTAGTTAAGAATTACTTTAAAGATCAATAGTTTCAACTTACGGATCCGAATGTTTAATATCGAATAAATCAATTAAATTGTCACATTCAAAAGTATAGCCTACCACGAACCGATGACTTTGCTTGGATCTCTGCAAGAATGCCTACTTCCATCCAAAGGACACCGAATATTACTCACCTCAAGAACATCATCGGTTTGGTCAGTAGACAATATATTCATAGAAATTTTGTGTCCATTCATGAGGTACGCATCTAAAGTGACATCTTCAGGTTCTTCCCGCTGGCTCGACTAGAATATAAGCAAGATCCCCATTAATGTCTAACTCTTCGTCAGATCTTCCAGTATGTGTAAATAATGATGAGATATTTAGTTTTTGGTGATCACTCAGTATCTGTACAGATGGATACACGATGGAAGGGCAACTATAATCTATATATAACAGTGACCAACCTGTTGAGCGTTTAGAAGAAATCCATTAAACGTTTCTCCTGTCGCAATCTGTTGGTTCTGACTAACTGAAAGACAATAAAAGTATTTTCTCACTCAATATATCTTAAAAGCGGCGTTAATGAGTACAAATAACACTATGCACTATAGTGTGCAGTGATATTAATTCTCTAAGCTACAGTGTAAATATGACTCACTTATTTGTATGTATCTTTCAAGGTGAAGTCGCCTTTCCTCAAGTTGAATAGGCGTAAGTGATAATAATTTCTTCGGTGGAAAAGGTGGTAAGCATTGCGTGCCATATTCCTTTTTAAGCTGAAATTAAGTGAAGAAATGTACCATATGAGAATTTAAAATATTTATAAAGAAAGATCTCTAAGCACGTAATTTGTTAACAACGGCTGATATAGTAACGGTTAATGTGGGACCAAAAACCAGCTCTCTCTGAATCTATACTATTGTTATACTTTTATGTTACACCACTTGTAACACTATATCCTTTCAAGACCATCTAAGTCAAAGACATTTAAGATCACTACGGTACAAACCTGTTCATTAAAACTATGAAGCTGACGATAGCGAAGAGAACAGTGGTACACGCCGTTGATATGTAAATTGAATACCTGGAGGAAAAGAACGCAATTAGTGATTAGTGATCATCTCCGATGATAATAGGAAAGTTTTTTAAACCATGGAGTACCGTACCGTATCGTATAATATACCATAGATCTATACCGGCAGAATTAGCCAGAAACCTGTTTAGAGGGGGTCTGGAGAACTCGGACAGCACTGGGCTCGGACCGTGGTACGGTCGGACCAGGGGTGTTAATGGACTCGGACCACCCAGTTAGTGGACTCAGACCGGGCATAGCTTTAGGCGGAACATATACGATAGGTATATATAGTAAAAGTAATTCTTTTATTAGTCAGTTTTACTACGGACACCCAACTACTACCTTTACTGACTTAGGACAACCAATTTTAGGGTTAGGTTTAGGATTAGTTTCCGTATGGTATGGTTTGGTCTGAGTCCACCAACCAGTGGTCTGAGTCCACTAACCCCCTGGTCCGACTCCACTAACCTGCTCGGTCTGACATCAGAGTGGTCTGTCTTCTCTAGGAAGCGTTTAGAGAACGTACGGTATCTGCTATTTTTTGCAAACAATTTCATGACTGATAGCCTACTGGCTTCAAATGGACTGCGTTGTTGCTTAAAACTACTGGATATCAACAGTATATAGGCTTACCCCACTAATATCTAACACTTGAACAACCTTGTTTTACGAACATGCAGGGAAATATATTAAGTCAACAACGGGGGTACTTCCACTCCAGAAATTGAGCCTGCTAGATTGATTCATGATATTATTTTATTTTCTGTTTTTGTTCTTATAGTTGTCGTTTTTCTCACTGTCCACCACCCGCCCTCCCTCCTCCTGCCACATTACAATCCATTTGTCGGTGTTAATACCTGTAGCCTTGCCTCAGCAGCAAGGCTACACTAGCAGTGGCAGGCGGCAGGAGTAGGGGTAGCGTGTGGGTGGGTTGAAGCTATGTAAACATGGCGGGAATTTACAACAGGGAGAGAGTGCATGAATGTTTTCAAAACAGCATTACTGGACCGTAAATGCAGTAGTTTTTCCAGACAAAAGGGCAGCTAACTAAGTCAAGTTTCCTTTCAGAGGAGTTACAGGTCGCAAATTACATGGGAAAACATTGAAAACAGGAACATAAATCCGGGTCATTCTTAGATGGGCGATGACACTGATGGGTTGGGTGACGTAAGGAATTTCTGAAGTGGGCTTATCCACCTCTTCACAGAGAGCGGATCTGTCACTTCTCGTCCAGAGGTATGTGGCACCAAAGTATTGTCACAATTTGATGGGAATGAGGGGAAGTTTTTGGCTATTTACTTTCATAAATATGGATTGTTTTTGTAGGTTGACATTGCCCACCATCCCGCCCACCATCCTCCAAGTTGTTCTTTCCTCCTCACGTGGCCAGTCGCATTAAAATTGTTTTATTTTAGTGTTATAAATCCATGTGAAAACCATCGCCGATGTAGGCAATGGTTTTGCACATTATATGCTCTATGGTGGTGCTGCACTGGTGGCGCTACTGGTGAGAGAATGAGAAACCATAACTCTGAGTTTACTCGAACTTACACAAGTCGTGCCTAGTGTTTGAGAGTGATGAGTATGCAAGAGCATGGCTTCGGAACTTCAAATATATATGCCTTCGATAGTGTGGGTAGGTATAGACAAATTATTCATCTCTACTCCCCATGTAGAGATGAAGAGCCCTCCATAGACTTTACACTGGAAACACAACTATACAACCTAACCGCACTTTCTGCGTGCAGACCCCCTGCTGTGCACATCTGGTCTCTTTAACTTGATGGAACCGAGGGGATATAGGGGACTTGCATGTCCGCCTACTTGAATCTTGATTCAATTAGAATTATGGGACCTATGATACAGTGTAAATTCCATATTAAAAAAATCGCAAGTTCATCATGGGATATTTATTGATGCTCTAACATTAATATCCATATGTTTTACATGGTTCCAAAGCACAAAACTCCATCTTTCCCAGACTTGTGCAGTGGTATATGCAAGCCCCCTATTGAGGAGGGTCTGACAGGGCCTGGAGAAGTGACCACAGCGTGACCTGATGCAAGCCCAGTGATTGGATGAAAGGGTTGATGAATTATTCATGAATCCAGAAAGGTCCAAGATTTGAAAATGGCCGCCATCCCCTCGCTCAATTCACTTAGAAATACATTGGATTAACAGAGTAATCATTGGTTTGGATCAATTTAAAAAGGTACACCCAAAGATATAAAGGTAATACTTAGTTTGTAATCATTTATTTCGTCTGAAATGGATGTACACCCTCAGATCAGATGTGCCCATCGGTACAAATAAGCCTGCTGGTAGGCCGAGATCGGGATCGAGGCCACTGTGTAGGCTAGGGTAGGTACAGATACAGTACAGCAAAGACCCTAATAACCCTGACGTTTTGGCTAGGAAACAGGATAAGAATGCCAATTCCATAGGTCTTTTCTCCCGTGGAATGTGAAATCATGGGTATTTACATGATTGGGACGGAATTTCTAGACATAAAATAGTCCCCGGGTGAACGGGGCGTGGCCTAAAGATTGTGTGATATGCAGGCATATAATATATATGCCAAAGGCGCCAATCCGTCCAGTCACCATGTCCATGGTCTTACATCGTCTAGTACCATTATGATTATAATACCCATAACTATGACAGTTGTATATGACCATGTCTGTAAGCATATATAGGCTACATTATAACTACTAGTATATGATAGACAATAGGCCTACAAATCATGGATTATCCTAGCCCACGTCGCTGGCCTTGCTTCCTCGGTCCCCCCGGTCCCCCCCTAGTCTGGGGCTCAAGGGGACGTAAACTATGTCTAGGATTATCCTATTGTAAGCTTGGCAAAACTTCCAAAGAACACATCCCTTTTTTTTCAGGATGTTCATACATGATACAGCAAAGTAAAAAATAAGAGTGCATGATCAAGTATGAAATGCAAGAGGGAAAAAAAGAAAAGTATTATGGTTCCCAGATATATGAGGATTTACTTATCATCCCTCGAAAGACATCAGTCAGACGGAAGTGTATTCAATATGGTCAACAAAAGGACTGAATAAACAAAAAGTTGTACCGTGTAACTTGTGTTCCCTTCTGTGATCTCCTGGGTATCTGGTATGGAGAAATGCATATTGGTTGAAGAGTAAAATTAGTACGTAAGTTTGTCAGTGTAAGCGAAGACCATTATCCAGAAGGACTTATGTCGGCGATTCCAGTGCAGCAGCAAAACAATATGCGTTCACTTGGTCAAGACCGTGCAAACGAGTGAACGAAGTGTCTTCTTTTTGATCCTCTGACAATTGTGTTGGGGATGTCCTGAAGATGAACCCTCCCCCTCGCCTTGATTTGTGACAAATTACTTCCTGATGTGGTTATTAAGCAGAACACAGATATTCTACATAGCCTGGAGAGATGCAATTCTTTGATTATTTTCAGTGATAATGTGTTGAAGTAAATCTCTGCTTAATGTCACTGACTGGAAGGTAATTTCTGAGAGCAATTCAACAAATCCGCCCATACTTTGTTTCTGACGTATTTGACCTAGTTTCCATATGGTATGGTCGTTCTGGAGTTTGACTTCACTATTTACACCTACCTTACTTAGATAAATCTACCCTAAAATGTTGCACCATCCAATTTAAGTTTTGAAATCCGTCAGTACTGTGAAAAAGGATAAGTATTTTGTAAAAAAGGAATGGTCAAAACAATTTTATTTGTCGCGTTGATTTTTTCATATGTTTTTCATGGCAATTCCAAGCGTCATACACCTTTGTCTTGGTGCGCATGCGTGCTGAACCCACCACCTTTGACCAATGTCAAGGGCGACCACGTTGTAGTCATCTTACAGTCAGACACCGGTCTTTTGGCCTGATCTTTTGCTGTCGAAGTAGTTCATCTTTTCATAACAAATAATGGCCCCTGCTCCAAAATCAGGTGCCGACGAGACGCACAATGTCATTCTTCTGGGACCTCCAGGCGCCGGGAAAGGCACCCAGGTGGGTATTTTATTTTTCTCGTATGTCTATTAACCCACGGACGGAACGGTAGCCTACTCCCACGGTGACGTACTCTGTCTCCGCCTGAGCATCAATCGCGGTATGAGTAGGCCGTCCTCTGCTGAGGCTGCTCACTTTCATATGCCACAGTAGCTAAGCCTAATATTAGCTCTAGCTTACTCCAAGGCTCTAGCGACCCATCTACGGCCTTGCGATTTTGATGCCACCAATGCTTTTTGCAAAACATTTCATTCTGTTATGTTTATTTTGTTAACTCCCATACTGGTTGTTCTTAAATAGCATTCATAGTTGTTCATCTTGGTCTACGTGCCCAGATGTCGGTACATCTGGGGGCCTACTATAAATTAATTGTGATTTATTTTCTGTAATTGGAGTGAAGCGAATCAATGGATTACGAGCTATATTCTCAACATTCCAACTTGATCATTGTTTACAAGATGACACCGTATAATACCATTAAGTCGGAATATTATATATCCATTTAGGCATTAAGCCAAGGTCGTTATGAATATTGCCTTACACTTACAGTGTACACACTAGTCACTAGTACTAGTAGTGTAGTGTAAATTATCAGTCTGCAATCTCTCAGGGCAATGTCCACAATCTATTGTTAGAAATTGTTTTGAAGGTCGTAATGACTTCAAAGTCTACATCTTAAGTACGGTAACAGAAATCTGCTTGTCGAAACATTGTTGGGATCTTGTTAACGCCGCCTATCGTGACTACATGATTAAATACAGAATACCCAGCTATAGCCGGCCTACCTATGACGCACTATCAAATTCCATTAAGAACAGCTTACATTGTCGACACTAAATGTGTTAATCAATGCTGCCCGTAGCATTAGCTAGAATGTATTATATAAGAATGAGTTTTTTATTTAAATGTTGTATCGAGTCCCTGGAACCCGTTTCTATTCTGTTTATTTAAACGTCCACCGTGCAATTTTCTAATCCACTGTGTTACATAATCTTCAAGGGGGACGGGGTAGGAAACAACCATTTAGTTGCACATTGAAATAACATGCAGGTCATCATGGTGTACCACATTAGGACATACTGCACTATAACTTGTTCAAGTAAAGTAATGAATATTCAATTATAATGTAATACCACACATTTATTTCATATTATCTGACGAAGTCGATACCAGGTACAACATATTTTACATTATAACAGAGCTATACATACAGTACAGTATGTATAACTCTGATTATGTTATGTCCATTCTTGTTTCTACCTCAATCTGAAATGGGCGGCAATATGCAAAGTTTGCCTTTTTATTTATCAAAGGAGGTGGGTGTTGATCATTCTTTTTTACAAGATGGTGTTGTTCAACTGTACTCCAAATAACTGGCAGAAGCGTATTTCATACTCTACATTGTTTTTGCACCACTTCTGATTTTTTTTATGTCTGTGCTGAATTGTATTTCATCTGTTTCAGGCTCCTAGGTTAGCGGAAAAATATTGTGCCTGTCACCTTTCAACCGGTAAGACATCTTGGATCTATTGGCTAGTTAAAACCATAATACTTTGATTATACTTCATATATATTATATACTCTCTTTTTGATACAACTTGTTAATACTTCTAGAATAATGGAATGACTAGGTTTTCTTCTAACTCTGAAAAGGAAACATTTCATGTAACCTCAGATATCCTTAGACAATGGACAACATTGCTAGCATCACATGACGTCACCCGGGTCAGTGGCTATCCCCACGGAATTAATATACAAGTTGTACAATTACTACATATTTGCCATGTATAATTTTGTAAGATATTGAACAATAGCGGCACCATCTACAGGCGTGGCAGACATTTAGAGCTTATCGTGGATGATTGTGGTCTCTACATCTTCTAGTCCCTGATTAAATGCAGTCTGAATTGGTTTATTGTATCGCATTCTATCTCTGACTCGCAGGTGACATGCTCCGCGCTGTTGTTGCGTCTGGTTCTGAGTTAGGGAAACGCGTGAAGAAAGTGATGGATGAAGGAAAGCTTGTCAGTGATGAACTTTGTGTAGAACTCATTGACTCTAACTTGGATAAACCTGAGTGCAAGAAAGGGTTCCTTCTGGACGGTTTCCCCAGAACGGTGGTTCAAGCCGAGAAAGTAGGTGTTATCATATTCTGCCAAACTAATTATCGCTTGTATTTCTGGTGTATAATATGGGTCTTTAAGTTAATGTTCAAGTTTAAGAGACAATAATCTAGACACTAATAAGTTATCCTCTGTTTAGTGTGTCTATAAGGTGTACCAATACCAAACTTTGATTACAACACCAAACTTTGATTACATCTATGATCTTTATTTTCGTATATTCCGTGCGAATCTCTTTGTGTTAGATTGACTTGTTTTATGTAAGTTTGCGCTTGAATTCTGAGCACACGATGGAATGCATTGCATTTGTAATATATCATTATCATTGAATTCTATCGTCAAAGTATTTATTTATACAGACAACCCATTCTGTGTATACATACAAAAAAAGTCTTTCCAGTTGTTATAGTTGTAAATACCATGTGTCCTACCGTTCATCTGACTAACTAAACAATTATGTTTTTCAGTTGGACGATCTTCTAAGAAAGCGTGACCGTAACTTGGATGCGGTAATAGAATTTGGCATCGACGATAGTCTCCTTGTACGCCGTATCACTGGCCGTCTAATTCACAAAACATCGGGCCGGTCCTACCACGAGGAATTTAACCCTCCCAAGGTTCCTATGACTGATGATGTGAGTGCACACCTCTCGAGTCAAGATCTATTACATTCTTTGGCCTCGTGGTTCCCTGGCTATACATTTTGTATTTCTAATCACGTTAAATATTTGCTCTGAGTATATCCGGAACAATATGAACCCTTGGATGAAAGTATTGTCTTGATGCTTGATTATATTAATCCTTTCCCTCATTTTCAGATCACAGGAGAGAAACTTATGCGCCGTTCTGATGATAATGCTGAGGCTCTGAAAAAACGTCTGGAATCTTACCACAAACAAACCCGACCCCTTGTTCATTATTACGCCAAGCGCGGACTTCACACTAGTATTGATGCCTCTCAACACCCTGACAAAGTAAATATTGCTTTCCCACTCTTCCTACTCATGTCTCATACATTGGATCAAACTATTATTTTACATAACTTTATCTTTGGTCGAATTGTGAGGTATGGATGAGCATTGCATAACACATAATTGATATGCTTTATGGTTTTATTCACTTCTAATAATCCATTGATGTACATTTTTAGGTATTTGGTGCTATAACGGCCATCTTCAGCGCGGCGAAAGCCAAGGATCGGGTCATGTTTCTCGCTAAACACTGAACTGTCTCATGTTTAGCATCCTAAAGATCGGTTGTACAGAACTCTTAATTTTCAACCGGAATAGCCCCGCTGAAGTTGAATGGATATAGTGGCCGATCTCAATCCCTGTTGTTAGATAATTGTAGGTTGCACTGGAATGAGTAACCCAGATGTTGTGGAAATAACTGGTAATGCCACCCTTCTAAAACGACCCTTGTTGAGTCTGTTATCGTCATACGGTGCCAGGAAATATTGTAATGCTTAAATACTTACCCCCAGAACAAAAGAATAGTCGTGTTGAACTCAGTGTAAGGTAAATGTTTTAACGATGTACTTCTGAGTAATTGTCACAGGCAGCAGTGTAGGAAAGGGAATAACGACTTCCTTTATCATAATGACAACACATTTTTTATGTTGACGGCTCCAATCTGTGGTACATTTGTTAAACCACAAGATAAGTACAGAAAAGTGGCATTTGTTTGATGGTCTGACCACTGACAAAGCTAGACAAGGTTATGAATTGGAGCGCCTAGATTCACTTACAATGAAACCTCTAGATTCACTTACAATCTAATTGTCCTCGCGTTATATGGAATATGGGATCAAGTACTAAACTAGGCTAGTGTATTGTCACATATTGTGACACTTTAATTATTCTTGGCATACATACGATAAGCAGTGATAAAACAGTAAGATCTAGCGTCTATTACTGATATTATAACATCTTATATAGTGTCTTTTAAAACTCTCTGTCCCCAAACAGAAAGATAGTGTGTATAAAATAGAATGAGATCTTAGTATATCATCGATAGTGGTAGGATATCCTAGGCGCCTTGAGCTTATTCTTCTCGACGTTATTCAGCGAAATCTACTCTACGGGGGAAGTCACCATTGTAATCATGTTTACTTATCCAAGCTACATTGGCTCCTGGTTTTCCTAAGCGAGGATAATTAATTGTTTAACTTCCTGATTCACTCATTTCGGATGATTGCATTACCCGCATTTCATTTTAACCTTCGGTTTTGAAGACTATACAAATTAACGGTTTCACTACGTCCATTATGTGGAATAGCTGTACGTTTCTTTCCAGCATTTGTGATCATTTGTAATAAATTTTGAAATAAAATTACTAGTTTCTGGCTAGACTATCTTACTTGACTTCCCTAATTCTTTTTATTATACGACCATGCTCTGGGTAGAAGGATGGACTGGTAACTCTGATGTGGTCCATACGAGTGATGCCTGTAAAGTTTGTTTTTCTTAATATCAAACGACCTTTTCGTCGTTTGTTTTTCTTAATATCAAACGACCTTTTCGTCATGCCTAAATAGTTAGGATAATGATTTCAATTGGATATTGAATTGTGTATAGAGTGTGCCCCAATTAGCTTTTACTCTCGAAATAAAATAATTATCCATCAAACTTTTGCTTAAAATTTGCCGATTTTTTTCTGTTAAAAGTGCCACATTGTGACCGATTTTCTTTCGAGAATTTGAAATAAGGGTATGATTCAGAAAGTTGTCAATCATTGATAAGGATCGGGCTAAAATGCCGTCTTTCTGCCATCAGATATCACAGATCTTCCTAATCTGTGTGAAGTCAGAGATACAATCTATTGTGCTTGCCCGGCCTAACTCCAAAGGGGACTGTACACAAGCCTTCTACACTAACACCTATCCCCCTCCCCTCTGTCAGTTCCATTAGTCAGTGATTTTCGCTATCCCATAAAAGATAAACAATCGTAACACTAAGTGATAATTATGCAACAGTTATAAGTTCACAGTAAGCCCATCAGGAAGAGAAAGAATATACATCAGTTAAGTACAAATATAGTAATTATTTTAAGTGTATATAACGATGGTTTACAATTAAGAATGGTTTATTCAGGGCAGGGAATACCTTTTCGGGAACCAGGATTTGGGTGTATTTTAGGTCGAGATTCGGGATTTAAAAGGGTCTAAGGGATTCCCAGGTAGGGATTGAAAATAGAAAAATGGGATTGCATATTGAAAACCTGTGGAATTCGGGAAATAGGGCTTATAAAAAAAGGGAAAAGGGTGTTAATGATTAATCCCTTTATTATGCTTTAATTTAAGTTCATGTTTAATGTTTGTTTTATGTAGATAAAACAATTTCAGCCATAGCACATCAAGTAACTATCACTCGACATCAAACACAACTGAATTTGAGAAACGTTTCCTTTGGAAACAGAAATTAGTTACATTAAGTTCACACTAATTTGTTAATACAACACTTAGAAAATAAAGAAGATTGAAGAGTTGAAGTTGTATGAAGTTTCTTGTTCAACTAGTTTTCTGAGTGGAATCTATTCTTTAAACAATGATCTAATGTGAAGAATTATATCTTTTATCTTGTGACGTAATTATAGCCCTTGCTGGGAGTGAGTGAGATTGGTTGCTTTACGCCCTTATCAACACATTGAAAGGTGATATGAAGGGCGGGAGAGCTGAGAGGGAGGCAGGTTATATCAAGGGCGGGAGAGCTGAGAGGGAGGCAATTCTAATCATACCAAGAAAATAGAGATAGAGAATTAAGAAGGGAGAGGGAGACGGAGAAAAGAGACAGAAAAGCACTTTATGGTCATACCCAGGACCACGCCTTTGCTGGACATCAGATATTGTATTAATTTTTTTTATATTCAATTCAAGGCCAATACAATATTTAATTTTATATAGAAGAGAACAAAAATACAGAGTCAGTGGTACGATTTTGTTGGAATTAAAGTTTTCTTGAAGCAAATTCCATATACAACGTATTTATATTTTCGGATAAGAAAAAGTAAATATGTAGGTTCATTAAAGATTCTTTTTAATGTAATTTGTTAGCCCTTACCCGGGGCCATTCTTCGCATAGAAGTTAAGAATACATATTCAACAAATCAGCTTCATATGCATCATCTAGTTGGTTTACAGGCATAGCCTACAGAAACCACCGTCGTGATGACCATAAGGCAACTTTTATGATCAAATAAAATACATTATCTTTAATGATGGTTCACATGCATGTCAAAACTATTTAAATACCTTAACTCAGATGTAAACAATGACCCCTTTTAATTGCATTCGCCATATGGGATGAGGTAAAGCGGATGACGGGATCAGTGTCCCACCTGTTAATGGCGAGGGAACCTGTGCAGGTATAATGGGGGAACAATAAAATTCACTGGCTGCAAGTGGCCACTTCAGGAACTGATGTCGTTTCTCCTAGTAAAGCATTAGTCAAAATACGGTACTAAAGACACTAAGCCTAGTTTTAACCCGCCACGCACCCCCCACACAATATTGTAGTAAAAATTTAGAAAATGATAAAATTTCCTAGTAAAATAATTTGGAAACCTATTCCGCAGTTTCATATATTTGGACTTCAAAACTATACAGAAACCTAGTTATTATTCCCAGGCCGTTTCCCCATCTATTTAAAACCATAGTCGATTCATGTAGAAAATAATATACATTACTAGGTTCTCGGAATAAGGATATTGTACGTCTCCGCGGCTTTGGGCAGAAGAAATTCAAGTCTTTCCAGGCTTATTCCTGTTATTTTCCAAACATGGATTTTTCTGCACGATACAAACCTCTTAATTTTAGGGAACATGATTTGTGGCAAGAAACAGCCAATCAATATCCCATCAGGAATAAGGCCTAAATGATTTTCCAGGCCCAGCGCATTTCAATTGGTTTAGTGATAATCGAAGTGCTCCTTCACTTTTTGATTGTACACCCGTGTACACTAGTTTAGACAGGACCCAATATCGAGAATTACAAATGGTGCACTATTACATCCTGTGGCGGTAGTAGATTCTGTAGTGAAACTCATTCCCTCAATTCCGATCACTGCTATTGACACGAGCCACCATCATTAGCTGGCTAATTTCGTAGTGACGTTATACACGAAAGCCTTTTCCTTCTCTTAATCAAGATGTATGTCTTCCGCCTACTGTCGCGACAATATATAATACATCTAATATTGAGGTCGTCCTATTCCCAAGCTAGGTTATCGACTACACATGGAAGGGGGACTAGACTTGCTAGGGCTATCTATTTCCTCTAGCTAGATCTGAGAAATTCGACAGTTCTCATATACAGGGTACCAAAATTAGGAACAAAACCATAAGCTGATATTCTAAACATTTTTTTCAAATGCAGTTATACTTGGGAGAGAATAACCTTGAAATAATTGCAATTGCCATTGGTTCTACGAATTTATAGGTATACAAATTGTATAAGGTAGGAAAAGAAAGTAGTTGTAGACCTACCTAGGTGCAGTTATGAATGCGTTTTACTTACGAACTTAGCTCCTTAGAGAATTGTTTTTTAATTGGCCTAAATATTTTTTTTTAAAGATAATGTGGACGTATTATGTAAAAGGTCATTCAGACCACAGTAAATCCGTCGATAGGTTATTTAAATGGATTGTGTTAAATTTGACTTGTCGGAAATTTATTCTATCTAGATGAAACTGTATATGATATTAATTAGATATGTAGGTGATTGTATCGAGTAGTAATATAATACGAACATGAATTAACGTTATATACTCAGTGTATGTGACAGATATGTTTGAAGGTGGCAAATGAGAATTATAGCATCTGATATGAAACTGACCAATACATTTTTTTCTAAATGAAATAGATAATTCTTTCGATAATTACCAGTTTGCGGCAATAGATACAGCATTATAAATATTTAAAGAGTCCCCTCCCCATATGACCGTTTGGCTACAAATAGCATGCATATATGCAAGATTTACGAAAATGTAATAACAGGGATTGCAGTAGTGGATGAACAACCAGACAAGAGTGTTGTGTGTTGAGAGTTCTTTCTTTATTTTCATAAAGCTGGTCCCTACAGCGTTGCATGTTACGTTGCTGTTGTCTAGTCGAAGAGACCTGAAAGACAAGAAATACACGGTTGTAGCAGTGGAAAGATAATTCTCATTAAAACCATGTTTGATTTTATATTAGGTATAGATTTATATATTGTTGTTCACAGACCAAGGATGTATCTAACAAGTTTTATATTCAGATTTTATATCACTACCAGTTTTTCACTTTTACTTTGTGAGCAATAACTAAAGGGTGAGGCAAAAATGTCAAGGCCATTTAACAGATTCCACACCCATAAAATGATTTTCCAGGCCCTTAGACCAAAATACCCATTTTCCAGGCACCACTGAGACCCCAACATAAAGGTGATGCATGTTCTGCCCAAGACAAATTTGAAACTACTCGTTAATTAAGCCTCCTAAGGCATTTAAACTGAATCATGAAGCAGATTGAGAAATTATCAGGTCTCTACAATTGACTTTAAAAAGTGTTTGATGCAAATGGAGCACGACACTCGGGTTTACATGTAAGTATTTTCTACTTTGGCAGACATGGCGAAAACTTTAGAACTTTCACCGGTCCTTCAAAGGTTTCTCTAACGTTTCATACACATTTTTCACCGGACAATCGGACCGGAGAAACTTTACTTTCACCGGTCCGACTTGTCTTTCACCGGTCACGGACCGTGGTCCGGCAGGTTTCGCCATGTCTGCTTTGGGTTCAGTTCTCTTTAAACCATCACCATCTCAGTCATTTGACGCCACATTTATATTGGGAGACCGGCCGAAATCTTTACTTATTAGTCGACTTTAAATTGAGCAAATTTCTGTTTGAACAGAATGTAGCCTATACAAATTTTGACCACTAACAGGGCCCAAGTATAAGCAATTCAAGAGTTACTTACCGAAGCCCATGTCATCATCCTCCTCCTCAGACTCGCTTTCCACTTTCTTCTCTTCCTTCTTCTCCTCTGCAATTCAGAATGGTTTTCGTTTAACAATTAGATGTAAGATTGATTCATGTTACCATAGTATCATCTGAATGTTTCCGTGATTTCAGCACAACTATATATTGCAATTGTACATTCATTGAACTTTCATCAATGGCATCCCATGGCAACAACAGGACACACCTAAAGATATTTGCACCGTGTGAGGGTTAGAAAATATATGTTATTCTCCAGGGCTTGAAAAAACCTATGTTTACTTGCCCGGGGCAAGTAAAATTTAATGTTACTTGCCCCAGTGGGCAAGCACCGTGTGAGGGTTAGAAAATATATGTTATTCTCCAGGGCTTGAAAAACCTATGTTTACTTGACCGGGGCAAGTAAAATTTAATGTTACTTGCCCCAGTGGGCAAGTGGAAATCTCTACGGCCCCGATTTCAAACCCCTGTTGTGATGTCTACTTACAATGAAACAAGATACATACAGATCAGTATGATTTCGTTAATAATTCTGCAAATAAATTTGGGCAAGTGAAAAAGGATGTTGGGCAAGTAAATCTTGGCTAACAGACTTGGCTAATCTTGACACGCAATGTCGTATTAACTATACAGATGCAGATGACTCGTAATAAATTGAGCTGATGAACGGGCACAAGGAACCCATGAGGATCCGATCCTTAGACAAGACCAACGGGTAATTTTCCCAATGGGCAAGTTGGTAGGTTTTTTTTCGACCCCTGTTCTCTCATGGAAATAAACGAGCTGCTTTCACATTGGAATCTACAATTACAAAAGCAGTAAGATAAATTTACCTGCGGGTGCGGCCTCAGCAGCGCCACCAGCGGCGGCAGGTCCTGCAGACATGGCTGCGCTTCCTACTGAGGTGATGAGGTCCTTCACGTTCAAGCTGGAGAGGGCCTTGGCGTATAGGGCTGCAGGAGAGAACCATTGTAATTAACAACTGTCATTCCATAAATCATGTAGTTTAGAAAAGGCATGGTGATAGTGATACCTCCATTAATTCAATACTAGAGTTTGATTTTGCTAAGAGAATGGCATAGGATACGTCAGACCAAAAAGTTGAACCAATAATATTTTGCAAGTGTTAATCTGTTCCATTAATTCATAGATATTTATAGCAAATACATGGATGGTGCGATACGATCTCTTATAATACTTAAGGCATACTTACTTGGCCAGAAGGGCTCGACCTTGCAGTTGGCAGCCTTAAGGATGGTGTTGATCTTGTCAGCCTGTTACGACAAAATTGGAAGCAGGGTTAGCAGAAACCAGGTGGTTATATTTAAGTGGTTAATGCAGGGTTGTTAAAATCATTTAAAGTATCTTGGCAACTGTCCCAGGTAGGAGGACTTGAAATTAAGTCCACCTAGCTAGGCTACACTCTCTCAGTAACAGACTACAGTAGACTTAGACTAACAGTAATATTACATACTAGTAATATATACTAGGGCCTTAAAATCAAAGACACTTGGGCAATTCAGATCGTCATTAGAACACGCAATGTCGTATTAACTATGCAGATACAGATGCAGATAACTCGTAATAAATCGAGCTGATGAACGGGCACAAGGAACCCACGAGGATCCGATCCTTGGTCAGGACCAACGGGTATTATTCTGGCCTACTGTACTGGTAGTCTGGCATGGTGTGGATGTCAACAATGTCAATGAATGGAAATCTAGATTAAAATTGTCAACACGTATCTGACAACCCATGCTAATAAACGTGCAAACTAACCAAATGTTTTTCGTGTGAATAGAAAGCAATATTGGTCCCTGTCCCCATGTCATATAATCGGTCTTATAATATGTGACACTGACAGTCAGGGCGCAATGGCGGCTCCCACCCCGAACGACTACACATGGATGCATTACTTACAGTGATTGGTACATCATCATCGGCGAGGATGAGGGCACTGTATGTGCAAGCGAGTTCGTCAACGGATGCCATTTTATGATATTTGGTTGTTTAAATCCGTGGATGGATGAATACTATAGTATACGTTGCCGGATTGGCCTTAGCTCCAAAGAGAACTGTATACTTTTGTAAACAGTGATGGCGAAAGGAAGGAACTCTCCGGAAGGGAAGTGAAGGGAGATTTACTCTGACCGGAAAAGGAAATAGCAGACGACGAATAATTAACCTCGAACCTTGGATTCAGCTTAATTTAATTAAACCCGATTAGAAGTTATTTATACTCTTTAAAAAGTGTCGGTACTAAGCAAGAATAATTGTAAGCAAACATAGTTGTATTTTACAAACTTCAACCATACGTAACCAGTTATAAGTGTTTGACCCGGAAGCTATATAAAGGGTCACGATCGCCGCGGCTGCCACTTGGCAAAAGTGTCCACGATGGCGAGCATGTACGTTGCAGTCTTCCTCTTGATCTCCACAATTTATTGTGCATCCGCCGACAATGACCATGGAACTAATGCAATCCAATACACTGCTGAAACCTTCGCAGATCAGATCGCCAAGAAACCCCACTTCATCATGTTCTTTGCACCTTGGTAAGTATTTAATATAATTTGTGGATCTAGAGTACGGTAGTTGTCAGTGGAACAGAAGCCGGTAAGCCAGCTGAGTATTTGAGTGGGGCTCGGCCCACCAAATAAATACGGTATATATGACCCAAACTTCACCTCGGCTAGGGTAGGGATGTGTTAGCATGTGTTGGTTATAAGATACAACCGGTATTCTCATGTAAATACTGTTCACCATCATCAAAACAAAGTGTCTAATAGTCTAACCATTGCAGCCTGCGGGGAATGTGTTTTGGTTAATAATTAAAAATCTTATTTAAATCCTGATGATAGTACTAATGCGGATATGGTACCTCCCTCGATGTAATGCCCCCTCTTGGTACCGGTATAGCATTGTACTATTTGTAGTAGGATTACTGATGTTTCAAATTACTAGCTCCATTTGACAACTTAATTTACTTAAAACTTAAGGGAAGACCACTTTTAAAGAGATATTAAAGGCTATCACTTGACTTATGTCTACAGTGACTCTACATATTTGTTAACTACCGTTTTGTTACTGTAGGTTGTAGTAAACTTAGTCTCAGATCATTAGACTTGTACAAATCGAAAATCGTATTGTTTGTGCCCGGAAGGGGGTGGGTCATCGGTTATTCCAAAACATGTGGATTGTCTGCCAAGTTGTTGAGTAGTGATACGCTACTGAAATAGCAAAACATGACTATTCAATCCTATTAAATATAATTAATCCAATGTGTCCGTCTTAGAATACGGAATACCTCTATTCAATAATATAATTAAGAAGAACATCCTCAAGATAAACCCTTAACAAATTTAATGACGGACTGATTATTAGACTTATATTAGCCTTTGCGGTTGAATTACAAATAATGTTAACCCGGGTTGGAAAAGTCCCGCGGCCCGGTTGTCCGCACCACCCAGGACTGTCCTGCCGACAACCACAAATAAATATATAGATATATATGGGCGTCCGCCGGACAACCAGGTTTGATCTAGACTAGTGTTAGCGGACAACCACATATTTTGTGATATTTTTTTGTACAAATTTATTTATTCAGGAACTTTTACATAATTATAGCACGCTCATCCAAAGATGAATTTTCGTTGTGCCCTGAGAATACAAATATATTTAAACATATATAGAGAGAGGGCATGATGAAGAAATTAGAATAAAAATAACCTCTAATAATTGTGCGTGATACCCTTTAATACAATTTGGTAATTCATTTCTGGCATATGACTGTAAGCTACTGTAAATGATATCTTTCTATCTTTCTTGTCCAGCCTGGCTTTGATTCAATTTAAAGCTGTATTTCCGTTTATATCGACCAAAAAATATCATCTCCATCTTTTTTATGCTTAAGGTGACTCAGTACTGATCTTGTGTATTCAATACATATAGCTCAGTACTGATATATGTGTATTCAATGCATATAGCAGGGAATATCAGCATTATGCAGACAAAGTATGTATGTTAAGTCTTGATATAAACATTTCAGATAGAAAATTTATGCTGATTTTTGGTGTGGGAGTTAGTATCTACGACCCCTATACATCCATATTAAATTTCATTAAAATTTATGGAGCCATATGTGTATAAATCAAATATTTATTAAGAATTTTCTCATTTTTAGCCAATTTTCTCATAATTAAGTTGTAACACAAAAAAATCGGCCTGGAAATTCATGCTGATTTTTGGTGTGCGAGTTAGTAACTATGATAGCTGTGTCCATATAGAATTTCATCAAGATTTATGAAGCCATTTTTGTTCAAATCAAATATTAATCAGGAATTTAATTTTTTTCCCAATTTTTCTCATAAATAAGTCGTAATATAGAAAAATTTAGCCTGGAAAGCCATCCTAATTTTTTGTGTATGAGTTGGTAAATACTGTATCTACATTCATATTAAATCTAAAAAATATTCATCAAACAGTTTTTTTAAAAAACGCTGATTGTCATCAGCCAAAGTCAATTTTGCTAGTGCCCCACACTGCCACTAGGGGGCTTCCAGGGGGCTAACTCAGGATCTGAGGAAAAAAACATTATCTGATGATAAGTATGTATATGTTGAATGTCTGGGTGAAATTTGATGTCTGAATTCATTCATGTCATGTCAGAACCATTTTAAACGAATTATGTTAATAAATCACTCAAATGTAGTAAAATTACTCAAATATGATTCATTATTTCTATCTCCATACTGCCATAGCATGAAAACTAGCCTGGTGACCTATGTTTTTTTTTCACTCAATAATGATTATTTCATGTCAACTATCATTGGTAAAAATCTTAGAAAAATTCATCAATAATCAAAATCACTACTGAGTCACCTTAACACGTACTACTTAACATAGTAGAATGTGCCATTTGATATTTCCTTTGTTTTTCATGAATTCATTGCTTTTCCTCGAGGTTTTCAATATGATATGCTGTGGGGTAAAAGGATTAATGGTGCAATTTATTAGTCTCACCCTTATCAGACCATAGCCCGGGAAATGCATTCCCTATCATGTTCAAGTTCATCGAGAATTCCCAAGAATTCCCTAGGTTTATGAAGATACCCAGAGAGAGCCATATATCGGAGATAGTGGGATTTTGGTGTACAAAGAAAATTAATGAATAATTTTGAAGACAATTTGGTTTTACACAAGTTTTTTACGGAACCAGATAATACAGCTTTAGGCCCCAACCTTGGAAATACATTTCCTATATTTCTGATTTGACCCTGTGACAATAATTAGTACATGGCACTATCAACCATGATCTTTTAAATTGTGATAGAATATATTTGAAATGGTTTTCTCTTTCTAATAATTGGGAATAAAAATTAAACGTAATGAATTATAAGAATTTAATCCGATAACGTTGTTCCCGCTTCCTTTGGATTTTGCTTGTTGAATTCTCATTCCATCTGTGATAATGGGTTTGAATATGAATATTATGTCATATCGTGTTTAATATTGTATTCTTTCACTGTTCGTGTTTCATCTTGTTGACTGTTGTTATGTTGAATTCACTAAATGTTCATTGTATGTTTGTTACTACGGAGAATGCCCCCTATTAACTGCTTATTTGATATGTCGGGCGGTGCTTTAGTTAGTCATATTGGCGCGGTTGAATGCTTGCCACGTACCTTTAAGGTTGTTCAAGGATGGCTACTCATGGCTTTTTTCCATGCTAATCAGACCGTGATATAGTACCCATTGGCCTGGACTGGGCATTTAATTTGGTAAAACATGTCTTACAGATATAATATGGTAACTATTGCTAACTTGGGAGGTGTACACCTCCTTTTGTTTGAACTATAGCGGAGCGGCTGTTCCACATTGATTAAATTAAAAATGCCCATAGTCTACACACATGACACAACTTGTATATCTGACGTGTCATGTTTCCTAGGGATGCACATATCAATAAATCGGGTTCAGACTTGTGACCGATTAATGCCATTAAATTTATTGGCAAATATTGCCCAATGATACGTAATTGTTATCAGGAACACATGTGTTAGAGTATGTGGTAATTGATAGCTTGATAATAAACAAGAAGTAGCATTTAGTGATGCTCCCAATACATGATTTTGTATTACACGGTGTATTTTCCATACGGTAAATTTTATATTTTATGCAAGTAGTTAATGCAGGTCTGGTGGATTTTTGTTTTCATTTCGTTTGTTGACCAATTTTAAATTTGCACTTGATCGATTTATTGATTAATAAATTTTATATTGTATCGAGAGGGTTCGATAGTTAAACTTGGCGGTATAAAAGGTTGTACATTTATAACCTAGTGACTGGTCTTCTGCCATTTTAATCGCTTGTATTCCTGTATGTACGCTGCTGAATTCTTACTGTTAGAGCAGGAAAACATTGCTAAAACATATTGGTAACATGATACGTTTTTAAAATGTATTTGCCATTGACGTTATTTGCTCTATTATATTTCGATTTACTAAGTTTATAACCTTAATTGGCTCGATGTGTTTTATTGTATCCCTCCCATTGTGTCAGTGAGGTAAAATATCCACCATTTCCAGGTGCGGTCACTGCAAACGCCTTGCTCCCACCTGGGACACTCTAGCCAAGAAAAAGAATGCCGATCCCGAAAAGACAGATGTTATCATTGGCAAAGTAATTACGTTTCTATATTTGGACGGATAAAAACCTCACATTCTGATATACTTTAATGTTGCAAATTTATTTGATTAAAGACTATTCAAGAGGCAAACGGCCAAATAAGTATTAAGATCGTAGGATGACACATTCTTACAAATAATAAATCTGTTAATCTATTTCAAGAAATTATAATCGCCTTTAGTAATCAATTTAGATATGATAATATATTCAAACTAAGAGCACGACAACACATTTAACTTATACAATTATGTTGACAGGTTGACTGTACTCAAGACACAGCCCTCTGCTCCCAACATGGCGTCACTGGATATCCAACGTAAGGGGATGATATGTTCAACGTCCTTATACTTATACTTATTGTATAGGGCATAATTCGCATTTTGCGCACACATGATTTTAGTGACTTAAGCATCCTATCACCCTCTATAGCAGGGTGGTAAATCACATAATACTTGTTTTCTGATAGATTATTTAACATTAACTCTGGAAAACCATGCAAGGTACTTATTGATTATTAATAACAGAAATATCCTTTGCTATTTCTAGACTTAAATTCTTCAAACCCTCCAATGACGAGGCAGTCCGCTATAAGGGAGGCCGAGACCAAGAGGCTCTGGAGAGATTTGTGAAAGAACAAATGAGTGAGGGTGGTGACGAGGAGCCAGCCAAGGTTAATACATCATACACTTTACAAATAAGCCCCGCCCCGCCCCGCCCCAGCCACCGACATGCACAAGTCTTTGATTATTTAAAAAAAAAACGAAATCGGAAAAAAAAGAAAGAAATATGATATGGCTAGTCCCCCCCCCCCCCCCCCACACACACACCTAAAACCCCCAAGATTTACCAAGGGTCTGTATTGAATGTATCAAGTGCCGTTATCCCGGCCGGGGATGGGATATCTCCCCACTGTTGTGTACATTACACTTATTGTAATCTGCTATTAAAGTTTTTACTATTTTACCTAGAATTCTACACTTCGATTAAAGTTAGAAAATTGGTTCTCTTCCTTAGGATTAAAACTGCAAATACAAAACAAAGTATAATACAAGCCAAGACATTCTATGTAACATTCAGCGCAATATCACAGATTAGGACATATATAAATAATTCTATAAATGATATGAATTCTATAATTCTATAATTTGAATTCTATAATTCTACGCAGGCTTCCGGTAGGTCATTAATAGCACATTTTTTAATGGTTATTTGTTTTTAGGATGAAAAGCCAGCTGTACCTACACCCAAACAAGGCCTGGTGGAACTTGATGGAGCAAGCTTCGCCAAGCACATTGAGAAGGGAATGCACTTCATTAAATTCTACGCCCCCTGGTGTGGACATTGTCAGAGACTGGCACCCACGTGGGAGCAGCTCGCACAGACGTTTGAACACGAGGAGTCGCTTTCTATTGCCAAGGTTTGTGGACATCACTTAAGCAATTATAGCAATATGGTTTGATTTACTGCCCCCTTCATCCACAAAGAATGGAACAGTGTTGCAGGTAAAAATAAGGAACAGACCTCACAGAAATACTTTAATATTGAACAGACCAAGCACAGATGTCCACCTCGGGTTGTCGCTACCATGCTAATGACGTCAACCCAATATGACGTCACGCTGGATCCCATCCAACTTAGAAACCTCTTGGATACATGGAGATGTATCCAGGAGAGTGCACTTGTTGACAACGTTGTTGTCTATCTCAACAAATTTGTCACCGAGTGATATTCTTTGTTAAGATTGATTTTTCCCTATGTCTGGTTGCAGATTGTATCTGTTATGTTTATAAAGATCTGATCTGTTCCCATAGTAGGGGGTAACTGGAAAAACAACACTTAACTATTTTACATAGTGTTTGGCACAGCATGGTTTCGGGTGTGATGACCCTCATCAGGCATAAGACTGAGTACTTACCCCATGTACATATTAGATTAGATTAGAAACTTTTATTATCGAATTTTCTCGCTGACAGAGGACGGTTCTCCGACTAAGGGAGGTCTCCATGTTCTCTGGTGTATTTACATTTTTTAAAAAACAGTGAACAAATCCCCAGTCGTCATTGACGAAAGGGGTACACTGTTATACTTAAATTAGTCTTTAATACATTCGGAATAAAACTTTTTAGCGCTGTAAGTAATATCATGTTGAGTATTCTCAGATCATGTTTCCATTCCTTTTCATAACTTTTAGTTAATTAACTCAGTATTCAATGACAATTTTTTCGGATGCCTTTACCTATATCTGACCAGTCTATATTTCTTAATTAATCTATAAAGTTTTGGTCTTGCCAAATTAGCTCATTCTTTGCTAGTATTTTAAACCCTTTTTTGTCTCCTATCCTATGGGCCACTGTCTGTAAGGAGTTCCAGGCAAAAGGTATTCTATAAAGGATTGATATTAGTAGTAATAAACCCCAGATAGGGGTTTAGTAGTACAATGAACAATCTTTATAGAATTATTTGTATAAAGATTGGGTAGGCAAAGGGGGACGTGGCCCCAGGGGTTGTCACCAGTGGGATGATGGTATTGTGGATGAACCCAAAATCCAGGCACTGGGCTGGGAGACAGAACAGAATATTGTATTCTGTACGTGGATACCTCTGCTGGTATGGAGAGATCCATACCAGCCTACATACTGTCACAATGCTCACCTTGGACCGGTAAATTATTACGTGGCTGGTGGGCCGGATCGAGGGCGAGAGCAAGTTTGAAAAAAGAAATACTTTAATAGGTTGCAAGGGTTGGAGGGCTATCAAACCTCTGGGACGATTATGTTGGAAAAGGCGGTCACTTTTTATGAGAGATAACACAGATATCAGCTATATTACCACTAAATTGTTAACTAAGTACATTTGTTTAATACTCTTCGTGGTTGAAATGATATTCAACTACTACACTATGATATAATTCTTTTCTCTCAATTTTTGTATTGCTGATATATATATCTTATTTACCAAAATGTATGTGTGTGGTGAAGAGACCAAGATGTTTTGTTTCCTAAAGTTCTTGCTCAACAAGGGAATGGACCTGATAGTCACTACTCAGCTATCTCCCATCATGCAGTTTTGTATTATTTTTTATAGCTCGATTGCACAAAGGAAAGGTCCGTTTGCCAGGAACACGGTGTTCAAGGCTACCCAACTCTTATCTGGTTCGCTGACGGCAAAAAGGTGAGAGCGTTTCTTCTTTTTATTACTTTGGTGGCTATCATAAAAGCCAGTGGCTAGAGGTAAAAGCGGCCGGCGAGTGTCTTGGACACCGCACTTAGACTGACGTTGCGTCATTTAGATGACGGCATTGACCGAATGATGCTCAGTAGGGACTACGCTAACGGTGACTCAAGACTTTACCTTGATCTCCGCCTGCTACAGACGTCTGTACTCGCTTCAGTATTTCTAACCCCCCCCCCCCCCCCCCCCCATTCTTTCCACATCTAGATCTCGAAATCTTATTTCATGAAATCTTTCTTCTCATAAACAAATTCTATGATATATCCTCAGCTTATTTTTGGTTAATTCTCACAAATCGTTTCAATAGGAGTTATCCGAATCCGTTATTGGTGACTAGTGGAGAAGAGCCAAAGCAGAGGGTCATGGGTACATTTGACCGGAACTGGGGCCAAGCCACCTGTGTTTACATTATGTGGGTGCAGGTTCCAATGGACGCAGAGAGGGACTCTTTATAAAAGTCATTTTAGAGGCAGAAAAACATCTAATATTGAGGATATATGGGACAACAAAATGCCCTATCTTCATATTAATTTATTTTCCTTAGATTATTATGGAAAACAATTATTAGAACAAATGTCGACAGGTCATTGGATGCACTGTTTGTAGGTGCATGTTGAGTGCATGTGCCTGTGCACTGTGTGTAATTGGGTGTGTGGAGGCACATACCTACAGCTGTGGTCAGAGCCCCACCCACCCTCAGACTGGCCCTGCTCTCTGTAAGAAATCAGTGCCAGCTGTTGCTATCTTGAGCCAAATAGATAATTTGGATATTCCGTATATGTTATGAACATCAGGGATGAAAGTGGGAGGCTGATAAAAAGTCGGAAAAGGTCCTTGGCAAAATATGGGTCCTAAGTCAACCACTGAGACACTAAAAACAGATGTGGATGTGATACTGATACCCTCATTGCCCCAACGAGGGTCCAGAGGTCAACCACACCACCAACTCTGTTGTTTACTAGACATGCATAAAGCCCAGTATTTTTCATTTCCTGACTAATTGAAACAGTGAACTCAGACCATAAATTGTATTATAATATGACCCATAACAAATGATAAATGTAAATGACAATTAAGGGAACCCTTGCAATTTGAATTAGGCATACCCGAATTTGATTTATTGTTGTACATACAATTAATAACAAAATCATCAAGGGGGCCTTTAAATGTTACTTTTCCTGTTTTCCTCCGAGAAGTTCCTCTGAAAGCTTATTAGAATTCTTATGGACTTTCCTCAGACTAGTCGGAAACCCAGAGGGGTGTATACAGTGAGTCAGTTAGGCCTTCTCTATGGGCTCTGCCTCTACCAATGTGGACCTATGCTCAGAGAACATAGCACAATGCTTCAGACTAAAACCAAAATAAAGGTTCAAAAGGAAGAAAACATAAGTTGTGATGCATTGTAATGGTAGAAAAGGAATATAATAGGGGAAAACGGATGAAAAAGGTTGAATAGTTGAAAAATGTCAATGATAGCATGAGTCGGAAATCCGCCAATAATAGGAAGACTGTCATCCCTGAACATCGATGGTACAGATGCCTGCTGGTCCTGTCCTCAGGTGGATCCTTGTTCATCAGTTGTTTTGGTGCTGTCCACTACAACCTCCACAGGTGCGCCAACTGGGGTGATCAAATCCCAGCCCAGGACCAGCTCTCTCCACCTCTCACATCTCTTCCTCCACAGCCACATGGTTGCTGTTTCTGCCTCCCTACACAGAGAGCCAATGAGCCGTTTCCTCTCCCCTCCTACCACTCCTATAGTTCTCAGTGCCCTCCACATCGACTGGCCTGCAAAGGCTTTTCGATCTACACCCTTCCCAGTTTAGCCAACTCCCCTGCTTTTTCATGCCTGCTGCTCTTACCATCCTGCCTTCCTCCTCCATGGCCCTGACTTCTGACTGAACCAAGTGTCTCCTCTCTACTCCTTTTGCTGCTTTCCATCTGGTGGGTGGTGTCATGCCTAGTGCTTGTCTCCCCACAGCTATGCTTCCGACCATGTCCGCTTGCCTTAATCGTGACTCTGCCTCCTTCATTGAGTCATCCATTTTCCATTTCCATCCTGTCCTTAACTCCACTTGTGCTGAACGTACCTTGTCATCTTTGCTGTCCTTCAACATCATGAGCTGCCTGACCTTGGTTACCTGGTATTAGTAAATTACTGATTGTTGGCCTTCATTGAATTATATCTTTTGCTATATATAGGTTATAACTTTCTAAAAGAATCCCCTTAACCTCCCTCTTAGATGCTCAATAAACAATGTGCAAAGCTTAGATGAGAATGACCGAATATACTAGGCTGGTCTGCGGAAACTTAGGCGGGGAATCCCGCCGAAAATTCGTACCTGGGTGATCTGGCCAAATGTATACAAACCAAGATGTCTATGTCCCCGCGCACTCTTACATAAAATACCGGTAGTTAATAACCATTTGAAATTCATTACAAACGGTTGTTGTATTGCAGGTGGAAAAATATTCAAGTGGCCGTGACCACGAGACTCTCAAAAAGTACGTTTCTGCGATGAAAAATGAAGCACAGCCAGGAAAAGATGCTACCGACGAAAAGGTCCCTGAGAAGAAGGAAGAGAAGGATGAAGAACCCCAGCACGTTAGTGTCAATATTCAATTGATAGAAACTAAACGAAATATGCAGTTTTCTCTGGCTAGGTAATCCTAGAGAGCGCAAATTCAAAACTGCTATCCCTTTAATTGCCCTTAATATTTCATATTTCAGGTGGTTGATCTCACTGCCGCAACCTTCGATGATAGCATTGCGAAAGGCGTGACCTTCGTCAAATTTTATGCCCCATGGTGAGTCATTTTCTAATCAACATGTTTGATATATGATACTGGGGCAGATTTGCCCGCCCGCCAGTCAATAATCTTCCATATGCATACCCCAACCTCAGCTTTTAGTGGATTTCCAGTTGTTTGTATACGAGAGTTAGCTTCAAATGATTGCAATTTAATGATATGATAATGCTTTGTTGACACGCAAATACAACAAATTCCTGCGAATGTACGATTGACTTCTTCTAACACTCTTGCAGGTGTGGCTTCTGCAAGCGTTTGGCCCCAACCTGGGAAGACCTTGGCAAAAAATTCTCTGACAAAGCTGGGGTCACAATTGCCAAAATCGACTGTACTGTTGACCGCGAACCATGCAGCAAATTCGAGGTAAATTATAATCGTGGCCATTCATTCAATATTTAGATGCAATGCCACGAGTTTGTATTCCATTTTTATATCACAACTGCCATGTTGAAATAGCGAAAATACCTTATGGGATCGTTCCCCCGATATCGTTTACATGAGACTACGAAATTAACGTCTTTAACTTCGTGTCTTCGCGAAGCACATCATATGTGGTTCCTCTAAACAAAACGCATAGCGCCGATCAGTTAGTAGCGGGGTTAGTAACAAGCCAAGTTGTGATATAAATTCGGAGTTCCGATGTCTTGTGAAGTGTGCCTTTATTTCTAATACTTAATATATTTAGCCCAAATTGTTATAGGACCTAAAAATAAAGAGATGTGTGAAATTGTTACTACGTCGGTTTACTCCTGCAAAGCGTTGATCTACCTCTTAATTAATTTATTGGGACCATTGCTCTCTATTTACATATGCTTTTAGTCCTTTTCAAAAATGCCTGAACGAAGCGTTGGTGAGTGCAACTGAAATATTTTATCTTCCTTTTCCAGGTTCGAGGGTTCCCTACCTTGATTCTCTTCAGGAATGGAGAAAAGGTGGTTAGTCACGATGGGGGACGTGAATTGGAAACCCTATACAACTTCGTCACAGACAAACTGCAACATGACGAACTGTAAAGGATTAATTACATCACAGTGTTGTCCATTCCTGAAATAATAGAGCCATGACAATTCATAGGAGGTGTTACTTCACTAAAAATCTAAAGTTTTTTATTTCTATCTTGAGACAATTTACTTGTTCTGGGTGATAAAATAAGCAATCATTCAAAGAATGATCATGGAGACTAGTATAGAGAGTATTGACTCACTGCTAGATGAACCGTTTTACCCTGGATAAAACATTCCAGGGCCGTTCTAGAAAGAGGCCTTACGTACAAAGTAGCACTATTTATTAGGAAGGCGTTTCTGCTTCCATACATTTTCATACTATTATCTCAGTGGATTATGTGCTTACGTATTTTTTATCCCATTAAGTCCCAGAACTTTTTTTTCACAATTATTACTTCCTTCGTAATGAAAAGATTGATGAAAATACACGTGGTGTTTCAGGAATATAATGGATCTGAAGGATCTTTAGACTGGATTTTGTACAGCTATCACATGACTAGTCTTTATTAGCACTGACTGCTAGTTCCATAGAATGAGTAAGGTGGTGTACTTTTCTAACTTATGAAGTTGTAAAAACAAGAAATTGCTATCATCATATTGTAAGGTCATTCCCGGCATTTTTCACTAATGACTAAAAACGCCCTTTTTAAATTGTTTTTGTCAATAATGACAGGATTTTCTCGATGAGGAAGCTATTTTCATGGAAGCTTTAGATGTGTCCATAGTTAATATTCTTAGGTATGCCTTGTTTCATCTATTGAATGCATAGCTGGCTAAGCGCGGGCACTTGTGATCTGATCCTGGGTTGAACTAAGTCTGTAGGTACAACGTGTTTACCTGGTGTAGTATGTTAGTAGTCTAGCAGAATTACATATCATGAATGTGCTGTGCATGAATCTGAGTAATGGATTGGGGGGGGGGGGGGGGGGAGCTGATTCATCCTATTATGGTTGAAATCGAGCCATAAAGTTTTTAAAATGAACCTTTTAATGGAATGTTTACAAGACCTTTTGCATCAGTTAGTTCGGACTTATCACATGGGAAATGTGAATATGTATTGAAACAGAATTGTGAGTGTTTTTGTATTTGCAACAGTGTGGATTATGGTGGAGGTAATAACCGAGTCGGAAAGATTACCTCTGAATATAAAGAATAAAAAACAAAAAAACGGTAACCAGAGTTGGGTTTAATCTTTATTTACAGTGCCTATCACTTCCCTTTTACATTTACATACATACAATTGAAGACAAAACATTTCAGAAATATATCTATTGAACTTCCGAGACCACTCCCTTCTTTCTTTCTGGAACCAACGGTACACTTCCTTCCTTACTGTGCAATCTTCGGTTCGCTTCCCTATACAATACAAAGAAAAACAATTTGTATGATACTGTACAACGTGTGCATATCCAAATATATATGGATTCGGGAATGTTTCGAAATGAACCAATATAATGAAGCACATTAAAATTAAACCCCTAATTTGCGTCCAGAACTGAATCGTAAGAATTTTTATCGAATCATAAAAGATCGTGGAAAAACAGAAGTACGTCTCCTTTCCATCACTGACAAATCTAAGACTACGGATAATACATTACTAAAACGTGCTTGATCTAAGATCATCTAGAAGAAAATGTCAAACAAGAGCATTAGGGGTCACTTACTTTCGCTTCTTGGATTCTCTAATGATGGTGTGTTCCTTTTGTGCGACATAGATGGGCTTCGGTATGTGACGATGGCGAGCAATACGTTTGATCTGAGGATGGTAGGCGAACTTTTCCTTTAATTTCTCATTGTAGTTGAAAGCTTCCCTCTCACGCGGTTGTAGCTATATGAAGGAAAAATATATTAGCCCAGCGTAGAAACAGTATTGGCAATCCATGAAGGAAACCTCGGTTAAATTTGACCTAAAATTCAATGTTAGTGAAATTCTTCTTCTATACAGAATATATCTATGTTTGATTTATTTCTAAAACAAAATAAAACTTGAATAAACCAATGGTGACTACTGACCGTTCCAAGTTTTTCTGAAGCCTTGGCCTTCCACAATCTAATGCCCATCTCATCCGAACCAGAGAGAAGGTACTTTCCATCTCTTGTCCATACAACAGTTTGTACCCGCTGCATACGTTTTAAATGATACACTTCCCTGCAATTAACATACAAGAAGTTGATAATGAGATGGAGTTACATTCCCGGTAGCATGCGCTAGCCTACATCTGTATGTTTATTGGCCGAACCTGACCTCTACTGCCCTTGAAGCGCTATTTAACAATTACCAATGAAGGGTGAGTTTGTTGCATCAAAAACAAGTGACTATTACAATACACATGTATAGATATTAAATGCTCATAATGATGAAAAAAAAATCTCTTTAAAATCTACATTTATAGTGCATCACTGGTGAACCTGTCTTTCTGACGATTTAGTTGAAGACGTGGATACAAATGTTTACCGTTATGAAAGTTATGAGTCTCACCTGCTGTGTCCTTTATCAACTGGGAATATCCGGACGGTTTTATCATAGCTGCCCGATACAAATTCTTTACCAGTTGGGGAATAGTCAACATCCAACACTGTACAACAATATGAAAATATACGATTGTTACAATATCGTTGAGGTGTGGGAATATGGGATTAGCTGCTTCATGTCTTATTAACATATATTAGCTCATATCAGGAAGAGGTAAAATGACACTTTGGCACGTCACTTATGGGATCCAAATCCAGAAGTGTACCTATTGGTGTAGACGCTAATTTCGAAAATATAACTAAGTATTGCACTGCTTATTTCCTTGAGTATCCCTGCCTTTCTTCCATGGGAACACTCCTTTTCGGTCGTTTTGATTTGTACTAGTATCTGCCAGTTCTGCAACAGTGCATTGGGGTTTGGGATGTATACATAGAGATGGACGAGCCTGCTATCTCACTATCACATGTCTAGTACCGCCAGCAGAGGCTTCCACCTGCCGGCAGCACATGACTCTCCCAGTGAACAGGATTTTAGCGAGACAGGAGAACCACAAACCCTTCAATAGGGGCCTGCAGACACACACCCGGGGCAGGGGCCTGCAGACACACACCCGGGGCAGGGGCCTACAGACACACACCCGGGGTGGGGGCCTGCAGACACACACCCGGGGTGGGGGCCTGCAGACACACACCCGGGGCAGGGGCCTGCAGACACACACCCGCGGTGGGGGCCTACAGACACACACCCGGGGTGGGGGCCTGCAGACACACACCCGGGGTGGGGGCCTGCAGACACACACCCGGGGCAGGGACCTGCAGACACACACCCGGGGTGGGGGCCTGCAGACACACACCCGGGGCAGGGACCTGCAGACACACACCCGGGGTGGGGGCCTGCAGACACACGCCCGGGGTGGGGGCCTGCAGACACACGCCCGGGGTGGGGGCCTGCAGACACACGCCCGGGGTAGGGGCCTGCAGACACACACCCGGGACAGGGGCCTACAGACACACACCCGGGGTGGGGGCCTGCAGACACACACCCGGGGTAGGGGCCTGCAGACACACACCCGGGGTAGGGGCCTGCAGACACACACCCGGGGTAGGGGCCTACAGACACACGCCCGGGGTGGGGGCCTGCAGACACACGCCCGGGGTAGGGGCCTGCAGACACACACCCGGGGTAGGGGCCTGCAGACACACACCCGGGGTGGGGGCCTGCAGACACACACCCGGGGTGGGGGCCTGCAGACACACACCCGGGGTAGGGGCCTGCAGACACACGCCCGGGGTGGGGGCCTGCAGACACACACCCGGGGTGGGGGCTCATCGGGGGGGCTCATCGAGAAAAGCCCCTAATATCACAAATTCCCAGCCTTGAGTCCTGCGCTCTAGCCACTGAGCAACAGAGATTGGACTGCTTTTTAACAACCATGGCCTAATATGTTTATCAGAGGCTTGTCAAACTGATTCAAGAATAGTAAGAACGTAAGCCTTGGTTTAAACACAATTTCTTAATTTAATACGTTGAATATTTGATAATATATATATTATATATATTATCAAATATTCAACGTATTAAATAATAATAAATTTTTTTTACTTATATTATAAGTAAAAAAAATAAATATAATAAAAGTAACTTTATTTCCATCAAGTTCGGGCGACATACTGGTCTTCCATGGAGGGTAACATATTGAAAGAATTGGATTCTTACCGGCAGATACGTGATCCATATGAACATTTACTGGCGCGGATAACTTTCTCAAATCAAACGTGTAGAGACTGTAATATCATGAGAAAGAAATCAATGGCGGAAACATAAGTTTGAGACAAGTTTTTTCACCAATGTTAAGACAATAAATTGCATTTATATACGTTATTTCCCGTGCCTGAATAGGAGGGGCCAAGTAGAAATATTGTTTTTCATTACTTGAACCTGAGAGCAGATCTAACGTTTCCTTAAACGTGTACTACTTACTGGCAAGTTTGCACATTATATATGCATGTATGTACAGGTATTTTATACGAACACAAACTCACTTGTAATCTTCATTGGCAGCAGTGAATATAAATGATTCCAAAGGGTTCCACGCTATTCTGTTGGAACGCATTTTTAAGATCACCTAAAAGGAAATAGACCAATTAAAAATTAATAGTCTTTCAAAAAGTGTTCTATATTAATACAGAGTTCATTCGAAATGGTAGACCGTGGTTTCGTGAAAACTGACTAGCACTTACCACCAGGACCACCAGGAAGATCACTATTGTGAGAATCGAGTTCGAATCTTGATTATATATAATTGTATTATGTGTAATTGCGAATAAAAGTTCTAAATATATATATACTTATGTATTGACTAAATTATGGCATTGTACCACGGTACCAGAGATAACATTCCAGTAGCAGAGAAAACATCATCTTTGTATCAACATTACCTTTCTAAGAGGCGTAGAACCTCGCATATCATATAGAAGTATACTACGGTCAGAGGCAGTGGCGCCAAGTATATGCGTCTCTATAGGATTAAACCTGACGGAGGAGACTGAGTCCACACCCCATGTGAACGTGCGCATAGGTTCCGTGCGCTGCTCATCCCAGATCTCCACTTTCTCTCCACAAGTAGCGAATACATTCTCTTTCCAATGGTGGTCTATTGAGTACAGTATGTTCTACAAAGAAAATGTACACACGGTGAAGGCGAGGTCTGATTGAATGCGTATCAGACTACAAAAGAATATAGAACAGCTGTCAGTTACCTTCAACAAGTCAATGTTAGATAAGCAATACATGCGGTACAGAAACATAATAAACAAAATGTAATAACTTACCTTTCCTACAATTGTGTTCATTGGCTCGTTCACATCGGCATCTTCATCTATTTCCATTTTCCATTGCTTTATTGTTTTATCATCTCCGCACTGAGAAAGTAATATATTGAACCACTTTACTCAAAATTGGAATCACGTATGAAAACATATATATGACGTAACGTTACAGTTAAATTCTGGAGTATAGGAAGATTGATTAATATTCCACCAAACATACATTTTTATTAGACTTTCGAAAAGTATGTAACTCACTGAAAAGTAATATTCCCCTGTGGGATTGACCGAGAGTCCCCGTACAAATCCTTCATGGGCATTTATTGCTCTCAAACATCTTTTCTTCGGTATATTCCACATTCTGATCTGTAAACAATAGAGAAAATCATTTGGACATTCATTGAAAGCGTATGGTGAAATACGAGTATACTTCAAATACAGCATTATTCGATTAACAATAACTTGAATCACTTGACTTGACTAATCACTTATGTGCGATATGTGCTATAATTTATAAAAGATAGTGAAAAATAAGTTCCTAGTCCAATAAACTGTGAAATGTAAATGCAATAAAAATATAATATATTTTGATAATAACTAGGAAGTGATTCTGTACCTCTCCATCACAGGACCCTGATAGACAAACAGCCAGTTTTTCAGGGTGCTTTACAAGACAGTGAATACCATCTCTGTGTCCTTCCAACTGACCCAAGAACGGTTTGGCAAATACCCTCTCTAGTTTAACCGCATTCATAGCACGGGTGTATTCACGTGGCGCTTCAAAGGGGTGCAGAGCAGGATCAAAGTTCCTAGGGACTGAAACAGAATAAATACGGTATTTTACAAAGATGAAGAACTATTGTTGTTGTTGTTGTTGATACTTTATTTGCCAGACAAGGGCCATCTTTATTTCTTCACGACTTTTCTGCTGGAAAGACTTAGATATAAACGGCCATTTTAAAGTTTGAATAAACATTAGATATGCCTTGGGCCTTCCAAGGTCTTGAAAAAATCATTCTGAGATCCATGTTTTATAAAACTTCCAACAATTTTCAGATATCCCACGAATTCTACCGTTTATAGGGCAAATTTAAAAGATTCTCTTTCTGAATCTCTTTGTTTATCAAAATTTATCTTATTTATCTAAATGAGTTATAGAACATCAACAGGTGGTACAAACCCTAAAAATAACACTCTTCAATCATAGACTGAATTAACATGGAATTAAACTGAAAAATTCCTGGGAGGCAACCAGAAATTCTGGCGGGCAACCTGATTTTGTTAGTAGTTTGCCTGGGCGGGAAACCTGTTTTATTCCTTATTTCGACCACGGCACTGGCTGTACTCTATAAGGTGATCAGACACTAGGGCCCAGATGGCAGGGTCCAGGGCCCGGACGCTAGGGTCCCCGGGTCGGATGCTAGGGCCCTGATGCTAGGGTCCCCGGGCCGGATCCTAGGGCCCCGGCTTCGGTCGCTAGGGTCCCGACCGCACATTCAAAACAACCGAATATTATGGGGAATCTGAAATGGACTTAGGTTATTTACTTAAACTCTTGTGCGAGTCCCCATACGCAGTATTACAATGTCTGTCAGACAGCGGCGGGGGGGGGGGGGGGGGGGGCGCCCATTTCTGTTTTGAGGCCCTCTGGGTCTCACAGCACTGTGCTTTGCGTAGCGCGGGGGGGGGGGGGGGGGGGTGCGGGAGGGCAGGCCCTTCCTGCTGGGGGGGGGGGGGGGTATGGGGGCCACCCCTAGAAATTTGTTTAATTTTACATGAAGAATGATGACTTCTGGTGTATTATCATCATAATTTCCATAAAGATTTTAGAGTAAACATTTTATACATTTTCCACTTCATATATATAGGAAAGGCCGCCCAGAAATGTACAATTGCTGTCGGAATGGCGAATTTAAAAAGTTGAAGAGTGCAAGAGGGGGTGTCCCCCTTGCTGGTGCAGGTGAGAGTCTGGGGGGGGGGGGGGGGGGAGGAAATTGGTGAAGTCTCAAGCCAATTTTAATTACTTTTGAGCTGATTATTGCTGTAAGGTTGGTCAGAAAAATATACATAATTTCCTGAAAGGGAAGTGACAAATGATTGTGATAGTATATCTGCACTTTTTCAAACTATTTGTCACCTGTTAAAACTTAAGGGCAAACATAAGTAAAAATATAATGTTTCTGAAAGTTTTTTTTGCTAACCCCTGCTACATAAATTTTGCTCCGGTTGCGATAATATTTCATTGGTGATCACAAGAATGCCATTTGCCCCTAAATGATTCCCTTAGCCTTAGCCTAGCCCTAGGGCTAGCCTTTAGGCTTAACCTTAGCTTATTCTCGTTCCACCACAAATGCGATCGGGAGAATGACCATTTATGATATATCGTTGACGTCGTTGAAAAAGACAAAGGCCTGTCCCAACAATATAGATTCAATTATAATGTCTTATTGAGACCAGGGAGGTATATCTGATGGTAGAACTGCCTCCCTGTTAAAGCTCAAGTCTTTTTGAGGCGAGGCACATGTGCATGCGAGTGGGCGATAATATATGATCAGCCATATTATACCTTTGTGTATGTCCTTTTTCGTCTCTCTGAGATAATCATCCGGATTCCGTGCTATCATCTTGATTGAATATTTCTTCTTAGACATCTTGCCGAATGTAAAATCCAAATATATGATGTGAATTCGCCTGTCGTTCTAAGCAGAATCTCACTCGCCAACACGTCAATATACAGTGTCGCCCTCTGCGCTTCGGGTTCTCGTTTGTGTTTTTTCCGCGAGATTACCGAGGGCGCCACCGTACAATGGCTCCCGCGCGCCCCGGGCCATGGCCTAAGCCATTACGTCACTATTCAATAGCCCAAATTTCGGATGATAGGGTTATTGTGGATCGCCCGATAATAACATTTGGTAAACGTTTATTGAGATTTTTTAAAAACTTCAAAGTGTGTTAACAGGTTTTCGCTTGTGGTTACAAACTACAGAAAGCTACCACATTGTTTTCTCACTTGCGCAACGGTGGTCACCGCTTGAAATTCTCTCACATGCAACCTACTTATAAATGTGTTGAAAAGGTGATATCTACAACTGCCTTATAAAAAAAAAGATTCATTGCTGGCAGCTGTTAGTACCTTATCAAAATTCGAAGCCGCTTCAGGCCTAGCTCTTAACTCGAAGAAATCAAATGGATGTATAGTGGGAAACATCCCTATCACTATAATGAATCTCTTTTGGAGATAAACTGGGGGAAATCTCTGTGTGTTCTGTGAGTAACTCTGTTCTGCCCAGGGAATGAGAAGCTCATGGCTAAGGTTAACGCGGAACAAGCAATAATCAAAATGAGGACTGGTGGAATCGTTTCCTATCCCTAAAGAGCTCTAAAGGGAAGAATCGTAGTCTCTAACGTGTTTAGTTTTCGTCTATAATACAACATGCATGTTATGTCGTGCATCTCTCTGGGCAAGCTTCTAAGGAAGAGAATGGATAAAATGATGATAGAATTCGTGTGGAATAATGGATTGCATATGATTTCGGCTCCTTTTCGAACCCAGAGCATATATCGATGGGAGGAATGGGGCTCAGACTCATAGAGGATATTAACGAGACAAATAGAATCAAATGGGTGCAGAGAATGTTACGAGGTAGACATACTGCCTGTTTCTCTGTCCTGGAGGAATGCCTAGAGAGAAGCTTTGGGGACATTTTTTTGTGTCGATACCAACCCAAAGAATTTATAAATGATTTTTATAAGGAGATATTCCGTGTTTGGAATAAGTATTAATATAATAAAATTTTGTTGAGGGAGAAGACAAGCAGGAGTCAATTTGATTTTTGTTTTGCAGTATATTATTTTATGTTACATGTTTTCAAAGTATATATCTGGATAGGGTATAAATATTGAAGTTTTGTTTCTAGTAATCTTATAAAAAAAACCCAGTGGAATCGATTGTATTGCCAAATATTCAAACAAGCAGAATGATGGTTACATCGAGATGCCAATTATAAAACTTCTTCAACTCGACCCAAAGGGGGTATCATTAGTTTTTTGCATTGTTCTCATCCCCATGTGACTACTCACAAGCCAACCTTCAAAAATGAAAACTTGATTGTTATATTATATTAATAAATTCTTCTATGTCTGCTCCAACCCTTCTCCAATCTTAAACAGTTTTGTGGTGTAAACTGTTTGCAGTTGAGTGCCTCCGCACCATAGAAATGATATGTGAAACACTGAATTCATTAATTAAGGAAAAAAAATTGCGGTAGCAGAAGATATTTGGTGGAATTCATGGTACTTTAGCCAGTGAAAGTTGTTATAGATCTGCATGGTTTTTTAACCGATTCATCACTTAAGATGGTGAGAGCATTAATTGCCATGTTTTTGTGACCCCCCCCCCCCCCCCCATGAGGTAAATAATGAAAGCCCCCTTATCTGATAGACAACAGTCGGTGGTCTCAAATAGTTATGAATCACAAAAAGGTGTAATCACATATGGAGTGCCACAAGGTAAATAAAAACAGGATATTATGGTCAGAATTGCAATTTGGGATGGGGGCAATTGTATTATGTTTTTTTTTATGGATTTTTCAATCATATTGTGTTCAATAGGGCGTGGTGTGTTCAGAAGATTAGCAATATATATATATATTATATATATATATATATATATATATATATATATATATATATATATATATATATATATATATATATATATATATATATATATATATATATAGGGGGGGGGGTTGTAAATGTATGACAAATGATAAGTCATAACAATTCCTACAGAATTCCTATTTAGGATGTTACAATTGTATCATTTGTTTATGGATTTTTCATGCATGTTGTGTTTCACACGTTCACAGTAGTGCCTTGACCAAGGCCTGTACGACTGCATTTTATTAGTAGTCATGGTTACCACCTACTTTAGTTATGCATTTCTCTCAAGCACGGAGCCACAATCGGGAGCACCCCTTTCCCAGAGAACGTGGGAAGCTTTCCGCATGAAGGGGGATGGTCGGCGGTGGGATGAGAGCGAGATCGTTGGTAACCTGACCCGTACCCCTGACAACAGTTGCCAAGATGGCGGCTTCCAGTGTGTACCTTCTCCTTGAGCAAACTTAAATCTTTGTAACATCAAGAAGTTAATCAAACAATTGGCCGATGTCAGCTGGTAACTTACAACTTCGAGATATCAAATTCTGGGCTGTGAGTGAGTATGGAATTCCTTTCGATATATTTGTTGGGCAATTATGATGAGCAATCGTACGTATGGGCCTATCAGCTGGCCAGCCTTTCTTACCGAACAGCGAAGTCACTGATGTGATCCGAATAGTTTAAACTGATTCGTTCGATGAACTGAAAATATGGTCCGAATTTTACTTGATGGGACCCTCAAGTTGTGCATCGTAATGTTGGTAATATTGGTAGCGTCTCATCCTTATTTGTTCAAATACTGATGCACCGACAGATAGCTACGTACAGATGTTGTACAGCTACGAGCACGAACCCTAAATTCTCTCATTTCATCTATACAGCAGGTACACTAGGTACCGCATTAGTCATATATCGAGCTATATCGATCCTGATCTATCGGGGTCAGGGAAGAGAAACTGCTTTCCTTAACTATGTGCATGCGGACCCTTGAAGTTCCCTACACTTTTTAAAATCCAAAATAAAAATTTTGGTTATTTTAGTTTTGAATACCGTAGGCCTACTACATGTACGGTTTAATCCAGGCCCGTAACCAGGGGGTGTCAGGGGTGTTCGAACGAACACCCCCCCTGCCTCCCGTTGGGTCAGTGGTCCCCCCCATAGAAGGTAATTAATTTTTTTGAAAAAATAAAAAATAAATAAATTAAACTTTGACTAATTATTTAGGCACCCATCCTTTGTGAGTCTCTGGAGTTCTCTCTAGAGGGTTGGCAACATTCCTGAGCCCTGAAATCAGATGGATCCGCTCATCTTACAATTGATTCTCTTTGATATGGAGTCGAAGACATGCCATGTAGGTGTGAGGGTGGGTGAGTGGGTGTGTGGGTATGGGTGGGGGTGGGGGGGTTTTACCCCACCCCCAGCCCCATTTGATGGGACAAAGGTTACTCATTTGGGTGGTTGTTTTTTTGGGCGGGTGTTCGCCCCCCCCCCAACCCCAATTCACCATCTCCACCTCACTTAACAATACTCAGCTGTAGAGAGGGGGTGTTCGACCCCCGACCCCCCCCCCCCCCCCCCACACACACACAGAGTTCGGGCCCATAACCAGGGGGTGTCAGGGGTGTTCGCAGGAACAGCGCCCCCTGCCACTCCTAGGTCAGTGGTCCCCCCCAATAAGAATTAATTAATTTCTTTAAAAAAAAAAGAAAAACGAAATCCCTTACAGTTTTTCCAGGCATGACAAATAAACCAAAAGAATAAAAATGTAAGCTCAGTGAACCTTGGAATTCAAAAACACTGACTGCCCCCATTTTGTGAGAATTGACTATAATGCCTTGAAAATCATATTACCATTTCACGACTTTCAAGGAACTCAAGGCCATGTAATAACTAATAATCTCAGGGATGCAAGTCTTCAGTCCTTATTATACTGAAATAAGTATTTTTGAGAACATCCCAAATTCCACAATTTCTATTACGAAATTTTGTCAAATTATAAACAAATATCAAAAACTAGTGTCAAACCTTAAATTATCTTTTTTTTAAACAAAATATCTTTGATCAGGTAAATTTATTACAAACACTCTCACTCTTAAGTGGTTTTCGTAGTGTCTTGAAACCATATACAAATTCGTCAGTGAGCATTGAGATATATTAGATTAGAACGTTTAGAAGATACTCACACCAAACTATAAACAAAATTACCAGAGAAAAAACATTAAAGATTGATTGTTTCAGTTAATGCTCTCAGGTTCCTAAAATAATATGGAGAAACGCCCTCAGAATGCACCATTTCACTACTCAATATCAATTTTTTCCCGGGGGGGCATGCCCCCGGACCCCCCTAGTCACGCTTCACGCCTTCGGCGCTCGCACCAGCAGCAAAGCTGCTGGAGTTATACAGTCCCCCTTTGCCCCATTTAAGAACACCCCCCCTTGGAAGGCTGGTTACGGCCCTGTAATCCTAGCCGAACTTGGTATATTTGTTAATAAGATATATATACTCATAATAAGCATATTTTAATAATCTAGGTGTGAATTCCGAAAATGACTATTTAACAACACTTTTTGCACTTTTATTTGATCTAAATTGACAGATTCCAGAAGAGACTTATAAGAGTCTTTAATGCAAATTTCAGTCTCTTGGTGCCATTATTCCTTTTTCAAATACCGTATTAGAAATAGAAGTATGTACATTTATTCTCTTGATGTGCCTCTGCGACCGCAAATGATTATTAATCCTACTATTTGTACTAAGGAAAACTGGGCTTTGGATCATCTTTTTATGCGATACACTGTTGTAACTCGCGTACATTCTCATTGTCACCTAACCATCGAGGTCTCACTAGGGATGACACGTTGTTTCCAAAACTTGAGGAATGGGCGTTGTCGTATCATGTGGATACAATGCATTGGAGTGTGTTTATTCTATCCAAAGTTTTTTTAGGACTGCCTCCTTGATAAATTTGTGTAATTACTTGCGATTACCGACTGGACCTACCTTCCTAGCGCAAACGCATTCCTCATAGGGCCCAGTTTTAAGAATGTAATCCTTCAAAACACCATTATTTGAAAAAAATACCCTTATTATTTTTCAGGCGTTCGAATAAGTGAGAATGGTAGGAATAAAGGCATAATATGCTGCGGCTTAAGGAGACATATGTTAGGAAAATTATACCAATGAAAATACTCTTCACAAGGCAAACCACTCTTCTGAATGTTCTGTTCGTGGCCTATCTATACATGAAAAAATCATCGCATATAGTGAATTATGGATGCGACTCCACCGTTTTCCCCTGGGCTCCACCTCACTCTGTGGGTGGTAGTCTTTGGTGTTGTGGCAACAGAGGGACAACAGATAGGACTGGCCCAACTCAACCCCACCCCGAGCACCTCTCCGCTTCCAGAATGTCATGCCCCCGTCACATGTGTACCTCTGAAGTCGGCCACTTGTCTTGGACAATCCCTGCCGTATTCCTCCAGTTACTTCGGATTTGCAGATGATTCTAGTTCAGAAGAAGAAGTACACAAGAAACTTCTCTTATGGAGTGGTCTGCAGAATGTACCTAAATGCTGGGAAGTTATCCAACAGTTGCTCTGCGCTACTTACCTACCAAAGTAAGTAAGGTGCACGATGTTTTCTATTTGGGAGTCATTATCATGTTATGGCCTATGTTCAGTTCAGTGAAGCCCCAGTGGGTTCCCTTTATTTGATCTACTTATGCCAATGTTGTCTATAATATGGTCTATGCTACATGCCACTCTTTGTAAGTAACTTTGAATACTTGTACCCGGTATCTTAAAGAGATAAACCACTGTTCTCCGCACTGCTGCAGGCGGGAGTTAAAGGAACTAATGCATGAAAAATAAGGATTGACAGTAATTTTTTCAAACTTTGTCTTGAGAAAGTACATGGTTGGAGGATAACAAAAAGCAAAAAAAAATGGATCTCAGCATATTTTTTTTCTTTCTAGAGACCAGCAAAGTTTAGTATTGAAGTATGTGGGAAAAATGAATATTTTCTCAGTTTTTCCAAGATTTCAGACAGACAAATAACATTTTTCAATTGAAATGTCTTCTAAACATAACCACTATAGATGTTTGCCCTCATGTATGAAAGAACAGGGTATCAACATATTTTGAAATATATTATTTAGCATTGAAAATCTTCAATATTCCTGTTTTTAACTCACCGCCATGCAGATTCAGTTGAATAACTTTTTTAAAAGGTCGGTGACCCCCATTTTTTATTGCTTGAAAGGGTAAAGCAATATGTTAGCTATGTTTATAGAGATTTTTAGGAGAAAGTTATTTTCAATTTTTTTTTTATACTGAAAAAACGAAAAAATTGTCCTTTTCTCATAGACTTCTATAGTGAACAACCATAAATTTTGAGGCTCCCTAAAATGAAAACTAACCCGGTGACATATTGTTTTTATTGGCTTTTTGAATTCACATAACCTTGTTCTTTCATGAGGCAAAGTTTAAACAAAATGTTATTTTCAGTTTTTTTCCCAGTTGAACTGTGGTTTATCTCTTTAAATTTCTAGATGTGTCAATAACACAGTAGAACTCCCCGCCAAGGAATTATGCCAGATAACCAGGGAACCGTGCAAGATTGTGACATCCGTGCAACCATGGCCAGCTTTTCTTCAATGCAACCAGTCTCATTTTGTAAAAGGATGCACCGTGCGTATTCTCTAGGCATTTCTGTGTAGGAGATTACACCATGCAATATATTTGAATATAAAACCAATATACCTGATATATCAGAATAAAATTCGATTTAATTGATTCAATTAGCACTTGATTTTATTTCTAACTGCTAACCATGCACATCATGCCATGCCATTGGATTGTACAATGAATAGTTGGCATTTATTACTGTGAGAAAAAATATAAACGAGTTACATTTTATGAATCGCATGGTATAAATTTCTTTTTTTAGAACCAGGTGAAAGCAGTGAAGTTCAATACAACAGGGAGATGCATGGCCCCCTTGGTGCCCACTAGCAACAGAAACAGTTGGTACAAAAATGTTGAAGGCTGTGGAGTGCAGTGTCAGAACCCCCTCTTCACTGATGAGGAACACGAACTGGTCCGCATCTGCATAGCTGTGTTTTCTGCTCTTTGCTTGGTGGCTACTCTTTTCGCAATTGTACGTTTCATATACTCCCATAGATGTTCATTGTCATATATACGAGACCATTATCTATTATGATTCCTTCTCTTAAAAGGCTATGCCATATGTCACCTATTCTACCACAACTTAATTGTATCAATATTATGACTTATGTGTTTCCATTTTATTGTAATTTTCCAATACAATTTGTTATTAAAATCTTTTCTTTTGCAATTATCCTAATGTGGTATTATGTTGATTCCATTTAGCTGACATTCGTTGTGGACTGGAAGAATGCCAATCGCTACCCGGCCCTCATCCTCTTCTTCATCAACGTGTGCTTCTTTATTGGCAGTATTGGTTGGGTAATACAGTTCATTCCAGGCGCGCGACAAGATATAGTGTGTCGTCATGATGGTACGGTACGACAAGCTGAGCCGCAGATAGGGTAAGCAATCAGATTTCCTTTAAAACAGAACACGTAAACAGTGTATTCTTTATTTCCGCCATGTGATTGATATTGATTGTTTGGAGTAGTGTCGATATCTTCCAGACCAACATTCTTCAACATCAGCATAGATAGGCGCTGAAATTTCCTGTAATTTTGCCCAATTTGTTCAATTATTCATGTTTGAACCTTCTGATTGCAGATCAGGCGAAACTGCCTCTTGTTCAGTTGTGTTCGTGCTGGTCTATTATTCCATGATGGCTGGATCTACTTGGTTCCTTATTCTCTCCTACACTTGGCATCTTACATTCAAAGCCCTGGGCTCTGCTGCTGATGCCATTGAGGGGAAGAAAGGAACGTTCCATCTGATTGCTTGGTCCATCCCCCTTGTTCTCACAATTGTTTGTCTCGCCCTCACACAGGTAAGAATAAGAATCATTTAGAATTATTAATAACTCAAATAACATCAGCCTATATTTAGCGCAAAACTGGCCAAATATCTCCCCAGAAATCCTTGTTGTGTAGACGCGTTAGGAAGCGAACTAGGCTTAATGCCTAATGTATGCTGGGGAACACTGCCCATACGCATATTATGTTTCAATCATAGGTGGATGGTGATTCCGTAAGTGGCATATGCTTCGTTGGATATCTCCATCATGAATATCGAGGCGGTTTTGTGCTTTTCCCTATAAGCCTTGTTGTTGCTGGCGGCCTTTTCTTCCTGACCCGAGGTGAGAAATCTGGAACTTGCTGCATTCTTATTTCATTTTTCATTTAGTATTATTGGATTCATGTGTTTCTCTTATTATTCAGACAAAATGTAATGACAGTATTTCTTCAAATAGGCTGACGTTCTGCCGATTACTTGAAGGCAAACGCGAGTAGGCTATCTATTCTAGTAGAAAACGAAAATAAATGTCATTTTCTGACACCAAAAATCACGATGGGTCGGCATGCTTGACAATTATTTGATTTAATGCTGTAAAAATATAGAAGATATCCCCACTATAATTGTTAACATCTAGTATTAACACTGCCTAAGGAGTTCAGTCCCCTCGTGTCAAATGTCTAGACATGGTAGCCTATACGTCAGGTGAAAGCAATCGTTCCATTCTGTATTTGTCCAAGTCTTCGACTAAGTGTTAAATTCAACGCTGATGGGTGCCTTTGAAATCTATCTTGTTATATATTATAGTAGTCATACTCTGCTCATTCTACTTTCAGGCCTAGTTACATTGATAAAAATAAAGCTGGAAACACCGGGACTAATAAGTGATAGAGCTTCAGCGAAAATAAGGGACAGTATAATAAGGATTGGTAAGTATAGCATATAGTAAGAATTGCTCGAATATTTATTGATTTGTTATCGATTTCCATTGGCTATAACGTGTTTTTATATTGTAGGTGTCTTCGCTGGCCTCGCCTTCCTCATAACTGTGGTAACCTGTTTAGTGCATGTCTACGTGTTCGTGAACGAGCCCAAATGGCATCAAGCATTCCAAAACTTTGTTATGTAAGTTCGAATTACTCTTCACATTGGGCCAGCTAAGCATTCTCCATATAACGCATGGGGGAAGTGAGCTCCAGGGATGTGCCATGTAGGGGCCTACGTGTTAGCTACGTCATTACGTGTTGCTGGAGGACTCTTTGTCACACAGCTCGACTGAAATTCTGTCGAAATGATAATGACATCGAATAAAATCCCATTCCCAGACGGGGAATCGAACCCCGGCCGCGGCGGTGAGAGCGCCGAATCCTAACCACTAGACCACCTGGGAAGTTAAAGTAGTCCTACACAGGCATTCTCTTTATAATTAGGGCAACATAAATCCAATAAATCAAAGGATATTTATAAATTATGACAAAGAGCTTATCTAATTGGTAGAGACACCTACACGTGCAGTCATTGTTCACTATTGAATTGGGGAACAGGCAAATGGTAAGGATATGACGCGTCGCTGATAATGTTCTAGTCTACATCGTGGTTCAATATTCACCAATTGTAAAAGCTCAAAGAAAATCCTTGCATTAATGTTTTAAATTAAATTTTAATAAAATTAACCTACCTTCAATCATTTGTGTATTGATTAATGTATTTCATGTAAGTCAATCTCAACACTCAACATGCATGTATCCAGGGAGGTAGCCTAGTACATGTTAACACTTAGGTGATTGACTTATGTTTCCCCTTTGTTCTATTGCTTTTCAAGAGTTACATAAAGCACCGGTACGTTTTTACTTGAAACAGATGTGAAACGAATCATACAGTCTCTAGATTGGTTTCCAATCAAACATTACCAGAATGCGTGTTGGAAGCAAGGCCTAGCTTGGTGGCCACCGTTGTACATATCTTACTCTTCTTCACCGCTGGTATAACTATGAGTTCATGGGTTTGGACATCTGCCACAAAAGAGGCTTGGAAGCGATTCTTTAGAAGGTAAAATATAGAGAAATGACACTTTGCTCTTTGCCAGTATTGCTTCATATTACTACCTGTATATGGTTTCTTGAAATCATACCGACATTTGATTTCATTCATCTGTATTTAGCAGGGTGGTGGCAATCCCCATCTGCTATAGAAAGGTCTACTGTATATTAGGATCGTACGTTGTAACGTTTTTAATTTTCAAAACAAGCCTGTTGGGGAAATAAATGAGTAGACAATTGTAAATCTTTTTACTAATTATACTTATGCATATTCACTCATATTTCCTTAATTTTTTACCTATCTCTTTATTTCATTCATCAGGATATGTAAACTCCCAAATAACGAGCCCATGAAACTGAAGAAACATTTAGTCATTCGCCAAGCGTTCAACAAAAGACAGAATATCCACCGGCATGGTCGATTCGAGTTCAGTTTTCATTCCACTCATGAAGATCCTCTTGGTAAATCTTTTGTGATATGCATTTTCTTCTTCCTAGCAAAATTCTGACAGTCTATAATTATAACGACTCATATCATGTTTCATCCTCTATGTTTGCCTTGCCATATATAGCATATATTTGTATATTTGTAATATGAACTAAACATAGATTAGAACCTGGAAAGCAACGCAACAAGACATCGGAAGAGTCGACATGCGTATTTGTTGCGTGATATAATTGATGAACGGACTGTGTACCATGGCCGTATAACCGGAAGTCAAAGCAACCTTGGTTACCGCGGGCTATTTGAAATCGCAACCTCGTCAGTTTGTCAGTCGGCATTGAAGCAGCTAACAGGCCAGAACCAGAGAAAGAAAAATTTTTTTTCTGTTTTCACTTACCTTGGGATATGTTCAAGGTAGAGGTACCGGTTATCAACTGTAGTACGTGTTTATCCAAGCATCCCAGGCCTAGTTGTACTTATCTCGCCACCATAAAGAAAAGGAGAGAAGCTGCTTTCAACGCGGGTAGGCCGACTCTCAATATAATGGAGACGTCTCGAGTCGCCAAGAATTTAAACATGAAAGAGGATGAGATCCCGGATCCATCTACCTCTGGTTACTTAGATTTGCTGGAGAAAGCATTGGAAGTGGTATCCAAACAGAAGCAAGACTCGGAGAAGAAAGCGGAATTGTCCAGGAAAATCTCCGATGCCGAACGGGCCTTACGGGATATGTCCGTGTCGTCTTCACCTAACTCCCAGTGGTTGCATGGTTTCAATGCCGGCTCTCCCCGCTCGCACAGCCGGGTGGGCCCTTCGATCACCCGCCATCTTGATCTGGGTAAGCTGAGGCCAGGTTTTCATCTAGACCCTCCTCGTCCGTATGAAGAACTCTCTTACAAAGATATGATGTGTGGTTGTATGTCAGTTCTCAACTACCTTTGTGAGGCAGAGTGTCCCATCGATGGTTATATCCAACATTTGCAATTTATCACGTACAAGGCCCATCGTCAAGCCTTCGTTGAGGAGGCTATTGTTCGTTATGAAAATGCTGCCACTACCAGAGTTATCGAGGGAAAAGTTTCGGATTGGTCTGGGGTAGATTCTTGGGCGGAATCCATGTTTCTGGGAGCGGAAAACACTACGGCGATTCGCAACTTGACTCGTCGTGATTTCCGTGGCAGCCATCTTAAACGGAAGTCGTACCCTGCCAAAAACCGGGGGCCTATGTACAACATCGATGGCTGGCCTTCGGAAGTTTGCTGGAAATGGAATGATGATACTTGCCAACGATCTAATTGTTTTTATGAACATGGCAGATGTGGGCTTTGTAATGGGGCTCACAAGGCTAAAGTTTGTAAGATCCAGTTGGATTGGGAAGCTAACGCCATTGCGACACCTACTTCCGGCGAGAACCCATCGACGACTTCCGCTATTTGACAAGATGGCGGACTTGAACACGATTCGACAACTTTGACAGGCGCAAATGTCTCTGAGTATGTTATTCCTCAACCTTTTACTGACAGCCCAATCATTGATAATAAAGATCTTTTGTCCTTATATTGTGTGGCGAAGGATATAAACGATTCTGGGTTCCTGGAGGGAGTTAGAAGACAATTTAAGCCTTCCGCTTGGGCCGATTACCTGATCAATGACAGCTTCTTTGACCCAGACTCGCATTATGTGTTAGACGGTGTCGTAAATGGCTTTAGACTGGTAGATCCCGACCATGATATAAACCGCTATGAGGGCAAAAATTATCGCTCATGTTTCGTTCCTAATTCTAATGCCAAGGGTCTTGAAAAAACCTTGCTCTCTGAATTATCTATGGGCAAGTTATCTTTTGTGGAAGACAAACCTAGATGCATACATTCCCTTGGTGTGATTGGGAAAACTGATGGGGGATAAGAATGATTACGGATTGCAGTAGACCTGTTGACTCCTCCATTAATAATCATACGAGCCAAGTGTTTTCTTCATTCCAGTACGTCAAAGTTGATAATATTGTGAACAAGCTCCAGAGAGGCGATTTTATGTGTACGATCGATATTAAAGCAGCTTATCGGTCTGTCGCCATACATCCTGCTCAACGTGAGTTATTCGGCCTTGTTTGGCCTTTTAACTCGGATGTCAAGCAATATATTTGTGATAATTTTATGTGCTTCGGCTCGAGAGTTGCTCCATTCTGTTTTACCAGGATAACAGATGCAGTATGTCGTGTGATGAGAAGCAAGGGTATCAAGGTAGAATCTTACCTCGACGACTTCCTTATTTGGGAGAAGTCTTATGAAAAATGTGCTGAAGCCCAAAAGTTGGCCATTTCAATCTTACGTGACTTGGGTTTCTATATTAGTTGGCACAAAGTTTCTTCACCATCACAGCTCTGTCTTTATCTTGGCCTACAGATAGATTCAGTGAATTGCCAGCTTCGTTTGCCTGATGCAAAAATCAAGAAACTTCTTGGTGAAATCGAGTTCTTCAAAAATCGTAATTGGATCACTCTCAAGCAAATTAGAAGACTAGCTGGTATCCTTAGCCACTGTGCGAAAGTGGTAAAAGGTGGTAGAGTCTATAGTAGAGGTGTGATAAATGAACTAACCATCATGATGAGAAATAATGTTCGTCGTACTCGTATCTCATCTTCTCTCAGAGCTGACATAGACTGGTGGGAGGATTCAGTAGAAACCTTCAATGGTTCCTACGATTTCTCTCATGTTTGTATTGATAATCTGTTTCATCTTGATGTGAATTTTACAGAAGAAAAGTTCGTCTGGTCTTCACCTAACGATAGCCTGACTGGGAGCTTCAAATTCAAGGAGGATCTCGCTTCTACAATGGTTATCGAGAGTAATGATGTCTGGTTGTCTTCTGACATCGGGAATAAGAAGCTGGTGTTAGAACTTGCCCTTGTGAGATTAATCATTGAGAAATGGGGGCACATCTGTGCTGATAGCAATCTGCATTTAACTGGCCTTTCTTGTCGCACTAGAGATGCTTTATCAACTGGTAAATCCCTCCATGACTTGGAAGTTTCCTTGCTAGCTGACATTTTTTGGTCTTCCATTAAGTTTAATATTCATGTTTTTCCAAACTGTGTCTACAGGTGTGCTTAACAAGGAAGTGGAAGCTATCAAGGACATGGCTTTGGCTGACTCCTCTCGTTCTACTAGAGCCAGTCAATGGAAAAAGTATTATAACTTCTGCCAGCTATATGATCTTCAACCTCACCCAGTCGACATCGAAATAGTCTGCTTATTTATGGTTTGGGCTTCTAAGACCTTGTGTTTCTCATCGCTGAATAATCTATTATCGAGTTTGAATCATCTGTCTAAGCTTCACCATGGGATCGACCTTAGACAAGATTTTTCGATTCAGCTTTTGATGAGGGGTCTCAAAAGGAAGCTTGGTGATAAAGCCATACCAAAAGAGCCTATTTCTCCGTCCGATTTAGTGGCCATCTTCCAGCAAGTCGACCTCTCTTCAGATAAGGCCCTGGCGACTTGGCTTGGTCTGCTTTTATGCTTCAGAGCTCTTCTTCGTAAATGCCATGTTTTCAAAGGAGTATCTGATGTTCATCTTCTCAGAAGATCCCACCTTAAGATGGAAGATTGGGGTGTTGTCATCACAGTGCCATCGTCTAAAACGAACCAGTTTGGTACATCCAACCTGCAGTGCCCTATCAGTTTGTGTCAATTGGATTTGTGTTTCGCCTCTCAGATCAAGAAATGGTATTCTCGTCATCCTACGGTTATGGAAGCCCCCCTGATTTCTTTGAATGGAAGGCCTGTTCAATATGAAGCTGCCATGAAGTTATTTAAATCTTGGGCCTTGTTGGCTGGCATCACTAAAGATTTAGGTCTTCACAGCCTTAGAAGGGGGGCTGTTTCATACATGTATACTTGTGGCATCCAGATTCCGGATATTCAAATGCTGGGAGATTGGAAAAGTGAAGTGGTTCTTCGTTATCTGGCCACGCCCCTTGAGTATAGGAGGTCCAAAGAGATGATTATGGCTGCTTCTCTTTCTTCTTCGAACATTTAATCCATTTACTGGGTTGGGTTTTTCCTGCATTGAAGTTTTCGCCAGCACTCCTGTGTCCGTCTTATTCATTCTTCATACTTCAACGCATCCAAGTTAATTAATTTAGCTCTTCCAGTCGATAATAGTGACTATTATAGCATTATTCTTTATTAAGAATGCGTGATATAATTGATGAACGGACTGTGTACCATGGCCGTATAACCGGAAGTCAAAGCAACCTTGGTTACCGCGGGCTATTTGAAATCGCAACCTCGTCAGTTTGTCAGTCGGCATTGAAGCAGCTAACAGGCCAGAACCAGAGAAAGAAAAATTTTTTTTTTCCTTGTCTAATAAAGGGGTTTTTCCTGCATTGAAGTTTTCGCCAGCACTCCCGTGTCCGTCTTATTCATTCTTCATACTTCAACGCATCCAAGTTAATTAATTTAGCTCTTCCAGTCGATAATAGTGACTATTATAGCATTATTCTTTATTAAGAATGCGTGATATAATTGATGAACGGACTGTGTACCATGGCCGTATAACCGGAAGTCAAAGCAACCTTGGTTACCGCGGGCTATTTGAAATCGCAACCTCGTCAGTTTGTCAGTCGGCATTGAAGCAGCTAACAGGCCAGAACCAGAGAAAGAAAAATTTTTTTTTCCTTGTCTAATAAAGGGGTTTTTCCTGCATTGAAGTTTTCGCCAGCACTCCCGTGTCCGTCTTATTCATTCTTCATACTTCAACGCATCCAAGTTAATTAATTTAGCTCTTCCAGTCAATAATAGTGACTATTATAGCATTATTCTTTATTAAGAATATGATTGTTTAAATGTAAATGGCCTTATTTTGAAATAAAAAAAATAGCACGTGGCAATACATCCTATACACAGACACGTTTCTAATCCTTAGGGATGAAAATGGACTTGAATAGTATGACATCTCAGGAGCTCTCATCAACGTGGGCTCAGGCAATTCCTAGAATGATCTCTCGGAGAGGTGCCTTCGCTCATCCTTCCAAGAAAGACAAAACTGGTCGGCGTTATTCAGATTCAGGTTAGTAGTATATCTTTTTTATAAACAAGGATTGACATTTTGCGATATCCAGGTCCGCCAAGTATTCATTAAGCCCCAAATCATCGTGGCTGTTTTTTCAGACGTCCAGTCGATACAAGCCACCGTACAAAGGACATCAGTGGAGTCGAGGAGATACTCGGTAGAATCAGAGCAACTCCAACCGCAAGGTACCACAACCACTGAAGTGGAAGATCTGAGGAAGAAGCACAAGCGCCGGCGAGGAAAAAACCGCGTAGCTCCCCTCGTGACCACAACACCTCCTGTGTCTCAAGGCCACAGTAAATCAACGAGTGGATACTTTGTGCGGAGAAACAATAGAGTCGGTGTAACGAACAACAATAACAACAGCAATGGATCGGGAGGCTTGGGTAGTCAGACTATGGTGCAAAGCATCAGTCTACATAACCATAGAAGAGGTAGCATTACAGGGTCTGAAACGTCAGACAATAACATGCAGACAATCTCGTTAGAGAACGCTGATAGCTCTGACACAGGATCTTTACAAAGAGCTAACAGTTCTAAACACGGGAGTTTAGCGAGTGTGGAGTTACCAGCTATTACCGCCCCTCCTCCCCAGTACCATGTTAATACAGTACAGCACCAATATGCATTTTATTCAGCCAGTGCTTATTCAGGGGCAGGTCTGCCGGGAGCAGTACCTGGGGCATTTGAAATGAATGATCTGGAAGGGGACCCAGAACCTACATTTACATCAGTGACTCCTATAGATACAGAGTTGCAGTCTACTCCTGTTTATAAAAGGAGGGTACTTGGGAGGAGATCATCTGTAAGTAGTATAAGAAGTGCTAGTAGTGGACATAGCCATAGCAGGAGTAACAGTCGTAATAGGGCATCGCACAGGGATCACTCGGGACATGCTATCGCCAAGAGATTTGTTGTACACACGTCCAAGAATGCAATGAACGTCACACATGGGCGAGAAAGTGATGATATGCCAGAAATATCTGGATGCGATTGAACATAAGAAGTTCAGTGCTTAGAAATCAACGCTTGAAATTGTCTTGCTATACATGTATCTGTTTCATAGTTTTCCTGAGACAAAAAAGCCCTAAACTGTATAGAGTTGTATATATTTGTGATTCATTCCAAGCATCGATGAAATCCATCGACTGGTACTTATCAAACCCAAACCGAACCATATATGTACATTTTGTCAGTATTCGTTATGTTTGTGAAGCTATGGAGACCGATTAACTCAAATCGCGGTGCTATTTTCATGTAATACTTATATTTCTAGTGTACTTTATTCCACTCCAAACCAAGTGCACCTTTCAAGAAATTTCACATGAGTTAATATATGTACTATCGGAATTTCTTGTTAGAATACGCTATTTTGAAATGCTTATTTACAGTTGATGCCTCTGATGATATCTGAGTTTTAGCAGCATGTTCGTTTTATCATGTCTATCGGATAATTGATGTTCAAAAGTCACAAAGTATTGTTAATGACTGCTGGGAATATGATTATATATGTCCGTCCATTTTATGTACTACAATCGATGTTCAGGAAACTAATAACAATTTATCTCGTGTATCTGTTATATGAGCTGACTGCATTTTGCCGTCTACAGCTCTGGAAGACTTAAAAGATTGCTTTAAATTTTAATAGGGATTTTCGTCAGCAACTAAGGGTGATTTATCTGAGTTTTGTAATTACCTCTATCTTATTTAAACATGTAAAATTAGTTCTGTTTTTACAATTTATTGCTGGACATTTGTATGAAATAAATCTAATGAGTTAAACTAAACATCGAAACACCCGACTAGTGTTGAATGACAGGTTTTTCAATTAATCATTCGTAAATGTAGAATGTAGTAGGTATAGTTTGAATTAGTGCTTACAGTTGATGATTTTCCAGTAAAGGATATGGCGAAAGATGAGCTTGTTTTAATTATATTTTGATCAAATATTCAATCGAATACAAAGGAAAGACCTGTTCCAATACAACAAATGGGTAGTTTCTCCGATACTTCACGAAGCAAAAGAAATTCCGAACAGGTTCGAATAAACTATAATTAAAGCAAAGTAGGTAAATATGTTGTAGTAATTTTATTTGGTGAAGACTCTCCATAAAACAGATAATCATCACTTTGGCTGAATCGCCTGCATGTGTGCTACATGCCGTTCAGAACCTTGGTCTAATCCATCATAACCAGCCACTTATAATCACAGTAATAGGTCTAAAATATACACTCATTCTCTAACATTATTTACAAAGATAAGATAGAAGACACAAATAGAAAACTGTACTGCCTGCCTTATTCACGAGACAGGAAGGAGACTTCTTTAATCAAGAGAATTATTGGATTTAAACTCTTAAGTGAAGTGGAGGAAAAATGAATCTCGTTTTGCACAAGAGAAGAGAATTGGGAATGTAATGGGTCAAGTACACCCACGTTAACATCTAATTCCATCGAGGGTAACACGTGATTTCTTTGGCTTGTCTATTATTTCCTTGAAAACGTTTGAGCAAAGTCAGTCTGGCTTTATTTTAGGCAGTTCCCATACCAAATAATATGGCATATCTCTAGATTTTACTTCCACAAAACAGGAACTAGTTTGGATAGGGCGTCCGAAAATGATGAGTGAATAAAAAGCCAAAAACACTGATAGAATGTCAGGTACACATAAAATATCAGCTCACAACATATACATGGCACATTTGATCTTTTTCCACATCCGGTGTGTATACTTGGTAATTTAGCAAATACACGTCGCTAAGCATATGACCTTGAACGGTCGCCAATTAGACTGGCAGTTCAACAAGTAATATGAGATTATGGAACGCAAGTAAATTAATGCTACAATACCTATTGATGAGAAATTCATAAAAAGCAAAAACCCGTCAACTTGCATCGTGATAAAGTGGCAGCTAAATTAGAATACCAACTCAAATATAGGGTAGTGAAGGAAGTAAAGACAGCACTGTACTGTTGGCAACTGCGACATATCAACAGCCCTCACCAACGATGGCAACAAACTCTCTTGCAAGGACGAACCGATGTATAAGAAAGCCAAAAGTACCGGGAAATCCAATAGTCCCATTATTTTGTGACTCGGGCAGGGATGTAACAATATATCACTGCATCATATATATGTGGACTCGATTATCAGTAACCATATCAAGAATTAACAAATCACCCCTGCTGAGGTTACTTCAAACTTAAAGACTAAACGTACCAGTCAAGTACACATGTGTACTAGATTTACAGGACCAGCTTTACTTTCTACAAGAAATTACTTAAATTTAATATAATCAGCGCGAATGGTTCTGGTAAATCACACCGACCATCTTTCCCTATGTTTAGGAATAGATCCGTGCAGATATATACGTCCCATGTACTTATCGATGCTGATGATAACTGACCACACAGCAAGAGTCTACACTTGACAACGTATCGGAAGTGAATACACATATTGATAACATAGTTTTATCAGTTATACCCAGTTTAATAACATCTCCCGGGATATTTGCCCCGATACCGACTCGCGGACACTCCAGTGGATCTCCATTTGCCTAGAAAGCTACGATGTGTAATTACGAGAACTAAGTAAGTTATTCAAGCCACATGGTTAAATTTAGATCTGTCTCTTTTTGTGTACCCATCAGCAATTCACTGGACCGATGCACTGAGAGGAAAGGCACATTCCTAGCACATATCAACGCTACTTTGAGCTAAATCGCTGTATATATATATATATATATATAGTTGTGCATGCCGAGGACAAATGAAAGGTATTTCAGGGATTGTACGAATGAACTAAAATATTTCGCACGCAAAGTAGACGGGATTTAAAAAATATTGGCATTTCGAAACCAAAAAGCGCATCATGTTAGCATTTTCCTAACTTATGCATAATTATATACATAATTAAGTATAAACTACTTTGTAGTCGCTGTTTCCCAGAGGGCATTCTAATATCTACCATGTCATACAATCCTAGAAGGAGGACTCCCAATAATGGACTGAAAACATTGTCATATTTACGAGTGGACAGAGAACGTTTCATGCATTTAAACAAAGCGTGGCATCCCTCATGTGCATAAGTTGTGCATATAAAAACGAAGGAAACATGATCTATAATCTTACTCATGTACAGAAAATATGCAATCACAAAATATTCGATGCATAACAGCCTGGAGTTTTCATAACAGTTTGGAGTACAAATTGCAATAAAGATTAAAATATAATCTGCATGTAATGGATGACTACGATGGTCGGCAAAGTCTTGTCACAAAATATGTAGTTGCGTATGGTCATTCTTGGATAATTTCTGCCTTTTAGTTAGGATGGAAGTGGCAAAAAGAATAAATATCATAGCTAAACAATTCATACGCCTCTAAAATAGAAACGTGGCGTTTCTATGAAATTATAGACATGAAAACCATAATGGTACAAAACAATATTCCCTAAAGGATAGTGGGTGTGCCATTTCTCTAAAGATACCCTTCTTATATTTTAGTTACGTATCACAGATATTGTTTTCATTGTAATTCGTCTCTTCCAGCGTTCCGCCAAGGAAATCTTATACATTTAACTAAGAGAACGTGACTTTAAAGGATAAAGATTCTAATATCGACCACGAACAGTGTGTGATAAATCCTTTAAAATATTGCCAAATTTAATATTGGAACTACTAGTATCCTTGTCAATGAGTTAGCGCATTCAATGGATCATCAAAAATATTTTCTCCCTCTTGGCCGTCACTGAATATGTCTGTCTTATTTGCAGTTTTCTTGCTGCTTGTTTTCTTAGATTTCGTTTTCACTCCGCTATCAGCAAATATATCATCTGAAATGAAATAAATAAATAAATAAATAAATAACAGCACAGAGACCTAATTTGAAGCAATTATAATCACAGCTGAGAGACACAAAAGGACGAGAATTAAAATGCTGGACACTACAGTAACTGCCGTCTCTTATATTAAGTTATACATCCAAGAATACTCAGATACGACCAGCCACAATGGCTAAAAGTAATAATCGGTGTAGGACGACATGAATGCATCTCCCCTCACCAATATCGTCCTTGAAAATACTCTTTTCATTAGTTGCTGACTTCATCTTGGGTTTCTTCTCCTTGGTCTTGGTTGAAGGCAGGTCAGAGAAAATATCGGTGTTGTCCTCGAATAAGGCTTCGTCTTTGGTCGTTGTTTTCGGCTTCTTTTTTAAAGGTTTGGCGGCGAATAAATCATCCTCATCGTTCTGAATGGTAAAACGACATACAGGATTAATTGATTATTGTTTGGCATTTAACCAACCGCGGTGGTCACCCAGTATTGACAATATTTCGAATAAATGTTTAAATGTAGTCGCCGGACTTGCAATATATATGAACGGCATTGTTATGAACTAAATTTAAAAATCAATAAAGCTTGAATAGAATCAAGTAGAAAGAAGTTTTTATATATATATATATATATTTTGCTTAAACATGGAACTTAACTATGTTATGGGAAATTCCCAGGGAATGCACAGGAAAACGTATACATAGATGCATTCCTCTCACTGTAAAATCAATCGTTGCTTCAATTCAATGAAATAGTTTAATTATCTGGTAAACGGCCGTTGCCAGGCAGCGCTACCAATAATATGAGATAAACGCTCTAAATGTGTACGTAATACGGTGACAGAGGAGGTGACCAACATCTCCAGTGACGGTTTTGATTGGTTATTGTCACTGGGCGAGGTACCCTTCCCTTTGTAGTGCGTCCCGGAGATGTACATGCCCCGGAGATGTCAGTCTCACGGCTTTAGTTGTTCATTATCTGGTCTTATTAATGCAATTCTCACTTCTATGGCGGGTTCTTTAGAGACTGAGTTAGAGGTAGATGTAGAGGATGGAGCAAATATATCGTCCACATCGGTGACTGGGGGCTTGGCAGCCTTCACCGTGGAGGACCCAAAGATGTCATCGTCGTCGTCTTCCTCGGGCAGGCCTATTCCAGAAGCTGTAACAATGGAAACCCGTGAAAATTAATTCTTGCACGACAACTACTTTCCTTTGAGCGTCACGACAATAATTACGTCGGATGTTTTTGAACCAGAAAGACATATGTGTGTGTGTACATATATCTGTCGGACTACTGATAAGAATATGGCAACTGACAAATGTTGTACCAGAGGTTTAATTTAAAACCTTTTCCCAATCCAATCCCATATGATTATGCTGATGAAGAGTATAACGGTGTCATTATAACATTAAGATGGGAGGACAACACGGAATATTGCTATACGTGTTTACAAGATCAGATACATTATAACATTAAGATGGGAGGACAACACGGAATATTGCTATACGCGTTTACAAGATCAGATACATTGTGGAGAAAGATGACCAGAGTATCGTACATTTCTTAGGCAGGTAAGTAGAATCTGAGAAGATATCGTCAGGCGAATCTTCAAGTGGCGGCGGAGACCGAGAAGGGGCAAATTCTACGGGTCTGGACGACGGCGTCTGCTTGGTCGGGGAAGCAAATATATCATCGTTGAAAGCTGATGCTTGGTTACTGGACATAGAACTTTTGTCCTTCAGAAAAGATATAATAGGAATAATTCAGTATATATTCACGATTAAGCAAGGCACAACATTTCTATCGGGTTTCTTTACTTTAGCTCTTTCATAGAACGAAATTATATAACCGCAAAATCATAGACAGAGATCATTGTGGATATGGGGTTGTAGGGCGGCCTTTCACGCTGACTTTGGACTCAGAGCACCTCCCACCCTCCCGCCCGCGCCAACAAGACAACACAACAGAGCTTTAAAATTAAAAAAAAAATCAATTGTTCTATTTTAAACATTATTTCCTGTCTGTGTAAATTGGAAAGTTACATAGAGACACACCTTGGAGTCATTGGAGGGCATAGTGTCGCCAAATAAATCATCCGTTATATCAACAATCACTTTCTTCTCCTGGGGCTTTCTCGGAGGAGGAGCAGCGTTAGCAAAAAGGTCATCCTGACTATCTTCAGGCGGTTTAGTCTTAGATGCCGATGATTTAGAAAATGCTTCACTGAAAATATCACTCATCGACTTGGGTACACTAGCAGCATTACTGGGTGAGGTGGAGTTCGTACTCGTACTATCTGTGAATATATCATCGGTATTCTCTGACTTATGGCGCATGGGTGGTCTCACACCGGACACGGTGGGTTCAACGCCAGATTTACTGGCAAAGTCTAAATCGCCCCCTTTATCCTCCTCCTCAAATATGCCTTTGGAGGCTACAGCAGGCGTGGGTGTTGATAAAGAGCTATTAGCACCTTGTTTAGGTCTGGGATCAGACACCCGTGTTTGGGAAACAGGGTTTACATGGAGTGGACCGTTGGTTAGAGGGGGCGAAGAGCTGACTTCTGTCGAGTCCATAAAGTCCGAACCACTTGGACTTGTTGCAGCGCCTCGTGGTTTTCGGGTGGGCGGTCGTCGCTTGTTCTGCCCCCGAACACGGTCCTGTAAAATATGATAAATTTATTATTGATTAATGTTCGTTAGTAATAGGCTGCAGTTGGTTTCGGAAGATCAACTTAGTTCGTATCTCCATGATCCGAAAATAAACTAAGGCTTGAACACTATGAATTACTTATCTTAATTCTAATATTTCTCAGAATTATAATAGATTGTAGAAACACAATAGCATTTGTTAATAATATCCCTTAATACTCATAAAAGTGCGACTTATAAATAAAAAGAGCGTAGACGAGAAGCTCGATTAATAAGATTTAAATCTAACCTTTTGCACAGTGTGAAGTGTTTGTGCTTTAACAGGTGCATCGAAACCCACAGGGGCAGGTCCGTCATCTTTGACACGAGGTGCAGCACCCGGTAACAGGGCTGATGGATTAATAGCTAGGTTAGCCTGAGATTAAAGGAAGAGAACACCCAGTGGTTAGTATCTCAGAGGTGAAACAATGGACACAATTATATTGAAAACAGAGCAATTGAAACATAGCTACTTGGGTACTAATGAGAAGGTGGAATTATTCCTTCCCTCACTACTGAAGATGTTTAAGGGACTAAATCAATAAGTTCATTGACCTGAAAAGAGGAAACCTCCATTCCTAGCTTCTGCAGGAATTGTTTTTAAATAAAAAGAAAGAATCCTATCCACTTTAGCTTTACAGTCCCTGATATCCTTGTAAAGAATACGCCAGAAACTAGTTGAAAATGAATACACGGGGACGTGGAAATGCCAAAAGGGAAACAATAAATATGCACCTGTAGTTTCCCAATTGAAGTCGACCTCGGAGGTCCACCGGGTCTAGGAGTTGTACTAGGTTTCTTGGGTGCATCACTCTGTGTAGAAATCGATATTAGCACTCTAGTTAGAACATGTAAATGATTAGTACATCACAGCGACACACCTCAACTTATATCCTACAACAGGGATGATTTAACAATGTTTCCAGTAAACATAAAAACAAAATAAAAATGGTACATTGAAAATAATATTAATAAATAATAATAAAGACACTTACGGGAGATTTTGTAGAGAGGGCCGAATCAGTTGAATCAAGGCCTTTTGGTGGATTGTCTAAAATATTTAAATCAAATTATGAATAAAAATTATGGTGTCACACATTCTATAGAACTTCATCAAGATTTCACCAGAGATAGTTCCCCAAAGTTATACTGCTTTTACATGGGATACCTAGACTCAAGTCACCACAGAAATCCACTTTACACTAGAGAAGGATTGACATATACTCTAAGCCTCAATGCTAACAGCGCTTCACCCTCTAAATAATATTACAGCGTACACAAACAAATAAACAATATTTTACTCAGCTTATCTACAACAAATGAATACGCCATACCTGCTACAGGTGGAGGGCCTGCATCATCTAGAGAGTCGTTAATTTTAGAACCTGAGCGTTTCTTTAACATAGCAGTGGGGTCCATTCCACCAAACATGGACACTCCCCCTATCGGCTTCCTTTTAACTGGATCCGGAGGCTGAAACAATGATGAGAACAATTATCAACAGTGTTTTAAAATGTAGTTCAGTGAACAAACAATTTAATCGCGGTTTAGGGCATTAATGAAAGAGCATCAGTACAGGCAAATAATTATCTGATCTCACCTTCGAAGATTTATCTGTGGAAGATTCTGATACAGTCGCCCCCTTAACTTCAACTTTAGGGTCGGCCTAAAGAAAGCAATATTATTAATACAGAAAGTAGTACAATTTAAAAAGGAAACGAAAAATAAAAGTTTAAAGCAGATTCAGACAAAGTTCAATTTCTACAGAACTCTATCTCGTATGAAGTACCTTTTCTGTGGTAAGACTGTCGCCTAGGGGAGAACGATTAAACATATCAGGATCATCATCCCCGGTGAAGAGGTCGGTGCTAGAAGCACTAATTGTGGCGCCTTTTACCTCCACCTGAAAACAAACACAAGCTATCATAGTCTATACATCTCTGGTATCTTCTATTTATAACTTATGCACGATATAATCTAATTGGTAATTTTTGTGCAAAGTATTTGAATTGCATCGTTATAAAAACGTTTATTTATGGACAAATCGTCACATTCAAGGCAGTTCTACAAACGTGTACTAACTACGGTACTACGGTTACGGTAATAATCTTATTGAATAATTGAATGATACCGAAGGGCGTCAGACGTCAAGTTTGAACAGTAACGATCCTGCAGCGTCAACTAAACAAATCCTTTCAACGCAACCCATCACGTACTAAAAGATGAAAAATCTATGAGGATAATGACCTTGTCTTTGAGAGTCGCTGGTCTGACAGGTTCGTTTACAGGTTCTGGGTTTGGGGCGAATGGTTTGGACTCTTCTTTTGGGGAGAGGGGACTGCTCGCTCCAAACAGATCCACAGCGGGATCTTCTTCGGCACCTCCGAATAGAACATCGTCATCCGCAAACAGACTGCGCGTTCTTGGTTTGTTTGATTGATTCTAAAAGGGGAAAGTGCATCAAAATGAGATGATGTATGTTCTTCCCATTTAAAAGTGAGAAATAAATATGCTATAAGATTTCAAATAAATTCAAGGTAAAATGAGCACAAAAAAGGGAAATTGTAGAAACAATGTTCAACCAAACAAAGGCATGTACATATGTGTCGAGGTAATAGGATGCATCTGGTCACGAAGTATTCTAAAACTCAAATATTGAATTTTTGAGAGTGAATCAGATCTGATCATACGTGTGTGTAAGCGTTTCAACATAGACATTGCATGTACGTGTATAGAGGGAGATATATAGACAGCTTTAGTCTATAAATAGCTCCCCAGTGTAGATGATTATAAATCTATACATACAGACACAAGTTAAGAGAAAAGTAATACGTTCGGCTCATGAGGTATGTCCCCTTTGGTCTTGTCTCACCTGAGTTTCAAGTGTTTGGGGTGGTTTTGCTGCAGGAGCCTTAGGTTTCGGTTCTGAAGACCCCAAAATTTCTTGACCATCGGTAGGGTTGTCATCAAACAAAGATAATGTATTGTTTCTAGGTCTAGGTGGTTCTTCCTTTTGTTCTTCAACCTTTCATGCCCCAAAATTAAAGGAATGTGAAAAATAGCATTTAGATATTAGAACCGAATCCCCATGCAATTAAAATATTTATTAACTGAAAGACTTAAAATTGGTTCCACATATAAATATAAGTGGATTTAATTTTTACAAATGTTACGAGTTAGAGATTCATTCTTATAGATAAAAAGGTGAGTAGTATTAAAATGATCTTAACAAACAATAGAGGGAAAACCAAAAGACCCGCTTACACTGACGATATTGAGGTACAAAACAACCTGCGCCATTGCACTAGTCTATATAATGTGCCTAATACATGCATTGGCGCACCAATTGCCAAGTGAGACAAGGGAAGGTTTCCACTATTAGAATACCACAGAAACAGAAAAGGATTAGTGGGGGTCACGTCAACTTCGCGAAAGTCGCAAACCAGAAGGCCAGCAGCAACCCACGACTGCTATTGATAAGCCTTGGGTTACATCAAAGGTGATCTCCAACAGGACCGTGACGATCGCAAAGTTCATGACATAATTTTGACATGGCCCCTTACTTTCCTATGACATGATCCTCTTTTGAGGAAAAGTAAATGGAGTGGAGGGAGCTTTCCATTGAGACGTACTCACCTTTGGTTTGGGCGTTTCTTTTTCCTGATGTTTAGCTTTAACATCAGAAAAGAGATCGTCGTTAAATAACGCTACTCCCCCGGCTGGCTTTTTCTTTGCAGGCGCCTCGGAAGGTTTACTTGGTTTTGTGACGGCGGTGTCAAATAGATCTCCGTCATCCTCCTCCTCACCGAGGAATAAACTACCAGCTTTTGCCTTGGCTTTCTTTTCGGACTGCAAAAAATAAATTGATTCAGTTATATTCATTGTGGAAACGATCTTGCTATGATGTAGAACCTTGTCCATCGTTAATGCCTTTATATCGTTTGGTGAAAGCATTAATGGTAAAGCATTTTTTTGTTAATAAAAAACAATTTAGATAGATCAGTGAATAGCTTATGCCTGATGAGGGTCCTAACCAGAAACCACGTGGTGCCAAAGACACTCAGGGATCAGGGTGGACACCATTTATGGAACATCTTTTGAGAGGATCCAAGCCCATGTGAGTGGGGTTTGAGGAAGGGGTGGGTGGGGGTGGGGGAGGGGGAGGGGGTGGGAGGAGTGATTATCCCCATAAGAATTTTGAAAACATACTGTTTAAATGGTGCATTTAATATCCAGTACTAACAAAATTAGGATCAAATGGTAGAAAATCACATTTCGAAAGAGTCCATGCTATGGGCCTTACTTATTATGTGTCGAGACCTATAGTCTCTTACATTAGTGCTTAGTGGACTGAGCACCCGTGGTGTAGCAGGGAGGACCCTGCTACACCACGGAGAGGGGTGTCCTCTATACCGCTGGTCTCACAGCGTCTGATCACCGCTCTCATTCTTCCACTAGAGAAACAGGATGGAGATTCAGCCAGGGAAACACCGCGTCTTTAATGGAGCAAGGCCTGCCGCCTATACCTCCTCCCTGCCCGGTGCCAGGGGGACCAAAATCAGCTGGTCTTACTGTTGGCTGGGTAGATACTCACAAATGCTAAAATACCTATGTATGTAGCCTAGTATGATATAATAGTGATAACATGGAGTTTAATGGAGAAGAAATTTTTAAAATGTTATGGAGATTCTGAATATTTTCGGAAGAATGGACATTATGCCTTTTCATTAATTCATGGATGACTGGCATCCCTGCACACTCAGCTAGATTTTCTTAACTTAAGACATGCAAGAAGCTGGCATCAGCGTCTTCCAACAACCAGGTGTGCTGCACACACCCAAACAAATAGGACGTGTGACTGGAGGTGCAACTAAAACCACCTCCACTCTGGCTACTTTTATCTTTTTAAATTCGGGTTCTAATCAAATCAATAGGCCAGTGAACCATGTAGGGAGGACCACCCATCTCCACCTACAGAACCGGCACAACAACACCAAGAAGCAAAAGTAAAATCATGTAATGTATAGAATTGGTTTACCTGGGCGGGTTTAGGTTTGGGCGTCGTGGCAAATAAGTCATCCTCGTCCTCTTCATCTCCAAATAGTCCTTTACTACTGCCAACAGGTGGAGCCTTTGCTTTACTGAATTAAAGACAAGAGTGTCTGGCTGAGAATCTGAATACCATCATTAGCCTGGGAACCCACTCAAACATACATGAAGCGAAAAATAACTCCCAAAACCAACAGCCTCGTGTAGTAAGGGTGAGCTGTGATTATGTAATTCATTCACCAGATTTAGATACATTGGTACCACTTGTATTGCGATGGCTGTAAGTGACCATGGGATCATGGGGGTGTATCGACAATTCTAGCGGGATAAATAATTTGAAACAAAATATTTGGGTTTTGTATTTAGGGCACATAATAATACAAGCCCAGCCAAAACATATCAATGACGTGAATATCAGCTACAATGCTTGAAGCTTGGATTTCGATTCAGTTAGGAAAATAGAGTGAGAGGGATTGTTTGGGTAGAGTCACCATGGTTTACATTGTTTTAGCTTTAGTTGTCATAATGACTGTAAACCCTATCTGCGGGTTGCTAAGTAAACATGATGTAGTTTAAAACAACTCATGAACTCCATATTTAAATGTGTAGTTGATAGTATGATGTTTATACGCCGCCTGACTTCATTCAATTGTTGGTTAAGTAACATTTACCTAGAACATCAGAACATCCTACCGAAGGTATCAGTAAAGGAAGTGACTATTTGTATCAAAAGAATATCCAGCTCCCGGGGCACAGACAACATTTCGCTTGCATTGACGTATAATATTGATATATCTTCTTTATAACGACCAGGCCTTACGTGAAACTGATTCAATGAAATACAGCCAGGGAAGGATGTACATAAGACTTATTCGCCTACATAATATACACTAGCAGCCTACCGTCCAGTACATGCCAGAAGATTGTTCCCCATTGTATTCAATGAACGATCCTGGACCCGGCTCCACCGTTATTAATCCATATCCAAGTTTATAAAGTCATTCAATGAAACCTAACACACGTCCTCATGTATATAAAATAGGTACACATAAATTGGACACTAATAACAATTATTTATAGTAACCTATGCCAGAGGGAGATGAGATCGACAGGTATATCTAAAAGTGTCGTCCCAACAACTGTCTGACTGGAGTAATCTCTTAAGTAGAGGTATGTAGGGCAATAAGGTGGGCTATGTAGGGAAGAAGTGATAACATGTAGCCCACCAGTGGGAACATCCCGGGCCAATGTATAAATATATACGTTTCCCTCTTAAGCATTTTCTTTCGGCGTCAGAACATGAATAAGGTAATAGGGGATGTGCATGTCTCACCGCGCATGTCTACTGTAGTGCATGCTGGGGTGGATTCTGTTGAAATCTGACATACAAATATTTGGGAACATTATTATCGCAAATTGCAAGAATGTTTTCACCAATATCAGAGCTTGTATAAATGATCTATGATATACTATGAAAACCAAATGCATGATAGAAATGATGGAGACCTGTACCATGGAAACATGTGTCATGGAAACATGCATAGCACTTGGATATTGACATTAGAGCATTGATAAATATTCCATACTGAACATGACATGTTTTCTATAGATTTCACACTGTACTATTAGTCCCATAATTCCATGCGAATCTAGATTCAAAATGGTGGCTTTGCAAATCCCCTATTGGGGAAACTTGGAGCATAGAAATAAATGGAAAATTGGGCATAGAACTATAAGGTAATTGCACTAAATAAGGCCCATGACATGGACATTTGTAGGAATATAAAATTCTACCCTTTAATTCGGAATGTGTTAATTAAAATTTGGTATATTTATAATTTTAGAGCCAGACCTGAAATTTAAATTGTTTTTTTAAAATTCAAATCACAGATGTAACCATAGCAACCAACTAAGCATGCCTATTCTCCATTATTGGTAATGCCATCACTCTGACCATATTTTGGGCTATATTCGCCATTTAACTAGTATTCCAATTGTGTTTACATTAGTTTAATTTGCTTTCATTTCTTCCTAGAGCCAATTATTTGAGAATTTGATATCTACAGTACATAATGTTATCAATGGAATTTGGACATCAGCCTTATAAAATAATCTGGGTTGTCTATCATTCTGATTATAGACAAGATGTTTGCTCGTCCCCGATGTCTCCCAAAACCATGCCAAAATTGGTCATTTTTTACCATTTCAACCCTTGACTCATACTCTTTTTATTCCTTGTCACAATATTGGAATCACACATGTAATATATCAACAGATGCAGAAATTTGTTTACCCCAACTTGCAGAGATAAAATTAGTTTTCATTAATTATTCCTGAAATGGGAGAGATTTAATTGCCACAAGGTCCTTATGTTTTTACAATTTCAAAATTTTTCAGAAACAGTTGCCATGGCAACTTGACCATAAAACATAATTTCTAAGAAGTGACAGTTGTACTAAACTGTTCCCCACATTGTAAGCTCTGATAATATGTATACTTTTTCAGAACTCGTATAAAAAAATAAAAAGCTATCAGCGTTCAATTGGAGGGATGTCTGGAAACATAATGTTTATGGGCCTTATTTAGTGGTTCGGGCTATAAATGGAATACGATTGTTGAGAGCAATTGGTAGCTGAAATTTCTTTATGATTAAAGACATTATAGCTACGTCGGCTAGGAAGTTCAAGAGTTCTTTAAAGGATGAAAATAAACAATCTCAATCGTAAGGCTAGATTTGGCATGTTATCATTCGGGATGATTCCGCTTATCTCAAAAGCAACGGTCTATCTAAACTTACATTAATACTTCCCAGTTGATTAGTTTATAGATAACATATATAGCTTTCTAATTGGTTTAAAAAGAGAAAAACCTCGCCTAATCAAAGATCTGGGCTCATAAGGTATTTTTGGTCTAATAAACTGTACAACTTTGTGAGAATGTAATAAAGAAAGAGTGTGTGATAAGGAATTATTCGACTACTAGGACATTAAAGCATGTCAAGCCCTAAGGCATACAAGGGTGTGAAAAGGATATCCAGCTATCAAATACATATGTTTTGAAATGCCGTTGACTTTTAAAGTCATTTCATATTTAGTAATAGGGCAGTTTAACAAACGGCTTATTTACCTCGTATTGAATCTATCTTCATAAGGGTCGTGATCCTTTCGTCTGAAAGCTTTAGGCCGATGGATATTGAAAGTTGCAAGATACTTTCGGAACTTTTCAAATTTACTTTTCCTTGGAACGTCTTTGTCAGTAGTTACACCGTTCACATTCCCTTCAGAAACTGGATTAATATGTCCATTAGCTATTCCATTGTTTACGACGTGAAACCCATTGTTATAGTGGAGTCCATTTTTCTTCTCAGATACGCCAGTGGCGTATACACACGAAGTATTTCCATTTTGATTGGAATTGTTAAGGTTATCGCCATGGCAGCTGATTCGAGAACAGCTCAAAAGGTCTTCTTCACTACCATGAATTGACTCACTGCTAGTTTCATTAGTAGTAACCCTCTTTGAATCAGTTAAACGATTGACCGAAGAACATCTCCTCTTTACTCTGGTCATACCAACCCCGGCTTCGCTGGGAACTACACTGGAAGGCTGAGATTCATCTTTGGATTTCTCTTTTGAGGGGCATCGAGACCCCCTTTCGGAAGAGTCAGTCTTTCTATTTCTACCTTGAAGGATACTTTTGGTGGATGACATTGTTTTCTTCATGGATCCTAAGAAATTTGCCATTTTATTTTCTTTAATATTATCTCGCCTAGATTTAGTATCTGAGAAAGGGTCTGCATTCACATTTCTCTCAGCAAGGTAACTTTCGGTGGGACACGAGCTAGACAGAGGCTCAGATAGAACAACATCTTTATCCACCATGTACTCCTCAGATCCAGCAATCCGTCGTAGCAATGGATCGTTTGGGGCCATATGCACATTCCCCAATATAGATTCCGCAGGGATCCTATCCAATATTGAACTTTCAGACCCAATTTTCTTGAAGGAAGAAGAAGGGATTTCCCCAGTACAATCTTCGAGAATAGGATTGGAAATGTTACGAGGTAAAGTTGTCCTTTTAGCGCCATTAGTTCCTTCATCTTCTAATGTACTCGGGCACAGGTATTCGCATGATTTAACATTGCGTGACTGAATGGAAGAATGCCTTTTTGGTTGCACAGTGCGGGAAGAATCCCCAGCCCTACTGAACCTTCGATACATGTCTGTTTCTGGTCACTTGTTTATAAGACAACACTCACACCATGAATTTATTTCGAGTTAAATGGACACTTTATCTAGAAAAATATATGTATACTGGTAAATGAAAGATGAATATTTCTCTCACTTAGAAATATATATTACTCTAAGAGCTCCAGCAAAAATTCCAGTTCAGCAGGCATAAACTGACCAGCACGTCACAGCTGGTGGTAGTCAACCTGGTAACTATAGCAACCTAACTGTTACGCCTGTCGCCTGAATGACACTAATTTGCTGTTAATCATTAATATCATTTTCTCTCCAGCCACAACAACTGGCAACAAAATTATGATATTTCACGAATATATTTTGAATTAAACGATTTTAAACATTTCTTTCCATGGTTGGAGTCATAAAATATAAAGTGTGTACATACATCCATACTATGAATACTGAGGAAATTGATTAATGGAATACTTCACTGTAAGTTAGGGGGAAGTGTGCATCAATCATAAGGCAAACAAATAGTTCCCACTAGTGTCTGGTATAGTGTCATCTATCGGACACACGCACTAACATTCATCTAGTTACCAGTTTCATTTCCACTCATTCAGTCGTTGATAGGAGCTGGACACAATGCATGCGAGTACACACACAAAACATGATAATTCAAAATATCACCAAATTCACAAAATGCATTTTTATAGTGGACGAATGTCAGATCCCATCAGAAAAGTATTAAGTGTTCCAAGTACTTGTATAGAAAAACACCAAGTTCTCCCACGACGTTGAAATATATCAATGGAGCTGTCAGTATTGTCATTAGAAACATATCCAACATTGATTCCAATACATTGAATTACATAGAGCACCATGATTCTGTAATCCTAGTATTCTACCATCTTCTAGATGGGCTCTGCGTGCATCATGTCATCCACTAGATGCGACATTCAAATGGCTGCTATCCGGCGAACAACAAGAAGATGAAATGGTCACAATCCAATCAACACTCCCATGCATAAATTGACATGGTCCATCCCGTCGCCTGAAGGTTGAAACATCCATCAAGAACTTCACTGAACTAATTTAACACTAAGGGAATACTCGAAATTGGCCCCTAATCATAAGTAGACTGAGTACAACTACACCCAGCGCCATATCTACTGGAATCTCAGCATGTACAAGAACTGAAACAAGTGAAGCTGATTACATCCAGGTTTGCTCCAGGACTAGCTGCAGGGGATCGACTACATGGAGGCATGGAGGAGCTGGAGGAGGCGGCCAGCTAGATCACTAAATGACCAGCACACAACACAATCTTGTCCAGTGACGCTGGCCCCTCCACCTGGTGGTCGCTGGGGACACTGGTATGTGTGGGTGACATATGTTAGTGACACCCATAATGGACACTGCCAAGCAGTCCGATTGACAGCCCACAAACAAAAGGTTCCATGGAATTAATATATGGACTGATGTAGGAAATACTGCTTCTTTGGAACCTATCAAGCTGTATGTGATTTTCCTGAGCCCTTAATGTGACCCCATGACATGTATTAACGTCAGACTCTAGAGGTAAAAAGCGTTCCTACCAGCACCATTAGTGGTTCAACAAAATACCAAGTCTAAACCTGGGTCTGGTGGCATACGGAGAGAGCTTTTTCATAATGCATGTTCGCCATTATTATAGATTGACATTTTATTTCTGGCAAGAACTTTAACAATTTTTGTCTTTGGAAATGTGGAATAATTCCAAATCAGATATGGTGTTTTCCTAATCTACATTATAAAAACTCTCAATGAATAATTGACGAAAAGGGCACAATATGTTCCAGTAGCCACAATATGTTCCAGTACATTTTAGAATGCATTCTCATGCAAGGGATAAGCCTCCATGGTATCAAGAAATTAAAAGAAATCAAGATATTTTTTGTGCAACAGTGGCTCTGATTTTTATATCCCAGAGGCTCTTTGAGGTAAGAAGCAAAGCAGGTTAAAGATCTAAGGACCTCTCCTAATTCTCATATTGTATCCATAGTAGGGGGAAGGTGCTATGCACTCACAATGGGGACCTCATCGGGGTCTGTCACAAGACATAACTGGCCAAAACCAACAAGTTTCTTCTGATCGTCACGTGGCAGGGCTGGGGATGCCATCCATTCTTGTATTGCGGGCTCAGCGTCTTGGTATTGCGCACCATGGCTTGCTCTGCACTGTAGAAGGCAATATTTCCAACAGCAAAAACAATGCATGATTAAAGGCCTGCAGAGCTGTTCCATAAATCATGTGTAAGAACTCTTCGTGTCACTCGAGATATGTTCAATTCGTGTTTTATCTCATGATTTCTAACCAGGGCAAACACCTGCTTGATAAAAGTATTCTGACACCCAGGATCATCCTAACATATGATGCTGTTTATAAAGGGGGACGCTATGTAACAATAATATTCATGACTTCACCTTCCCTCGTAATAGAGCATTCCGATAATCTTTAATTAAGCAAAATGAGGTAGAACAGTGTTGCCAATTGAGGAAATATGAAGAGTAAACTTATTATGTATTCAGTACAAAGGTAATTTTAAAGGCAAATGTCATGAACTTATTCCTAGATCTCGAATTGAATAACTACAGATATCCGGTCATCTCATGAGTCCTAAAGATAACTATTTTTCTTCCGAATTATCCATAGATTCTGTGATAGTTAAAAATGTATATTGCGGGCCAAACTAATGTATGAAATGAACGTGGATTACTGGGATGATCAAGTGAGGTCATACACATGGCAGGGCTTTAATAATTCTTGAAAGCATGTCAACAAACCACAAAGTCATAAGGCGAGATTCATCGTCGGGGACTACAGATAATGTCTCTTGAGTTGCATATGAGACAAAGGGCTGGACCTCATTGTAACTGTCGTGATTGGTTCGGATATGGATCGTTTCTTTAACGAAGGTGAAGCAGTCGGATTAAAGCTATCAATTCAGGTAATATACATCGAGAATAAACCTAGAACCTTGATGAAACAGGCTACAGCTGATGATCAGAGAATGTGTACTTGTCTCTCTTAAATGGCCTATGACCCTGACCTAGCAGCAGCTGTCCCTACCAGATGGTATTGATAGAAGATCTATCATGGGCAATTCCCAATGTGCCAACAAAGTTAGGATTCAGCGCAAGAGGTGCTTCTCTTTGTATAGAATTAAGTCTTAATGATCGGGCGAGGCACACATACGAATGGGATAAGATCACGACGAGTCAGTTTCTTACTACTTACAATACTAATAACAAACATACTGTTTTGGCAACCGCTGACGGAATGTCATACAAAGCAATATGTTTAGTGTATAATATTAGCAATTTAAAGATATAAAACATATTCTTGATCTTGATTTTCAAAACATGATCTTATAGTAATAAAATTTGGTCCAAAGAAGGATCAAACTAGTCATCGAAATACTAATCTGAATTTTAAGTAAGGAATTACCGGACCAATGTTTAAAATTGTTGATAAAATCAATACATGGTCTGACAGAATGACGGTTCTCTATTGCTATTGGACGGAATGGAAATCGATACCAATATTTGGGATATTACAATTAGAAACTGCTATATAATTTAGTGAAGTATTTAATTAAGGACAAACACTTAAGGAATACTTGAATTCTTCCATGTGAACAAACTGTCACCTCAATAGTATTAATATAATAATTGGGTATGTTCAACAGGTAGGGGGATTGTTTATGTCTATGTTGTGTGCCATGCACTGAGAATTTCTCTACGTGAATCAGCACAATATGCCATTCACAATAAAAGATACCGATCCGACCATAATGTTGTTATAGGACTCCGGGGTATCTCTCCTATCACACATTCAGGGGATGAATTGAATTAATCCTTAAGGGATCCAGCACTAATAGGGTATGATTATTCGAAGCTGTAGACGTTTTTGACAAGACGTTTTTATTAAGGCAAGCTTGACGAACAAATGCATGATATGTATACTATTTTGTTGGAGTTTATTTCTCTTGGCCAAGGCACGCCATGAGTATTACTAGAGTTATGTCCTTTGTGTTGTACCGTTGGCAAGATGGTGTACTCCGGCTCAATAAATAACTAAGCAGGAGCTTGGAACTTGCGCATTTGTTTGTATTATAACAGCTCCCATGGCTTGGTTTGAAACAAAAACAACAGCAGCTGTGCTATTGTTTGGAAATAAGAAGGATCGAACAATATGATTCTGCCACTGATATGTTTTCAGATAATCAAATTGACACAGTCGTAGGACGATACGCTGAAGGCGTGTTACCAATGTAAAAATAGTAAGCAGAAAAAAAGCTTCTATAAATTGGGACAAAAAGCTCGTTTCTTTACGTCGTGGTATGACGTTAGTATGAAACAGCAGATGGTTGTCTTAATGGCGTCGTCCTAATTATGAGTTTAGCGGTTTGTCATCACATATTAATTATAAGTGTTAAGGTTATAGGCCACGAAAGACTAGAGGACGTATTTTAGCTTTTCAAATTTAGCATGGACGTGCCCTATAGTTAAGGATCAATTAACACATAATAGTTTTAATATGCATATACTGTATATAATATCCTTGGGAGATTTTATGGCAATATAGCTTGTACGTATTTTTTGTCAATGTATTATTTTGTAAATATGAGGTAAGAAGCAAACTGCAGGTTAGAAGAGCAATTTTAAACATCCGGTGAATTACCTTTTAAATCTAATGACTATATCTTAAACATAGCATGTCTAAAACAAGTAGCAATGAGTGTGCAGTGCAGTGTACATCATAGGGAGATTATTTAAAGAGAGCACGGAGCAATGGACTTAGACAGAACAGACAGACAGAATATATAGATAAGACAGAGAGAGATAGATTAGATAGATAAAGAACATACAGATAGAATATATAATTTGATAGAGAACATACAGATAGAATATATAGATTAGATAGATAGATACATAGAGAGAGAGAGAGAGAGAGAGAGAGAGAGAGAGAGAGAGAGAGAGAGAGATTAGATAGAGAACAGAAAGAGAGAGAGATTAGATAGAGAACAGATGGAATATATAGATTAGATAGAGAAATAGAGATTAGATAGAGAATAGATCAGATAGAGAGATCGATGGATTAGATAGAGAACAGACAGATAGAATAGATTAGATAGAGCGATAGATAGATAGAGAATAGACAGATAGAATATATAGATTAGATAGAGAGAGAAATAGATTAGATAGATAACAGACAGATAAAATATATAGAGATAGATAGATAGAGAACAGACAGAATAGATAGATAGATGGATTGATGGAAATTATTTCATTCTTGCAGAAATACAAATTGCTAATACACATCTAAACCAAAACCTGTTAAGAGCAACTAACCTTAAAACCTTGGCAGGTGGCGCGGCCTTTGGTTTGGAAGCGAAGAGGTCATCTTCTGGTTCTTCAGCAAACAGAGAATTGCTAGACACCGACGGACTTCTTTCTTTTTTTGCTGCAGTTACAGCTGGAATGGGTGGTTTAATTTGGCCAGATTGACTTGTGGTCTCTGAGACCAGGTCTTCCTCATCCTCCTCTTCCCATCCTTCATCGGATTCCTACGATAGTAAAATAGCCCTTAGCTGTGTAACAATATAAAGCCCGATTGGAGAATTTGAACTGATACAGGCATGCAGACATGGCTTGACTAAAGGCATGTAATATGATGTATAGAGGACAGTTCAACATCCACACTCTCGTATCCCTTTCAATGCGCCAGGATGCCCTCGGTGATAGGGGCATGCTCAGACGCTTCTTTTGACACGCTGCTGACACACAGGAGGGGTTTACATCCCAATAATTACTTTAGTCTTACTATTAGACAAGGGCAATTTTTTACAGATGATGAAAAGTAATGCTTACTTCATCTTCGGATGGTTGACGTTGAGATTTGATTGCAGCGGCCAGAGGGTTAACATTCCCTCCAAACATTGATACAGCTCCAGCAGGCAACTAAGAATAAAGTAATGACCGAGTTACCAAACCTTAAAGCTCACAACAAACAGTACATCCCATGTAAGGAAGAAAGGCATCAGAATCTCTTTATACACAAACAAGTGCGCGCAAAATTAAACAAAAATCATATCTTCACCTTTTTCTCGGGTTTAAAAGGTTCTGGTTTGGTGTGAGGTTTCACTTCTTTCTTTACTGCAGGGGCGGCGGTTGCAAAAAGATCTTCCTCTTCTTCATTATCAAATAGACTGGCTGCTGGTTTCCTGGCTTGCTCTGCAAAGGGGAATAGATGTAATCGTGAAGTGTGAAATCGGAAACTTTATATTTAAAGAGTATATCATGGAAACAAAAAGAATAGCATCTGTGCTATCACATGAGGCTATTGCGGCTACCTTTTCATTTAGCGACAGAAGAATAACATTTCGTTCAAATGGAATAAGTTTTGAGGTTGTTTCCATCAATATTGCTCGGTCAAATGACACAATATGTAAACCTTAATGATCTGCACGAATATTGTAAAGGAAGAAAACCGAATTTGAACAACTGGATAAAGTTGTACTAACGTTTAGGTTCTTTAGAGACTGGTACAGCGAACAGGTCGTCGTCGTCATCATCAAAAAGACCTATCGCAGCATTTGTTGTTGAGGCTGGCTTTTTAGTTTCTGCTTTCGGTTTGGGCGTTTCTATATCGGAATCCTCCTTCTTAGAACCAAAGAGATCGTCATCTCCGCCTGAACCAATAATAATGATACTAGTTAATATTAGAAATTGATTTGTTCCTCAGTTTATTACACATATAACAAATGTCATGTCCGGCTGCTCGAGAATCAACCTGCATTGGAATAAATATTCTACAAATTTTGACATGTTTCACGTTTAATACAATATATTTCACATCCATTTTATTCCGAGAATACTGGGACGCGTGATGTAGATTACCTCCAAATATCGAAACACCTCCCGTAGGAATAGGTTTCCCGCTTTTTGTCCTTGATCGGCTCGGTTGTTCTGAAAAAACACAAGAATAAATACATTAACTATAGATCTATACAAGAGATGAGTGAAATGAAAAAGATGACGTATATAGGCAATACATTCAATTTAATTTCTGAAGTTTCGTTTCCATAAGTAACAAAGGTTCTTCATTTTCCTTCATGAAGTAATATTTGTTAGATAGGTAAGCAAAGATTACGAAAAAGTTTATATCACCTTGGAGTTTGGGTGGCGGCTCCTCAGACTCGCTGTCCTCTTCTGAGTCACTCTTTGGAGCTGGATGTGGTGGTGCCTTTTGTTCCTTGGCTGGTTTAGGTTTCTCTGCTATGATATCATCAAACAAACCTCCCTGAAAAACATTAACAGAATAAATTCTTCGATAGATCTGAAAGAAACTGAGCAATAAAATGATTTGGGAGATATAACTGAATTTCGGATCAAACCTGATTTTCATCGTCGTCGTCAAACAAGCCTCCGCCTGTTGAAAAGAGTCCCCCCTTTTTCCCAAACGGCGAATCCTCGTCGTCCATTGGCGGCGGACCGAATAAATCATCATCTGCAATAAATGAAGGATTTTATATTAATTCAGAAGAGCAGAAAATATACGTCGACAATAATCCATGGAGGTTATACTCTCTGTGTACTCGGTTATCTTCACCAGGTGCTAGGCATATTTAACAGGACACAGATGATTCATCAAAAGGATGAGCTATTTAGGGAGAAACACACAGATGGATCAATGACTTCTTTTTCTGATACACTGATTAGACATAAATCCATACTTGAATAAAGATTTGTATAAAAAAACATTTATGGATGCAATCTCTGTACAAACATAATGATTTGGTATAAGTATTCACCTTCATCCGGCTCGGGTTTGGGTTTGGGTTTAGATTTACTCCCCGACCTCTCCTTCTTCGATTCCTGAGACTTTTCTTTTTTCACTGAAGATTTAATGCAAAAAACATACATTAAATAATCACTAACACGTTTGAATTTATTAATAGATATATTACATTGATAATTGGTATGATCCTTTTTTCAATTTCTTTTGTACATACCCGGTTGTGGAGGTGGAGCTCCGCCCATTTTCGCCGCAAGTTCGGCAGCAAAATCAGTGGGTTGAACGATTGACTGTTAAGAACACAGGAAGAAAATGATGAAAATGTAAGCAAACGAAAAGTCGATATGCTATTTCCCAGAATCTACATTTATAGATATCAGTTTAGAATTATGAAATATCTGGAACACACCTCGTACATATAATTGCCGATCTAGAAAAATATTGAAAATTATTTTTCGATATTAAAAAATACTAAGAACTAAAGTTTGAGTCTCTCTCTATATATATACACTCATAACATCAGCCTCTACACGTGAGTGGTTAAGAAATTTAGAATAATTTTTTCAGGTTGAGGAGATTCGTCAATGCATTCAACCGACGCGATTACAGTTCAATACCTTTTGCTCTTCTTCTTCTGATAGAATAGATTCATCTGAGTCGGAATTGGAGTCCTTCCCATCGAACAACTCCTCATCGCTCTGGATGTCAAAACACACGAAATAATTTTCAAAACATGAGAAGCAGTAGAATATCTTAAGGATTCTGCAATATTTGCGAATTACAGAAAAGTGCCAACTATTACTAAATACATTGACAAAATATCTTCGATGTTGTATAAATGAAAAAACATCGGTTTTCTACAATATGCTTACCTCATACTCGCTCCCAGATTCCTCACTATCTAAGACGGATTGTTTTGCCGAAGGCTTCGGTTGGATTTCAGGTTCCGACTCTGATTCCGATTCTGATTCACTGATGATTCCTGCATCAGATTCCTCGGCGTCGGATGCCACATCCCTCAGTCCAACATCGTCATCTGTCATAAATGCCTGACTCCCAATTAGGTACGGAAGTGGTCGTGTGAGATAAGGATCCTGGAGAAAAACATAAGGCAATTTTACTAACCATGAGGAAAATTCATATACATAGATAACATCCATAGCTGACGGCAAAGAGACGCAAAAACCTCACATGAAATAAAAGAAACACTTGAAGAAGATTGAGGTGAGGGTTCATTCTTAATAGAAAAATAGAACTTTGAGGAAATATAAAATTTAGAATAATATCCATTCATGAGAATATTAGTGTTATATTCATCTCAATGGCACCAGAGCTATACATATATGTATAGCTCTGATGGCACTTACAAATGAAATTCATTATATATCAAAGATATATGGCAATGGAATCTCACTAATTGACATACCTTAGGCTCTAGTATAGGCTCAGCCTTGTATGGCGATTCATCGTCTTCTTCTGAATCAGAGTTGACTTCGTTGACATCTAATTTGTCAAAAGCTGTATCGATAACATTAAGCCCTAATTGCATCGCACTGGTGATTTTGGGTATAAGTTCTGCTTCGCGTTCTTCCCTGGTCTTTTCTTTCTCTTCTTTCTTATCACTAGTGTCGTTGACTCCAGCATTGACGTCTTCGTCATAAACCCGCTTAATCAACAGAATTGCAGAGTCAATACAAATGAATCCATACTATGAACGAAAACGTAAATCGTGCGTATATAAAAGACTGAGGAGATTTAAATCCTTTGTTTGGGTCGGAGTTGTTATATAAGTGTGCATTTCCTCCTTCTCCACAATTTTTTTTTATTATGTTGGGAGGGGTGCTGCCAACCGATTAAGTTTCAAATAAGGTGAGATTGTGACTTCGTTGAAAAGAGAGATGTTGGATTGAGTTTTTCACTTTTTATTTGGACTTTAACTGGTCGACGTTTCGGATCTCTCGATCCTTCTTCAGGGCCAGTCCAGTGTTGACTGAGCCGGACAGATCCGGGCCCTTATTTATACTCTTGCTAAGGCTCATGGGATACGGTTACTAGGTAAAGTTAGCTGACAATGACTTGAGTTAGTTGTGTTATTTTCTTACATGGTTTGTTACACGATTTAGTTTGGTATTTTGGGGCAACTTATACATTTTTTGGCTTCTTGTATATTATAATGATCCATTATTAACCATTTTCGGTGTTAAATATTTCAAATGTTTTAAAATATTTTAAAACTTTCTTAAAAAACAGTTTATGTTAGGGTCTGGAAATCGTGCGATTCTTGTGGGGACTTGTTAATGTTTCAGGGATTGTCGATAGGGTGATGAACGTTACTTCTTAGCATTATAACAATAATGTTAATGAAAATTGCCCACACATATATATATGATTACTCATTTTAATGTGTAATCCAAGGTTGTGTATACATATTCCAGTACACAAGTTGTAACACTGTAAGGCTTGGTTATTAATTAGAAAATAGCACTTAGAGGGAAAGTTCATCCTCATAAAGCTTGGTCATTATGCTGAAGTCTACTGCCAAGTTCGAGTCCACCGTATTGAGTAGTTGTGTAACCGCGGCGAGAAAATCTTTACTGGCTTTGTATACCGTAGGTTTCAATGTTAATTGTTGCTTTCCTGGTATAGTTATGACTGGTTCCTGGCTGCTGGTCTCGGTGGGTGTGGTTGTGGAGGAGTTGGTGCTGCTGGTGCTAGTGGGTGATGGGTTTTCGTCATGGCAATCTGTACTGCTGGAGCTAGAGGACGAGCTGCTGTCAGAGCTGCTCGAACTGGAGATGGTTAAATTCAATGATGAATTGTCATGAATTGTGCTGTGACTGCTGGCATAATCAACTAGAGTGTTAAGAGGATCGCACATAGATGTAGACGGGACTGCTGGTTCAGGGGTCTGCTTCGTCAATATAAATTCAAGCTGGTTTTTGGCGCCTGTGAGATTGGCAAATGATTTGGTCGCTTCTATGTTCTGCAAGACTGGTAGGTCACTGATGGGGGTGACAGCGGGGGCATGGCGGTCAAGGCCGAGATTCTGGTGGTCAAAATTGCTCATACCTGTATTGAGTAGGCCGGTGCGTTTTTTGCAGGGTGGTTCCATGGAGGGGATCTCTCTTCCAGGGGTCCACTTTGGTGTTCGCTTGAGGCCGGTCAGGTCGATGATCTTCCTGAACTGTGTGGTATTTTTGTTAGTAAGATAGGCGGTCTTGGCCGTGTTCAATGTCTCCTTGGTGTACACAGGATTCTTGGTGGGTATGGTGCAGTCAGGTGGTGATTGTGCGACCGTCTCGTGTGTCTTCAAGTGGCGATCATAAGCTGATTTGGTTATATATTGCTTGAAGCAGGTGTTGCAGTCCAGTTTCTTCTGGGTTGTATGTGCGACAGTATAATGTCTCCTAGCTGCCTTTCTGGTGGCGATTCGCTTAGAGCATATCGAGCATTGAAAGATTTCCTTGTCTTTCTGATGATCTCCCATTGTGTGCAGTGTTGGTGATTGCTAGTGCCGTTCTAAGTGGTAACGGAGCCGTGGGTGTGTACAGCGTGTGGATATATGGCCGCGTGCTGATGTTGTTGTTTACGTTCGTATGTTTAGGCCGTGGGGCTGCCACGTCATAAGACGTCGTATCCACGCCTCCTCAAGGCGGAGGCGGTCGTTTAGACAACGCGCACTGTTGTCAAGCGCGGTGACTGTTACGTCATCAACGTCATGACCTAGATCGTTGAAATGCGCCGCTACGGGCTTTTCAACTCTCTGATGTTGGATGTCATTCTTATGTTGTAATCTACGTTGGTGTATGGTGTTTTTTGTTTGTCCAATGTACATTTTGCGACATTTCTTGCAGATTATCGCGTAGACAACACAAGTGGTAAGGCAGGTGGATCTTCCTATGGTATCATAGGAGGAATTGCCAGCCGAGTCTGTGATCTTGGTAATGTTTCTGATCAGGGGACACGTCGTGCAGTTGTTTTTACCGCAGCGGTAAGTGCCTTTTGTAGATATGGGTTTTGGGAACTGTGAATGTGTTAGAATATTTCGTAGGTTGGGGTTTCTTCTGTATGCGATAGTGATCTTGTGGCGGAGAAGATCATCATTATTCATAGAATTGTCCAAGATGCCTTGGTTGGAATGAAGAATAGTTTGTATTTGCTTGTGGTCATTGGCGACAAATGTGAGGATTAGGGGTAGGATCGGGTCCTTGGTCCCTCTGTCTGGTGGATGTAGGAGTGTTTCCCGGGGTAGGTGCTTGACTTTATCATAGATTTCCCATAGGAGTTTCTTAGGGTAATTCCTAGCGGCAAAGTGTGACAGCATGATGAGAGCATGTTTCTGGAATTCCTGTATTGTTGAGCAGATCAGTCTAACTCGAATGAGTTGGCTGTAGGGGATGGATTCCTTTTGATGTTTCGGGTGGTTGCTGTGGTAGTGGAGGTATTGGTGGGTGTCTGTTGGTTTCGTGTATAGGGTGGTTCTTAGGCAGTTGTTCTCGTCAGTATACACTGTTACATCTAAGTAGTTTATCGTATACGGGCTAGATTCAGCCGTAAATTTGATGGTGGGATGCTGTGAATTGAGGTATGTTAGTAGCGTTTCTATGTTCTCCTCCCCATTAGGTACAATACAAAATATATCGTCTATGTATCTTTTCCATACTTTGGGTCGTATCGGTGAATTTTCCAGTAGTTTGATTTCCAGATCTCCCATGAAGAGGTTGGCATATGTTGGGGCCATTTTGGTGCCCATGGCCGTCCCATTTGTTTGGTGGAAGAATCTGTTGTCGAAGGTGAACGCATTCTTGGTTAGGATCAGGTATATTAGATGGAGGACTACATGGGTCGGTGGTTCTTGAACCCCTCTTTGTGTGAGGAACCGGCGAGCGGCACGAATGCCTTCTGTGTGTGGTATGTTAGTGTAAAGAGAGGACACATCGATGGTTAATAAGTAGTCTCCTGGATCTAATCTTGCTGAGTCTTCTATGATTCTGAGAAAGTGGTTCGTATCTTTGACATAGCTATCCAGAGTGGGGACAAAAGGGGCCAATATGCGGTCTACGTAGTGGGATATTAGTTCAGTGGGACCATTGCAGCCGGATACGATGGGTCTGCCTGGGTTGTTAATTTTATGTATCTTTGGTAGAAAATACACGACAGGAGTACGTGGGTGTTGTCTCCTGAGAGTTTGTAAGGCTACCTTTGGGAGGATACCTAAATTGGTGCAGAAATCAATGTACTTGTTAATTTCTTTCTGGTATTGTTTTGTCAGGTCTTTATTTGTTTCAGTGTAGTATTCTGTGTTCAGCAACTGTCTGAGGCCCTCTTCGATATAATCTTCTTTGTTTAGAATAACGATCGCTCCTCCTTTGTCAGCAGGTTTGATGATAATGTCTGGGTTTTTACTCAAAGCTAGGAGTGCTGTTTGTTCTTCAGTGCTAATATTGCGGGTGGGTTTCTTGGTTTTAATTTGGTCAATATGTCGTTCTATGGTGTTGATAAAACAGTCAACATCTTCATCTTTCCCGGGGGGTGGGGTCCAACCAGAAGATTGTTTTAGAGTGTTGAGGGGGTCTGATACGAAGTTGAATTCTGCTTCTTCTTCTTCATTATCTTGAAAATGATGTTTGAGTCGGATCCTGCGCGTGAACAGATAGGTGTCCTTGAGTCTGTGTATTGGATGGTATGTGGTTGTGGTGGGGGCATATGATAGTCCTTTGCTAAGTAGAGATTTGTCTGTCTCAGTTAGCTGGTATCTTGATAAATTCCTTATGATCTGTTCGGGGGGCGGTTCGGGAATTTTCCTGTAGCGCCTGTTTTTTTGTCTTTGCGGCTGTTGAGTTCCTTCTGTTGGTTGGTCTTGTTGGTGTCCAGGAGGTTCTGGATGTGGGTGAGTTCTTCGTCTGGGCATTGGGCAATTAATTTGGCATACAAATCGTCGTAGTCAGTTTGGAGATTCGTGATCCTTTGTTTCCAGTAGTCTATAAGTATGGTTACTAGGCTCTTCCCAGTGGTTGTGAGTATGTTTTCCCACTTCAGCTGGTAGTCGGAGCATATATCTGGAATCTGACAGGGGATGGTGGGGATGAGGGCTTTTGGTGTTGTTCCTCTATCGACATGTACCTGAAGGAAGTCTCTGTGGTGTCTAGCTTTCTCCAGACCCTTAGAAAGTTTGTTTAAAATTTTAAAGTATGGTTGGTTAATGTCCTGTATGGCGGTGGTGGGGTTGGAATTTCCACCGGTGGATTCGGCCACTGGTGCTGTTGGGCCAGTGGTTGCTGGGTTACCCTCTGTTGATTGTTCCATGGGTGCCCCGTTGGCGATTTCACCGTTGGGAGGGGTGTTGGTTTTCGCTGTATTGTCTGGGTTCTCAGTTACATTCGTCATTGATAATTTCTTGCTAAGTCTCCGTACCGATCCACTTCTGCTTATTGTGGCTAAGGGCGTGGGTTTGTCTGGTGCGGCGTCGGGATTAGTGTTGTGTCTCTTTCTCTTAGGTGGTTGTCTCTCTATATCAACTTCAATGACTTCTTCGCTCATGGCTCTGTGAGAACGTTAGTTCTTCATAACCGTTGGATCCATAGGATGCTGGGGAATGTGGGAGGACGTTTGGGTCAGTTGTTGTGGGATTCCCTAACTACGGTAGAACTCGGGCCAGTTGAAACTCTGCGGGATCCGAGGATGCAGGCAGTGAAAATGGAAAAATGTTGGGAGGGGTGCTGCCAACCGATTAAGTTTCAAATAAGGTGAGATTGTGACTTCGTTGAAAAGAGAGATGTTGGATTGAGTTTTTCACTTTTTATTTGGACTTTAACTGGTCGACGTTTCGGATCTCTCGATCCTTCTTCAGGGCCAGTCCAGTGTTGACTGAGCCGGACAGATCCGGGCCCTTATTTATACTCTTGCTAAGGCTCATGGGATACGGTTACTAGGTAAAGTTAGCTGACAATGACTTGAGTTAGTTGTGTTATTTTCTTACATGGTTTGTTACACGATTTAGTTTGGTATTTTGGGGCAACTTATACATTTTTTGGCTTCTTGTATATTATAATGATCCATTATTAACCATTTTCGGTGTTAAATATTTCAAATGTTTTAAAATATTTTAAAACTTTATTATAAAAGACTGACTCTCAATCATGTTTCTGAGAATCAGATATTGACTGAAAATAGGAAATTAAATACAGACTAATATTACTTACATTTTCTACAAATTGTGTATTTGCCAGCATGATGAAATCATTGAATGCATTCTGAACGCGGACTTCAGCCAACTGAAACCAGCAACGAACTTGATTAAATCTTGGGAACGGAATTGGTAATTTTATAATAGTGAGCCACTTTTAGTTCTACCTCTACAATGCAAAGTAGTAGATTGCGACTAGTATGCACACATATATATTCATAAGAAATGCAAACACAAAAAATGCGACGAATTCTGTTCGATAACTACACATGATTCAAGATCAGCTATATCTTTTGTTTTCAACCATCAAATAGTTGATGTAATAAGCTATATACTAGTTTGAATTGTGTGTCGGTTGCTTTACGCCGTTTTGACACCATACTTTCGTATATCTTTGGTCCTATCAGGATGAGCGAGGAAACACGCTAACGGGATGCGATACCCTGCTCTTTTTCGCATAATAGCAATGGTTATTTTACATGCACATAACCATAGGCAGCTATACACATGGCCGGACTTGGTAATTCAGTCGGTGTTGTCGAATATCATATTATATTTGTTCTATATTTATGATTTATGACTAACATGACTTCATTTTGATGAGTTCATGTCCTACCAACAGTCACTCTCAAGGGCTGCTGGTTTGGTAAGTCGCTATGGGATTCGAATTTGAATTGTGGTTATATATAATATTTTTATTTCCAATTCTTTGAGTACACGTTTGGAAAATGTGCTATATGTTCTACAAGATTTGTATTGTATATATTGGCCAAACTAGCGCCTGGTGAGACCTATTAAGGTCGAAACCACAATAAACCCCATCCAATATTATATTGTATTATAATCATGTCAGTGCATCAAAACACCTTTGTTCTATATTCTCTAGACAAACTGAGACCCTACAAGCCTTATGCAGACCCATTCCGAGGTGCAACAACAACTCGGATGAGGTCACAATTAATCGGGGTTACCACACTCGCTAGGCAACAACAGTTGCCCAGGTGAGCTCAGGTAGAACTTTTCCACCAGTCTCAGTTGTGGTAGCGCTACTCGGGTGTGTCACACGTTCCAGATCACCCAGAAACTAAAGATACAACAATTTTATTATGGCACACATTCTCTTGAAACAGGTCTATATCGTACCTTAGATTCGTGTAATAACCCGTTCATTTGTTCTTGCATATCATGAGTTCTAGAAATGATCCTCTGTGAAAAGTTTTGTAAGTACTGGAGCATCTATGGAAGAATGAACGGCAAGTGTTAACAATATATTGTTTGAGTGGGAATTCTTGTCAATAAAATGCAATTATATTAGGATGAAAATCCATAATTGATCAGTATAATTAGCTGATTTTCTCAACACGAAAAAAATCAAGATATGAAAGATAGTCACCCCAGCATCTCCAGCCAAGGACCAATCGTTTGCAGATTTCCTTATCTCGTCTATACTCCAGGGTCTTTCCCAAGCGTTTGTGCCCTCGTCGCCACTAGCGACCTGGTAACATACATCCAAATGTATGAATTCTAATTTACCACGAAGATTCGAGGAAATCAGTAACGTCCAATAAATTTAGCATTATGACATTATTGATATGCATATTAATAATTCTAGAGTCTTGATAAATGAGAAAATAGCTACCGGTATATAACTATACATAAAGGTTTGGGCCAAAGACAACTAATAAGCATTGGATCTGCACGACTGAAATAGGTGAATACAGAAATGGATGTAAATTGTGATACCAGCATAAATCTACGAGTCTCTCATTAAGTTCATCAAAGACATCAATGTCAATGATATTCTTGAAGTCTATATAATATATATATTGGCATTGAAACATCTCTAGCTATGGTCTAGGAATCGGGAACACAAGTCTAGACTGGAGTGAAATGGCAGGTAATTGTTTAATTAAAATTTTTAAGACTATAATTTAAGTTTAATCATTATTATACTTTATTTATTAGAATTGCTTGGTTGTGACATTGGTATGTTAAATTGAAATACAACGCCCATTCTCCTGGGCTTAGGTGATGGATCGTTTATGTATGACTCTGATCGTTTTTATAAACTGTACGCTATTCATATTTGAAATGAAATCAGATCAGGCCTGTTGAATATCGCAAAAGGGGGTGGCAATACTTGTGGAATCGCATGATAACAAACGACATTATTACTAGGACCTCCGACCATCCGATGAAAGTGGCACTCCAATCGTTTATATACTAGCTTCTATAGACTGATTGAGATATCTAAGACATTCAATTAATTACCGGCTATTTTCACTTATATCAAGTATACTTAATTGAGTCAATACACCTACCAGAGGGTTGGAATCAGCCATAATGTTGTATTTTCTGGGGGCGGTGGCTTTCACTGGGGTACTGTGGGCGCCATATTGCTCTGATCATGTGATGAGTCGTAAAACAGTTAGTTGTTGGCCCACAGATAGTTTCGTACATAAATTAAGTATTTCATTAGGTCCTTTGTCAATCAATATATGCATCTAAATTATTCTATTTCATAATGAAACAATATTATCTCTATACTTTTTTGTTGAAGAACTATAATACAATGATTTTCATTTTAAAAAACTACAACTTTAACAGTATGACGATAGGGGTCACCACTTGCGCTGTAAGAGGTAAACACCCCTTGAATCATGTGCCTGTAGTCTGACTTTAGTTTTTTCTTATATTTTCATCAATACGGATGTGCCATGTAGTATAGCGAGATGTTGGAAGTCATATCCAAGCTTCAGGATTACTGGTCACGTTTTAACATTCTTCAAAAAGGTATTGTACTGGGAGGTACAACTATAATCTTGAGTCTGTTGACAACATTTTGGTTGCCCTTTATCTGTTATGCCCTGTGTGTACCAGTTGCTTCCTTCGGGGCAACCAGAATATTAAGGTTGAAGCAACACCTGGACGTAACCAGTGGCCTCTCCGAAATCTACGGATCCTTTGGAAAACCTGCATGGGTTCTAGCGGTTGACTTCTACCAGCGAGCTGTCCAACATATCAGAACCAGCCAGCATGGCCCCTCACAGACACAGGGACCATGTACAAGTCCTGGGGCAGAAAGAGAGACATATGGGGCCCCATTTAATTATTCACCCTTCACTTACTTAACCTCGGAGGAGGGTGTTGATTCCACCCCAGAAATTGAAATAAGCCAGTGCCTTGTGTATGTCAAGAGAGACTTTTTACATTCCTGGTATTCATTTATAAGTGAAGAAGAGGCGTTCAAAGATGAAGCTGAAGAGCTGCTTGACCAGCTGGCAATGGAAGCAGTCGATTACGTCAAGCGTGTGAATTTGTTGGAGATCATTCCAGATTTTATTTCCATAATCAGAGAACATGTGATAGATTATCAAGAGGCAATCAATAAATTAAAAGTACAACCCAATGTACGTTACAAAAAAGACAGGACTAAAGAATTCAAAAAGATCAAAAGTATAGAGGAAGCGTTTGGGCGCCTGGGTAAATTCCATATAGCAGCTAAAAATGATGGTGAGCTTCGAGAAGTATACCTTCGCAGTTTAATGGACACAATCATGAAGGTTCTAATTCCTGAAAAGGCATTTTCTTGCTATATTGCTAAAGAACTTTTGTTAGAAATAATAACTTCTATGGTGCTTGTTTCCCTGGTGGATATGTTCTGTGATTCAGACTTTTTACACAAAGTTATGGTTCTGATTCTGTCTGATGATGAACTAATTGATTTAAAGCAGAGTGTAGACACTGACCATCCTTCCCACAACCCGGCTACTATGAGTTCTAAGTTGGGTGAATGTCCACCTGATGAATTATATCCTGATTCATCAGTTCCATTGGTAGATGTACCAAGAGTTGACCAGCCTCCTACAGTCCTTCTGCCCTTAGGAATTTCACATTTTTTCGATGACCAAAGCAGCGACATGATTACCAAAGCTCAAGCTTTGTTGTCTGAATGTTCCGATTTGGAGGATTCAACAAAATCAAACCAACTTGATAACGGTTTCTCCAATGATGTAGAACACAAGGGTGATAATGAAACAACAATACGGGATGCGTCAAAATGTGCCTCAGTCAAGGAAGAAAATAGTTCCCCAGTTGATATTGTGAAACACAATTCCTCTGTAGACCTAGAAAACCTTGCCAAGCATTTTAAAATTTTAGGTCACTCAGAGCAAACGATTCAAAGGAGCTTAGAAACGAGCTCCTGTTCTGGATCCCCACTCTCTGAAGTTAATAAAGCATCTCCACCTGTGAGTTTTAATATAAACCCACATGGGGGCGACCAGTTTGGTAGAAGAGCCTCTATTTCTCCTAACAATTCATTGAGTGATATTGAGATTCCCACAAATATTTCCTTCAAACGCTCCTTCTTCATAGAAAGTGATGACGAGGAATCAAAATCTGTCTCTGATGAGTTAGATACTTTAGGAGACGGTTCTCCCTCTTCTGGTAGTGTGCTAGGTGGTGTGGGTTTTGCTAGCCATTCTGACATCGTTGACGGAAACATTTTGCCTCCAATTATGAAAATTGAAGCAATGGCTGAAAATAGTAGTACTATTAATCTTCCAAACACACAACAACCTCTGAGAAAAGCGGCCAGCTGCGAAGTTTTATCTAACAATCCTCCCCTTCCATCACTACCGATCAGTGCTTCAACTGCAGATTTGGTGGCTGTGGGACGTCCAGGAGGAAACGAGGTGAAGTCACAGGTTGAAGTGAACGGCAAGAAAGCCTCTCAAAGAAATATGTCCATTGATAAACATGTCACTTTATCTCCTGAACCATTTGGTACTGGTCATGTAGAGGCAACTAGTCGTGAAATGCCTAATTACTTGTATCAAGACGTACAGATTCCAGGCACTGAACAGACCAGAGACCCGTCTAGAGTCATTTACACGCTGTATGTAATAAAGGTAAATCTGTCCGAAAAGGATCTATAAATATTACAACCTCTGTCACTGGCATTACTGAGGGTAGTTCCCATTAACTGTTATTTGTGTTAACAATAAAAACATCTCTATGTATTGTTTAATAGTTTTAAATCAGCTATTCGTCGGTTCCCTTTTCTTCACATGATTTTGCTTTTAACATGGTCATCCACAAGTGAGAATAATGTAGAATTAATTTGACAGATGTATGCCTGGTGTTTATTCATTTGATTTGCTATTTAGTACAGAGCCTGGCATCTGGAGGATGATACTTGGGTATTGCGGAAAACTATTGCCAAGAGGCGGTACCGAGAGTTTGTGACGCTCCAGGAAAGACTGGAAGAACATCCTATATACAAAAAGAAAATCAAAGGTAAGGTGTGTCAGATGGGTGGCGGAAGAATATATATATGTGCAATATGTATTTCTTTCACTCACAAATCCTGCTTGAAAAAATCCATCTGATCTTCATGAATTAACCTGCTTGATTCTCTTCTAGGAATCAAGGGCCCTCATCGTTGGAACGTTATTGGACTGGGTCAGTTTGAAAATCATGGTATAGAATCACGACGGAAATTCTTAGAAAGCTACCTCCAGGTATGAATAATTTAGGATAAGAAATTCTTTATTTTTTCATCCTTCATTCGTGCCCTTGTGAGAAATCAAGTTTCTCATATCATATTCCAAGCCACAACATTTAACTCTAATATTATCTTCATTATTTAATCATATTACTTGCCTGGTTATTACTTGCCTGGTAATACTGTTTGTGGTTAGACTATGATGATCCACTTTTCCTGTTTGTATAGGTTTTCATTTTATGAGTGGAGAGTTATAATGTTCTCTTTAACTTACGTGATCAATGTTCCTACACAGATATATTGCCCTCTTATATCATCACCATGTACACAAAAACGATGTACATTCTTCTTTTGTTATAGGCATTAATTCACCGAGAGCAAGTGGGCAACAGCCTCGCAATGAGGGAATTCCTGGCTTATGAAGAAGATGCGCATATAGCATTTGTAAAGAAAGCCCATGAGGTTCACGTGCCAAGGATTGACAAGGTGAGTTTTACCATGGGTGGGGGGAATAAGGTGGATTCTTTTAATACCTTGCTCAACTTTCAAAGTTATTTTCAGCTTTTATATTTGTAACTTTTGTTATAATCATTTGAATAAACCCACATAAAACAAACCTTCAGTGTCCCTAATGTGTTAGGAGTTGACCTCACATCAATTTGAATTTCATTTCATCTTAAGATACGCGCTATATTGTAGATTGGAAGGAAAGTGAATCTTGGTTATGAAATAAAATTTTTCAATTAAAAGATCTCTCATATGGAGCCTACCACATACTTTCAAATTACTCGAACCTTCTGATTCGTATTTATAAAAAGGAACAGAATAGATACCAGTTAAGGTAGGCGTTATGGGGCGTGCAGAATGGTAAGCCTGCTCCCTCCATGGGACACTTCCACACTGTAACTGATAACAGTTATTCTCTGCTAATTATTTTATAGACAGTATACGAGTGTAGTTCTCTTTAAGGCGATACATTAAAGTAATTATTTGCTTTTTGTAGCTCATTGCTAAGACAGTCAGTGGGGTACTGAACAAAATCACTCGAACTAACTCAAGCAGTTCATTCGAGCCCCGAAACCGATCCAATCCTCGGTTGAAAGGGAGGACCGTATCTGATGAAGTAGACACAGCCGACCTGTCTGATGTTGACGCTTACATTCTGATATATAGTTACCAACATAGCGATCAGGTTAGTCAAATCCTGTTTTAGTTTATAGTTATTGTCCTTCGAATATTGCCATACTTGACTACGACCATTTAATTTGTCTACGTCAGTTTAGACCAATTATATGTACGAGATTTTGATAATATTAATAACAAGTTGAATGAACATTTTATTTGGTATACATTTCCCTACCGCACTCCACATGGGAGGTGTTAACTTACGATTGATCTCTAAGCAACATATGACATTGTCTTGTGGATTGTTTTCAGGATGAGATCCATACGATGGAAAATGTCCTTACCCAACATATTCACACACAAGAATACCTCTCCTCCATTGATTTAACTACCGTCGAGCTCCAAGATGAACATGTTATTGGAGATAAGCCAGGAATCACTGACAATATGTCCGACATTGAAGAATTCAAGGACCCCTTGGAAGAGAGTCTAGAAGAAAGTTGTACCCAAGAAAAAGAGAGCCATATCATTGGATCTGAAGCAGAAGCCTCTGTTTTTAACCAAGGTAAATATATATCAAATCGTGCAAAGTTTGTATGTCTTGACCTGTCCTAAACACACACAAAGTTGTCCATCTTTTGTTATTTTTCTATCTCCGCGGTTTTCCCAAATGGGGACATTTTCTTTCCATTTTATAGAATTTGTTCCTACGAACATTACATGATACATGTGTGTGTTGGAAGAACTGATGCGATAATCCCTTTTTGCTGTATCTTTAAATAAAAAAATGCAACAATCAGTCAATGAAGCTTTATTCATCGTAATACGCAAATCGCATTTTGTTATTTGACTGTATAACTTATCCTTCATTCTATGTTGTTCATTCAAGTTGTACGTACTTTTCCCTATATACCTCAAGCCTGGTCTGAATGATATTTGAATTGGTTCATATTATAATATTAATTTCCGACTGACAACCCTCGTCGGCTAAATCATAGCGGACTATTCTATATACATACATGTATAAGAGAAAACCCAAAATAACACAATGAAGCTTTTCTCACAGATGATGCTTCCCAGTCGCCTCCACTAGCGTCTGCAGTGCTGGATATTGCCATGACCCTCATTCAAGGACGCAATTCTTGGTTCATGAGAGAAAGAACGATTCACAGTTTCAAAATGATTGCTGGAATGCCTTTCGAGAGGTGAGCCTCTATGCCCCTGGCCGGGACTTCGTTAGTCAATGTTTCATCCCCTTCATTTAATGATTCGATTCGTTAAAATATTTGTTATATCATTGTAGAGCCTATTTGTATGTATATCTGTATTTAATTTTTGTTTTTCTATTTTTAGTTTTCTCGAAAAGGAAATCCAGGACCTTGTTACTCCAGAGAGATGGTGCCATTATATCAGATTGCTCTCCGCCACTATTTGGCCACACGGTGAACTAGATGCCACCGTCACCCCGCCCCTCACTGACCAACAACGTGCGACAAGGGCAAACCAAGCACGATCCTGCCTCGTCAATTTCTTTCCAGGTAAATCAGGACACCTGTACTTTACATTTTCTCATTGTTTTGATTTTTAAACACCAGGTGAAATATTGCTGCTCGCCGTTTCTCGGTGTCCCCGATCCCCGCCCCGGTCTAATTGTTTTGGAAATAATTATGTGATTTAAACCATGTACATAAGTATTACCTTTGTGCAAAAATATAATTATAGGTTAATATATTTAACAGACTATCTTTCTTCTTTCTTAAGGATTCCTGCCGCACGTGATTGGACATGAGGACTTTGACTTTGCTGTGGATGAAGTTATGAGCATTATCCAGCACAAATCGCTCAATCGCCACCTTGTTTTTACCTTGTTAGATAAAGCAGTTGAGACACTTTTCCCCGAAGTAAAAATTGCTGAAATACAAGAGGAGCTTCGCCGCCTCCACATCCAACCAGAAGAAAAAATGTCCGGGAAAGGAGTGTTTTAGCACTGATCTTTACTCCAGGACACATTCAAAATCGTGCCTTTTATCTTGTTTGTTTCGTATTTCGTCATCATGATAACTTTAAAGGTTTTTTAGTAACTTATCTCACATTCCGGGAGGGTTACGATTGTCAACAAATAAGAAACGACAATTTAAGATAATATTATGGTCTACAGAACGAATGTGAGGATGTATTTTATGGTGATGAGTATTGGCGAATTATACTTGGTGGCCAAATATGAACCACTTGTACTTAGTACCACATTCCACAGCACGTTGTTGAGTCTTTGTTACCTGGCTGTATTTGAGTGCATTTATTTATTGCAAATACTTAGTATGCAAATGCAAAGAAGAGATAATTTCTGGCAGAATTCTATCTTTATTATTGTTACGAGGTAGACGCCTCCTGCTTTTTCAATCAAAAGAATACGCACTTTTAATGAAGCCAGGATATTCAGTTTATTTCCCCAAGAGCTCATCCATAATTTTACACTTTTCTCCATTTATGTTGACGGTGCATTCCTTGCCATTGTTTTGAAACCATTATTATTTAGTTGGTGTGTACTTATCGGACTACAATTATGCAAGTTCGACGAAACATTTTACTGGTGATCTTAGTGGCTTGTTTGGAAATTATTTGAGAGTATGATTATTATCAAATAATAGTGCCAAATGCACATAATTGAAAGACCCAACATCTGTTTTGTTAAATAAATAGTTTATTTTAACATCAGCTTCATGATTAAGGTATACATAAGTCAGTAATCACTTATCTAATTGAAAACTTCCAAATTGTAATGAGATGAAATCAGGGACATGGTAATGGCGAATACCAGACAGTATTTCACAGTTGTATAAAGTATAATTATTGTTGTAGATAATTTTCTAAATTAAACATTCACCGGGAGAAGAAATTATGCTGTGATTATTTTTTTATTTTTCATTATATCTCTTACGTCATGGTAAACATGCGTTTTGTGTTCTCTCAGAAACTGAGTAGAGAATAAGTGTACTCCGTCGAAATTCTAATCTAAATAGAATTATAGTCAATCGTGTCATGACGGATTGCATGATACGTACCATTTGTATACATACATAATATATATTATACATCCGAGTTTCATGAACGCATAAGGAATAATGCAGAATTGCAACAACCAGACACTGAATATCATGTTTTATGTATTGCGTTTGCCCAGGTTACAGCAGTTTTGACTAGCACACATGAAGGATATAAAAATCACAATAATATAAAGTCTAATATCTTATACCTTCATTATTAGAATTACAACTCGTCGCGGGTGGTCTTTCTTTTCGTAGGTTTGCGATGTCCTTCATGGGCCTTGTTTAGTGTATTAGAAACCTCTGTCAAACGTTCGACTGACACAGTTTTCAAGTCCTCACGTTGGATTTTGTTCTTCATTTGTGGATCCAAAATTTTCCAAACCTCTTCGACTTCTGGATAATCATCGATCTAAGATTTAAAAAGTAGAGATTAAAAACTAAGAATCAAATGTCATTGCATGTAGAGACTCTCCAGATTCAAAGAACTGGTACATATTAATAATTTCACTGTGCGGCCTCGGGTCATTACCTCTGACATAACTTCATTGTAGAATTCCCTGAACACAGCAAGTCGTAGATAATCTTCCTTTCTTATCAATATCTGGAGGTGTTTTCGCAGACTTTCTCCTGTCATTTCCTCATCAGTGACATGCTGAATTGCAACAATATATACACATGTCAACGGACAATTGATAAATATGCGGGCATAATGCCTCTATCTGTATGAATCGGGAAGGTTTATTTTTTTACCTTAAGAGATGACTCAAAATGTTCACAGTAAGACACAACAATAGGTATTGTTTCAAACGTTAGCATGGTTATAGCGGACAGTAGAAGATACACGGCTGTTTTATCATGTTAATTGTTAAGCGTTATTAGAGATAGGTCCAATATTGTGCACTCACCCTGTCTCCATGTGTGTACGACCACAGGAATTTAGCTTCATCCAAAGGTTTATTTTTCTCCAAGTCAAGGCCTTTACAGTCTAAAAAGTCAGACCCAACTGAAGGAGCCCAAAGTATTGTTGAGGAAATGCTCCTGCCATATGAACGTACTTGATGCAAAAAGGCTGGAAATCAGAGACAATGGTGATATTTGATATTGCCTTTAGAAATATTAGAAAGTTCGTATGAAAAAAGTTGTGAGTTTCTTTTCTTTTCTGAGCAAGCAACATCTTCGTTAATTAATTCACAAAATTCCTTATGACTTACTGGCTGGGATGTAGATGCAATCTCCAGCATAAAGAGTCGACCATGTCCACGGCGTGTCTGCGACTGCTGGGGATTTAAACATGTTGACCATGTCCACATCTATAGTGGAATATCCTGAACCTGGCTCAATCACCTGCAACAAAGTTAATGGAATTTATTGTATTATGTGTTTAGGATGCTATATACGAGTCTTATAATATTCCTGTACATGCATTTTTGCCCGAGATTTGATAAAGGACTATTTACTATGAAAATATGTGAATATGCACATGAATATAGTATGGAACCTAGGGCTCTTGTGTTACAAAAAATACCCATAATAATTTTAGAATAGGGTGGGATTACTTGCCTTTTCCTGCCAGTTAAGATTGTCCTTGTGTTTGGGATCTATAAGGATAAAGTCTTTGCGCCCAGCAAGGACACAGTGTAGATCATGGTCTGCATGTGAATGTAAAAGTGAGGATGTTCCTCCAGAACTCATCCAGATCTCGGACTCCAACATGGCTCTGTTTGCAGCCCCGCACATCAATGGCTTGGGTAACTGAAACACAAACAGTGTCAAGTGTAGAAACGCGCAATAACATCTTTACTTGTTACACCAGTGTTGGCTAGAGAATTTCATGACATGAATTAATTTAATTAATCTTTTCAGTTTTGTCATTGATCATATGATTAATAATCATAATGCACCCACCACAAGTTCGTGCATCATCTGAGACGGGACGATGTTGGAAAGATACCAATCTTCATAGGCGTATTCTTTTAAAAACTTCTTGAATTTCATTTTTTGGTGACCCTTCGTTAAGAGCTCCTTCTTAACCGTGGCGTGGACGTCCAACTTCCCGTATCTGTAATAATTTATAATAATAATCATTAAAAAATTTTAAAAAATCTTGAATTGTCCTATAAAGTTAAGTTTAATTTGATACATTTCTGACGTTGTGAAATGTATTCCTTTATATATTGACGTTGTTATAATATTGAATCCAGTGTTACAGCCAAGATCTATTATTTTAAGAGAATATTTGAATCGAGCCGACATCACAATTTCCTATCACCCCCCCCCCCCTCCCCTACACACACACAACTCACGTTAGCTTGAGGTAGTCGTCCTTGGCCCATTTGTCCGTGGCTGGGACATTCTTCAAGACTCCTCGCATCACAACTGCTCTCACTTGGTTGACGAATTTCAGCTCGAATTCCTGGGGCGAGGGGAATTGTTTTACCTCAGGTAACCGGGACACTGGTCGAGACTGCCATCCTATCAAATAATTATGATGTCAGTGATTCCTCATTGAAAGAATTCTTTAAAAATTATACGACGTAATTTCGTAAACGTTATATTTGTTTCCAATTTGTTTGTTCGGACACACAATTCTGTTGAAACAATATCCCAATATCCTAATATTTGGAAATATCAGTCTCGCTTTTTAAATATGTGTATTTTAAATCGATCAATTAATCCAGAGTTGTACATAGGTAATGTACCACTCTGATTAATCGAATAGAATAATTTAAAAGCTTCATCATAATATATAGGCTACCCATCCTAGTATTAGGTGTTCAATAAAAGTGTTTTATTGTAGGCTATACGTAGGCCTACGCACAATTAAACGTTCTATTTAAAACTTTAAAATTCTACCATATATAGGCCTATATGCTAACATCAGTAGATTATAGTTCTTTGCCATAATTACCTAATTGCTAACAAAAATATTTAAAACAAATAAATATAAAGGCACAGAATATATTATACTTACCGAGGGGCCTCAGATGGCCCAGGGGAATTCCTTCAGCTTTGTCCTTTATCTTCGGTGGAAAAGGACTATCTGTTCTGAGGTCTTTTTTAAAACCAACTCTAGCAAAACTGAATTGCAATGTACCCAAAAAGTAAAGAACCGCTAGGGTTTCTTTCCAATTCCAGGAACACAGTTCCATAATGTTAAAATCTCTCTGGCTTGGATTATTTTTTAGGACGTCTTACCTCCCCCGTCAAGCCACGTTGAATGAGAGCAACATTGCGTTATATGCAGCTGTGAATGTTCATCCTTGCCTACGTGTTCAAATGACAATGGCCTTTGGTTTTTATTTCACCCCTTCCAATCAATAAAAGTTAGGTTTCCCCTCTGTGTGTATTTACTTGCATGACAACAGATGGCAGTCCATGTGACCAGCCTAACTAGGTCACAGTTCAAAGGGCAGCGGGCACTTGTTGCTCCAGATTGGCGCGCTTTACAACAATGAAGGCTTCTAAGACCGCTCATATTCTTCTCCAGGTTATCAGATAAACAGTACGAATAAAGATAGCGACACAAACCTTTCTGTAAATGGGAAGGGAAGATGCGATTTTCGCAAAAGTGGTTGCGCACTGAGCGTGAAACTGGGTTAAGAGGTCATCTTTGGGTCATGCTTAGCCGACTTGTTTCAGACACACACAACATGGCGAACCATCGAGACGGGAAATGATAACGAGCGTTAGAAGTGTGCTCAAATCTACCTTATTACCGACCTTTGTCGGTTGTTTTCTCATTTAAAACTTTGGATATATTAACATGGATTTACAACATCTCTTTTGTGGCCTTAACATTGAAAGACTAAGAAATTCTGGGTTCTTTCGATTGGGGAATCAAATTGGAAGTCTGCAGCTCCCACGACCACCCAGCCTCAACTTGCCGAACTTGAACCTTCCAAACATCCCGCGGCCTGAATGGAATATCAACCTCCCCAACATCAATCTGCCCAATATCAACCTCCCCGATCTTCCTGCGTTAAAACACAGATATGGTGCTGCAGTTTATAACAAAGATGGATCGGCCAGCAGGAAACATCTTCCAGTTGGTTCAGGTCCGCATACTGTGGGATGTCTTGACTTGATGTTCGACCATACCGCAACTGGAACCTTCGTCAGGTTGTACTACCCGACCCAACCCACTGATGTTTTTGTGAGTAGCTCTCTCATTGTTTATCTTGTCACATCGATTAAAAGCAATGTATATTATCCTTTTCATTTTTTATTTGCATTCCTTTCGAAATTTCTTCATGATTTTGCAGGGCCCCGAGTGAACCCCCCGAGTTTATGTGTGCTTGCAGCTGTCGAGCTGACATTTCGCTTTCAGTCATTTCGTCAAAAAATAAGATAAACAAAAAGAGACAAGTTTGTCTCCAGTCTTCACTGCAAACGGTTTGACGGAAACCGTTGGCACTGAAACTCGATAGCCTTTGAGTCATGATATGTATACACAACTCTCAAGAATGGTCTAAATTTGCGAGGGTGGTGACAAACATTGGGGAATTTAGGATTGTGTGCTTCAAATTCTTGTTCATAGGGATTGCCTATATGTAGGCCCATTAGCTTGTATCCCTCCTGTAGCAATTAATTTAGCATTGTGGCCTTTTCTTACTTGTCAGTTTTTACCCAGAGCATAGGATTCATTAACACCTTGAGGAAGCCAGAGGCTGTGATGTGTGGTGTGCCAGCAGGTGTGGTATAGAGACACAATGTGTTCTCTGATCACTGCCTTGCATGTGTTCTGGAGCTGGCAATTAATGACTTGGGGAAATAATAATTATTATCCCTCATCACTGAAGACCTAAAGCTGATGAAAGAAGAGAAAACAATCCCTAGTTCCGACTTTGAGTGTGCTTATTTAATTTGTTTTATTGTGATATATTCCCATGCAACAGTCACAAGTGACAATTAAGAGCAGTCGTCTTTCATGAAAACAGAGAAAAAACAAAAGCATTGTTTCTGGTTTCCCAGTAGGCCTATACTCACTTGGATTAAATAGTTTAACGGCAATTATACTATATGGACTTTGTATCTTTATTCGATTTTAAAAGGTTTTTGTTGTAACGTTAGGCCTAGCTACAATGTGTATGTGTATTACACCAATGACCAATAATAATGTTCTTCATGTTTCCTCAATACGGTACCGTGGTATAGGCCTACATGGTCCCTCAAGGCAATAAGGTGAACGGCCGGGATCTCTGCCTGACTAATATCGATTATCTGACTCAGACTTTACAGATATGCTGTGTTGTGATGGCATGTAGGTACAGGGGTGGGGGACATATGCGTCTTCATCTCTAGATTATCTTAAAAGACACAATCGCTTGATTTATTTATTTAAGAAAATATGTGTGTGTGTGGGGGGGGGGGGGGGGGGGCAACTGATAACAATCCTTGTTGTGAATTTTTGTTTGCATGTTTATTTATGACGTCTGTTAAACATTCCTGACGTGTTTCGACATATCTGGCTATTCATAGGAATTTTTTTTTAATTGCAATAAATATTCTATCCTTACTTGAACATACTGCCTGAGGCTGCACAGGCGAGAGGGTTAGAATAAAATTCTGGTCGCAATTGTGCATCTTATCATTATGTATGTTCTAACAGTTCTTACGATTAGTTTCTCAAAGAATTTATGTTTGAAAAAAGTAAGGACTTGGTCCATTAGCTTAGGTACGTTTTGTTGTTACACTTTTTTTAGGCATATTTGCTTTAGTGCAATACCAGGAGAAGTTATGCTGATGTCATAGATATGCACTGAAGGCGTTTACACATGTATTATTCAGGGACATAGATCGGGTACCATTGGCATCGTCAAGTCACATGCCTGCTTATAATGTGCACATAATGTGCTGTTACACCATGACTTCACCATAGTAATCATGACATATGATCAACGATCCTATAGCTACACATGTGTAGCTATAGGAATTCTGGGTTTCAAAAGAGTGTTATGTTCTTTATCCAATATTATTATCACAAAATTTACACATATAATTAAGCATAAGCATTTTTAATTAAATATTAAGCATTTTCAGTCGAGCAAAAACTAAACTGCTAACTATGACTTGCCATTGCGCACAAATAGTTGTCCGTAGAATTCGTTTCCTTGGGAAACGCATATACATTAACTTAAACTGATTATAAAGTTAAAGAGAAAAATAGTTCATTAAATGATTGATTAACTTAAAAAACTTATAACTTGTTCCTCCTGGGATAATCCATTGAGGGGAGCCGTAGATAATAGGACTACCCATGCAGAAACGTAGACAACTAGTTTCCATTGTCCGTTTCCCTGACCATTGAGATTGGATTGTTTTAAATATTTTATTCATCAAGACTTGTATAGTACACTGTTCTCAGTACCCGAAGATACCCATATATTCATACGAGTATTCTGATGAAAACATGCAAGAATAATCCGTTAAATATATTAACTACCGGTAGTTTGTTTTTAAACGAAAACCTGCGCTTGCCCCCGGGTCCAGTTGATCCTCATTGTTATCCGTGTTCAGTAGACTCACATTTATTGTGAGTTGCTACCCACTGCCTTGAAGCTGAACTTGAACATTGAGCAGGGTCTACACATTGCCCCTCACCAGTTTCTTACAAATACCGTAGTGCTCAGCACAGTGCGCTGGTGGATGGGTGGGGTTTGCCCCGAGACAATTAACCAATGCCACCAGACTTTACTTTCCCCCAGTCTTTCATCTCCTGCCAAGGGAGCATGTAAAGCACTAGGAACCGCCTGTATGTCGGACAGAGGTTATCTCTTGTGGCAGACAGACACACATTTTGACAGCGTTCTAAAACGGGTTCATATCTTGCTATCTTATGCCAGTACAGTAAAGAGCACTTATCACTAATTCTTTGAGTTGAGCTCAGAAGTGCGGCGATATCATGTCGTGGGACCGTCTACAAGATTATATTATAAGCATTTGTAATGCAATCGATCCTTGTATATTGTTTGAGTCAGTCAATACTTATAGCAAATGGCCCGATGGAGGGTTCAAACTGATCAAGACCCATCAGAAAACGGGATGAACCCCGAAGGGGTGAGTTCCCGTTTTCTGATGGGTCGAGATCAGTTTGAACCCGAACAGAGGGCCATTTGCTATTTATTACACACTCTATTTGGATGTTAAAAAGTAAATTTAACTTGTTAAGCCTATAGTTTAGCTCGAGGAGGCTTCATTCACCGCAATTTGTAGGCCTAAGTTACGCGGTCGGGACGATGTCATCTGGCCTACGCTGCACCAATGAAATTGCGTCTTTGGCCGAACGGCACACATGAGCGGTTCGTATCAACCGAACTGCACCCCCAAACTGTACCTTTCTAACTGCTCACGTGTGTAATAAAGTTAAATAAAGGGCGATGTCCTGGAATGTATCAACCCCCGTTCCCGCCCTTAGCAGTAGATGGAATACATGTATTACATAGGCCTATCATGATAAGAAACATGTATAATTTACCAGGAAGTGGAAGGAAGCAAAGGTAGATGTGAGAATGTATGTAAAATTATTGCATTTATAACCAAAAAGGAAAATCATTATTAATTAATGTTGTTTAGCTATTTTAAAAATAAATGGAAATTGACTTACGGCAATTCATGTAATCTAAAAAGAAAGCCATTTTGTAATCATAAACGACGCACAATATTTTTCAAAGGAAAAATGTGACGATTTTTAAGTTATTGTATTACAATTATCTAATTTGGTAATTTGCTTATATGGGTCAAATTTTTTTAGAATGTACAATTGCGATTTTGTGAGATTTAGGAAGATTGAAAAAAAAACTAGTAAGTATAAACTCATATTCCTTCTAACTGGTATCATAGATGTCCCCACCACCTAAAAACACCAATTATACTCATCAACTCTCAATATCTCAGGTTTTATTGTAGTTGAAACAAGGTGATCTTTTTTGAGGGTATGCCCGGTATCAAATGAAGTGTCACTTCCTTATATCCTCAATAACTCAGGACATAATAATTCAATTTCCAAATAAAAAGTAGTTCCTTATCAGGATTAAATGTTCCTTTACAAGTATACCAATCCATAACTATGTATCATCAAAGGATATTATGTGAGACATGAAAGGAAATGGATCACATTTCCCAAAAACGGGAGTGTTTTGATCAGAAACACATGATTCAAATATAAATTCAATAATGCTGTAGTCGTTGCTATAAACAGGGTGAGAACCTGTCTTCTGGCAATATATACATCCATTCCATTAATATAGCAACTTATAACCAATTCATCATATTCAGTTTCCCTGAGAAAATTGGTAAAAGAAAGCCATCTTTGATACCTGGCATCCCTTTTCATATAATACCGGGCATCCCCCAGTAAAGTACCTTATCTGTACATCACAAATGAATCAGAAATCTTTCATATCAATAAGAGAAAATGATCTACATTGACGGAGAAATATATTTGATACACAATTAATCTAGTTTCAAGTCACTCCCTGACTAAATATCACCTCACTTGGCCTGAGACCAACCCCTTCTCAAATATACCGGGCATCCCTCTATATACCGGGCATCCTTCAGTAGGGTACCTTTGATCTGACATCTCACTGTGGCTACTTAAATGGGCACAATCACATGAAACTCAATAACTACATCAGAGACATGTGTGGTGATAGACACAGGCTCTAAAATCAATGATAAAAAGTCAATTTGATGGATCATAAAATTTCTAAATAAAAATATATAGGAGTTGAAAACATAAAAAAAAATAAAACTTTCCACATCTCATTTTTAATGTTCCCACACGTTATGGGAAGGAACAGGCCATGTTACTACGAAAAAATAATGAAGATAAAGTCACATGGGTAAAAGTTATGAGAGAAATTCAATTTTTCAGGGGATGCCAAGGGATACCCGGTATTATGAATTTGATTAAAGTTGAATTAAATTGCATGGAAATAAGGCATAAAGACAGGTACATATGTAGAGTAAGGTATAATATGTTAGCATGGAAAGTTTTATGGTGATTTTCAGGTTCAAAAGTGACTTAGTCATGGGACTAGAATGGAAGGGGGGATGCCCGGTATCAGGGGATGCCCGGTATCAACCACTCATTTAATATGCTTTAAAAAAGTATCTATTGTGTTTATTAACATGTTTTAACTTGTACATTGAAAAAGGAATTGCAAGGGGCATTGACATATAATATGAGGACCCTACAAACAATAATAATGCTATTTTGCTATCATTTATCAACAGAAAAAGATTTGGGGGGCATACCCGGTATCAATTCAAAATGCGTTTATCTCAACATGCATGCCCCCATAGTCCTAAAAGTTTGTTGAATTATGCATATGGCATTCCTGATCAATAACAACTAACTTGACGTGACCCCCTATTGAGAAATAATTATTAAATGTGCATAGAAATCATGTTCAATGATAATGGTACCGGGTATACCCTCTTGGTTTCTTATAAACTGTAAGGCTAAATTAATCCTTCCTTTAACCTATGACAGGAAAATGCTTCACTAATAATTGTTGAAAACAACTTTTTAAACATATAATTAATAATTGGACACCTTAATATCAAACAGATGGTTGATTTCTAAACATCTTAACAATAATTCCACACCATACAAGTGCATGTATAATCCTTGGTCACTCTCATTCTGGTTGATAATGTACAAGAAATCTCGGGAATACACACCCAATAACTACATAAGGTAGTTGACTTGGTTTCCAGAAGTTAACATAGAAGCTTGGTCATATAAAAACACTTTGAATGTATATCCTAGCTGTTCGTTTCCTGCCATACCGGGTATCCCCCAATATACCGGGTATACCCCTGACATCATTTGCATTCATATCTCCACAATAGGTTTTTTTAAAAGAATGTAATTTGGGGTATATATGAAGATACATACTGGGATAACATATACGGAAATTTAGTACCATAGTACCAGTCAAACTTGGTCTACATAATAATAGGTTACAGGGCATACCCGGTATAAAATAGTATAAAATCTCCGGTTTGGTAAACATTGAACCATAACCCTGTTAATGTCCGCATTACTGGCTAAATTGTACTAAGATTGCATTAATAATATGTTAAAGTGTATTGTAGATATTTTAAATCATATGCTAAGGATATATTCATAGCCAGTATACTATAATCTGTATTTGATACCGGGCATACCCATGTGACTTCTGAAAGTTGGAGATTTGAGTATAGGACTGGCATACTGTGATGAAGGCTAATACAAGGCTAAAACTTTACCACGTTGTCATAGATATGTATAAGGAATGAAACCAGGTGAAATATAATACCTAGACCAGTTACTTTTTTTCAGAATGGAGGTACAATGGGAAAAAGTAGTGAATTCTGATGTGTTTTTATAAGGAAATCAACATTTAAGGTGGTTTATTGCATACAAAACGTATGAATATGATACTAATGTGTACATTTTCGTGAAGCTTAGGATGTCACCTTTCCCATGATACCAAGATCATTAGGATTGATTTATTTGTGTGCAATACACATTCAGTATAATGTGCAAAGGTCAGGAATTTCGCAATTGTACATTCTAAAAAAATTTGACCCATATCATGAATTGGATGTATAGATTCCTTTAGATAATTTGATTAGAATATATAGCGAAAATGATGAGAAATATGTATGTCTAGACGGTTGCTGAGTGCTGCCCATAAGTATCATTTTACTGACTTTCCGGCGGTGGGACACATGGTATGTATGCCATTCTGTCTGCCCTCTCGATCCCATTGTTTCACCCAGCTTTCTTTCTGATGATAAAATCCAAGGACTAAGTGTACAGGAATTCAGTTGGAGCCCAGTCTCTGGCTTATTCTAGCTGGGATTTTGGAGTGTATTTTTCCAAAATATGAATGTTAGGCAAGGTTTCGCAATGTTCAAAGCATTCGTGGCTTTGGAGATGCTGAGCCTCTTTTACCTATGTACTACACGGTTTTTCGGAGAGAATGCGATCTTGGCTAGTTTCCTTTATTCCAGTACTAAAACCTTTATGACTATGCGTATGTATGTGGGAGTTATACTATGTGCCCATGGCTGTGTGTAATAATGCTATTCTAGCCTAGCCATATGTACCGCATCATTATTTTACACTTTCTGGATCACTAGTTTGACAAGATGATATTTATAGTGCAATTTTTTTCTAAATAATTCAGGAGATACGCTTCACTACGGTGTAATCTTTGTTGACCGACACCTAATGTTGAAACTACCCAGCTCAGAAATCCCTTTATGAATCTCTGACACTTAAAAGTGTGTCTGTTAACTGTACATAGGCATACATGTTACGCCACTAATCTTCCGTGTCTGTTCCGGGTGACGTACCATATTGTATTCTTCCCCAACCGACCACGGTAAATAGGGACACATTTCGCAGCACTAAATTAATCTATATTATTACTAATCTATGGTATTATAGTCGTGTGGTTTGCATACCACAAAACCTAATTATAATACAACTATTCTTGATTTATAATGGCATTCATTTGCATTCAGTGCATTGGCTCTTGCATTGATGGCACTATCTTGCATGTGGTTGCCCAAACTAATAAAATATTCAAAACACAGTATCTTCTAGATATAAATAGATCAGGAGCATGTGGCCTCATATTGGAGTGATATCTCCCCCCCCCCCCCCCCCCCCCCCCACACACACACACATCTTTCTCCCCTTCCCCCCTTCCCCCTCCTCCCCCCCCCCCCCTTCCCCAGTACCTCCAGTGTGCCAGGTTATAAATGTATTATGTTGAAGTTCACGTCTGTCTTGGTCAGATGATTTCAGAATTGTAGCCGAAGGCACCACCTGTAGCCAAAACCTCCCAGCCACGGGAAAGTTCGGAGTGTGTCAGTGAGTCGCATAAAATATATATCTTGAATACATTTCACTTAGAAACGTGCAATGTTTGTGACGTACCTGACCGGTTAAACCTTCTTTGAAGATTAACATGTGTTCTCCAGACAGTAGATTATAGCACGGACTTGGCGGTGGGCTATTGTTGTTAGAATTACAGGTATCACCTCGTCCCTAAAAAATGACCAACGCCAATATTCTTGTTGTAATGACACAGAAGTCAGCTATGGTTTGCCAGCATCGGCAGTCTGATACTCTAATAATGTTGGGTAAATTCTTATTTGAGATTTGTTTATGGTGGCAAATCATGTCTGTTAGCTGCAGGTTTTCACTGTATCCACATGACATGAGTCACCATGATGGCAACACAAACCACATGTACACATGCATATTCCTAGAATCAACCCCGCCCTCAAAATACCTCTCTCTCCAGCATACATGCATTCACGATGTACGATTATATGCAATTACGGTTTAACCATTTATGAATGGTTCATAGCCTATCGCTTAATCTATTATTAATATTTCGTGACATTTGTTATTATGCTTATACTCATTTCACCTATAGTTAGTACATCTTCACTTGAGACTCTTAGTTCTGAAAACTAAACCGTATCATGTATAATACGTACTGTGTTATACAAACTGTTTATTTTATTTCATTTATCATAAAACAACCTTCGCTCGCATGCAGTGTATGTGAGTGAAGGCTGTTTTATGATGGTTTGTAATAGTGACATGTACTCAGTTGTCATCTTTGTCTCTTTGATGGTTGGCTAGTTACATCTGTGACCGTGGACTCTAGCCTTGCTCAGCAGGGCGCTGGTCATATGCGGTTTGCTAAGCTACTCGCATGTAACAGCTGTATGTACAAGGTTTACATTAGTGAGCATGACAGATGGGCTGTCCACTCATCTGACAAGCGGACATCACAGCCTTCGTGCTCAAAAAATTTAAGGACAAATATTTTTACACATTTCATTTCTTTTAGTTTCAATATTCATTCCGATTCCAGAAATTCATTGCGTCAATCATGTCGCTGCAGCCTATTTTTCTTTTATATAAAGGAAAACATACCTGGCTTTAAATTCACATGCTGATATATTAGATTATTATTACAAGGAAATGAACAGGTTTTCAGTTTTCCTTAGTCCATGCCAACTGAATTTCAATGTACATGGGGTACTGCAATCAGCCGTGCCTAAATGCCAATATTAATAACAGGATCATGGGGCTTCATCATCACCCCGTTAGCCTCCAAATCTAGCCTCTCGGGTGTCTCATGCAATTATTCAATTCTCCTGTGCTCCAAGGCTTGCAAGCACTTAGGCTCTCGAGCAAGGCCCACCAAGAATAAGCTTATTTACTCACTGGGGCGCTTGGGCAGGGGTCGGCCCCGCTCCTCTAGGATCAGTTGAATACCAACCAGCCTACACTACAGCAGTTAGATCATGGATAACAAAATATTGGTCAAAGATAAACTATTGATCAATCCAACTCTTAGTTAAGATTAAACAAAATACACATGTATGTCTAATTTGTTCGTTACAAATAACTGCCCTTAGCAATGAATGGGTGGTGTGGTGTAACTTTGCTAGTCCATCAGTAACGCAGACGCCCCGCTGTGACAAACATAGCCAGGATTCCTGTAAAGCTTTACATACTGACCCAAGTTCACTTTTAAACGCTTACGACCTTCGGGGCCAAGAGCTTCCCCCAAAAGACGATAAATACCACTTAAATGTTGATGTAATTCATCATAATAACTACATTATATATATTGGTCAGAAAATATACAACTGGCAGCTTCACACATTGAGTACATCGTGCTAAATTAGACTGAAAAATAATAAATGCTAGGTATATCTGATTTAAAAGAAACTGAGCTAGAGGATTGGTGACCTTCCCCATATCAATATTAATATACGTTTTATAATTTATTCTAACCGAAATATCATTTCTTTGTTCGAAATTAAACCATAGCCTGAATCCTTTGTATATTCTAATCATGGCAACTACATTTTTTAAATTTTATTTCTCAGAGGCAATGATTGAGTCTCTACCCCTGGTCGCGTGTCATTATAGGGTAACCCGTAGTTATGCCTTGTTGACATCACATTGATTGGAAGGCATCTGAGCGAGACCTGCCCCCCATAGTAACACAGTCAATATCCGATCAATAAAATCACTATTGGTGTAACCAAGGAGGTTTCTGTAAATGATATTGTTGCTGAAATATTGTCCAGGCACCACGGTTCACAACCATTTAACTCTTATGTTGTAATTATGTATGGATATCCAATTAATGGTAAGGTGGAGTAACGCGTCTTAACCGACATATTACCATTCAGGCATGGCAAGGCCACTGGTATTAACCCCGTTCTGCTCGTTGGCTTTTGCCAAACAATCGTCTTTGGTTTTAATTTTGCATAAACCGGAATCAATAAGTTGTTTTTGCCATTACACGTTTGGTTGCAAGGACAAAAAGGAATGATCAAATATTTTATACTAAAATTTAAAAAAGAAAATACATAAATTTATCAACTTTGAGGGGAAACCTTTCAGAACTAGAGATGAATCTTATCTCCCTTAATTGCATACATGTCTAGTATATGATATTATGGATGAATATTATATAATATTACATAGTTGCGAAATGGGTCTTCTTCAGGTATTGCCAAGGTAGGAGAGCTTATTGGCTGCTCACAGGGAGAAGCATTTATGAGCGCTTGTAATGTGTGGATTGTTAAGGTTATTGATCGCTAACTGTATTGAATACCGTTATCGCTGAAAGGCAATCAGAGAAAGTAATTCTCTGGGCTGCCAGCTTATTCCTTCGATGAAGACCGATGCAGTTTCCTTCTCTCCCCCCACAAGGATGTATCCTTACTGTACGGATGGTAGTAATTTGCTATTTAACAGTCTAATGGTCGGATTCCCTATATAAGGAGGAGGCACTGGTAGGCAAAACAGATCTGAAGACCAGTTATAATGATCATGTCTCGTTGTTATTGGTTGTTGCTTTGTTACATTCTTCATTCTTAAAATATATTATTTAGTTGAATGTTAAAGACGAAATACGGGAAATCCATTGAAATAGGTTCACCTTAATAATTTGAATTCAGTGAATAAATTTACCTAGAAATGAGATTATTTATCTTTTGTATATCTAAATTCCTGTGTATCGTGCCGTCCGGTATTTACCGCATTGGAGCCAAGCCGTGTTGAGATTGGTAATTAATAATAGATCAGTTGATCGGCAAAACAGCCATTGGGATCAACAATGAGTCTAAACGTTACCGCCTCGCCAAGGTGTTTGGTTATTGATTAATTCCCTTCATTCCAGACAAGACCGACTCTGATTATCAACTCTTCGTGTAATTTAGCCTTTCTTCCAAGCGAATACCGCCATCCAAATATTATTGCTTTTGATTGTACCAGTCTCCAATCATCTGGTCATCAAAATAAGTAAAGTAAAGTCATCAAATACTGAGATTATCTCATTCCAAAATAAAATCATATCTATCAACATATTCTACATCGGCATATTTAAGTCATATACCGGTAATAATTAAAACAATTGTAAAGATTGAGATATAATCAACGTGAAGTCTGAATGACGTACGTAAGTCGCCTCAGATTTACAATTGGAATGATCCAATTGGCTGGGCTTAGAAATCATGAATACATGTTATATCATTTGTACGCAGGGACCTTGTCAGAATGTGTTGTGCTTCACCCACCTTACGATATCAATCATGGGAAATTAATCCCAGTGAAATATGGTGATTAATGTATGATTGCCAGCCGAAATCTGTGTTCAACGGGCTCTCTAAATCCAATAAACGTGACTTGCTTGCTACCACATTACAAAATCAAAGAGCTTAAAATCTTGTGTACCAATCCCATCTGGCATATATTTTCCTTCAGGTGCCAACATTGCCTAGATTGTGAAGTAATCTTGGGTGTTTTTGTTTAGATAAGTTCAAAAGAAAATGTCTAGAATATATCTCCTGGTGGTCTACCACATCGTTATTAATCTGCTTTATGCACATATGAAATTAAGAAAAATATATTTGTTATCCTACACTCCACTAATGAGGCTTGATATTCATCCCCTATATCTGTGTCAAGAGGCTGTTCTAAATAAATATATCTGTGCATGAGACCGCGTGCATGGCCCTTTTAGAATTTTGTCAGTCTCTGCATAATATATTCTATATATAGGCCTGCATTTTAAACTGATCGCTAAGAAATTGACTCAAAGAACGTCTACAACTCGTATATTTTTAGTGCCTGTGTAAAGAATATATTCCTGGTTTTATTGCAATCGCATGAATGTATTCATGTCGCACTTTGGGAGAGTGAAACTCAGTGCGGTCCAATACCTTCTACTCCAATATTATAAGTCTGCCTGGAGCCAGCCACATTATACCACCCTGTACACCCACTGCTGCTTTTTTACTCCCTGCTCTAAAGCTGTACAAATAAGCCAAATAAGCTAGACTCCAAAAAGCCTAGTTTTGCCTGCACAGACGGCTATGTTTCACATAAAGTAGCCATCTCCGCGTTTGCTACTCTCATAATACATAATCTACCACGCAAAGTGCCCGTAAAGGATATTGTACTCTGGAGGCTATTTGGGGGAAAGCAAGGCTAAAAATAGCCATTGAATACTACTAGTATCTGCCGTAGTGTGATCCGTTGATATAAATCCACATATATAGATCTTCATCTTCCGAATGTATCTAATAATTAACAGTATCTATTATTATTTAATTAACTAAAAATGTATCCCTAGACTTGGTTTGCACCTGTTATGATAATTTCTGTTTTCAATAATGGACGTGTCATCAAATCATGGCCCACTGTTTATTTGTCTGCTCAGGCTTCTTATTACGATTTTATGATATACAAAGCACTGATCATGAATATTAGATGCAAACAAGGTGAATTATGTGTTAATCAGTTCAAATGTTCTATTCCTGGTAGCTGAAGCCTTGTTAGATTACTGAATCGCCCACATGCAGCTATAATCTATTATACCCGTCTCACAGGACCACCAACTTGGCTCTTCCTTCTTCGTCCTATGGATATGAATGATACATTCTTCTCATGACTGCGAGGACCACGCTCCTTACCTCGAGCTCTTCTAGTCTATAACAAGTCACTTTTTCCTGCCTTTAGGAATAACCGCGTTCCTACACATCAAGGCTACGTCATGCATTAGTCCCATCATGCCTAAGGCAAATATGTAAATGTATCTATACATGGATTCTTACCTACAACTGATCAGTAAGATGGTCAAATTTAGAAAAAGAAATGGGCAAATGGATAAAGAACAACCAAACGAAAACAATCAAATTCTAATAAAGGAGTTTGGACATAGCGCTGAGACATGGAGAAGGACTTACTGGAATAAAGAGTGTCTTCATACATATAAACCCAGGCCCATCTTAGAACTTCATAACTCAAGTGCTGGTGAACTTCAATACATGATTCATGGACCTCCCAAGTTCGTGGAAAACATTCGGGTGTCAGAAGTTTCCAATCGCCAGAACATGAACTACTACTACCCCATTACATGGCTGCACATATGGCAATCCACCATTCACTTACACTAGTTTGCATCCGGCAACGGCAAGGTTTTCTCTCACTTTTCCAACTTCACACCAACCACTAATATTAGTCTAAATGAGACGTCCTGCTGGATTCATTCACACCCGATCGCCATGAACTGGGACAGCGGCGACATGTGCCAACAGCTAGTTGCCCGCTAGACGTGGTCATGAATGTCTTTCACCTAAACTATGCGCCGCCGCCAGAAAGAAATTCTTTCATGCTTTCACTACGAGAGAGGGAGCACGAAAGACGTTCCTTATGAGAGCTAATGAGAATATTTAAAAGGCTGCAATGCAATTATCACGAGTTGATGTTGTGCTGCCCTAATTTTGTTTTATTTTGATTTACATGATAATTATTGTAATTGGAGGAATGTATAGAACATAAAATTGTCAAAGAAGCACGTTTTGGTCTATAAACGGGATAAACTGTCCGCAATATAGAGGGTTTGGTGAGTTTTGCCTACGAATTCTGTCTCAATTTGCATTTTTTCCCAAGAAGGATATATATTTTGTTCATTTAGATTATGTTATGTAAACGTTGTTTTACAACAATAAAAATGCGGTTAACGCTCTTGGAATAATGTCATCACTGCTGTTTGGACGCAGTTGTCTTTGCAGTCCTGTCCAGAAAGCCACATTCCTCGAGCGTTGCAGTTCACCGCATATAGCGATAAGCTTAACCACAAAGCTAAGACTAAGGCTAAAAGGATTAATGGGAATCACTATGACCCCTAAAAGTTAGGGGATCATCAGGGCTTTCTACTATTGACTGCTCAAATGGACTCGAAATACAGTTCGGGATCCATTTCACAAGCGTTAGAGCTGTTGGTCAAGAAACAAGTCTCATTTCGATGTGAAGGCAATTCTTTATTTTTTGTTGTGAAATATGGTCCACTTTCAATCAGATCTTGTCTCACCCAATTACGACCAAATCCTGCTAACGGCGCAGGAATAATACCCGCGATATATTATCATACCTCGACTAAAACTAATCAAGCCAATCTACGGCTATTCTATTCGTTATCATAATCGAATTAAAATTATTACTTGTTTGTTTAAATATAATTGATTCTGCGGAAACTTGGAAGATTTTTACTAGTGTAGATAATCTCTCCAGCTTTGTGCTCCGGTTAATGTGCAACCATATTTGGCGTTATAAAGGATTTTTTTAAAACAGATTTTATTTCGAAACAAATTTCTCACAGGGGATACCTTTCAATGTTCGAAAATATTTCTGATACAAATACAATTTTTTACGAACAAATAGTAGTCATCCATACTTTTAGAGTTAAGATTAATCTCACAAATTTTATCCAAGAACCAGAATAAACTTTAGAGAGTTCAAGAGGAACACGTTTATGATGTAGCTCTACACAACATAAGGAATAAACAGTATATATTACACACATTTTTTTTAAAGATTTTTCGCCGACTAAAATACAGAGATATGATATACAAGATTAGCAATTTAACAATCCACATATATAAAACAACGATTTGGTTAATCAGGAAAGACCACAGTGGCCTTATCAAGTCCTCTATCATTGAATATCCAGAAGCCCTGTTTAGAGTTGCTTGGACCTTGCCAATGATGCTGGCATTTGCCATGTTGTGCGTTAACAAGCCATATTCCGTGAGAGAGACAACATGGGACTTTATAATGAGTTTAGCAATATTTTCATCTATACAGTAACGGATACGTGCAAATTGGTTAACCTTGGCCTGGACCAGCCCTTTCATACGTGCGAAGTGGTCATTACTTAAATGATAAGTTGATTGGTTTGTCTTGAAGTAAGCTGTGCTTGTTTAATAGCACTGTGTGTGATCTCATAAACTGTTTTAATGTTAATATGTTCTGTTAATGTTAATATGTTCTGGTTGTACTCATGAATTTAAAAGGAACCATTTTCTTTAGTATAATGCGAGATATGCGTAGGATTGATTTCCTTTGAGTATTTCCTCAGGCAGACTTCGGACCTTGGTTCTTTGTTACCCGAGGTCTCAGCATTGTGTAAAGCGATTGCATAAGTTGCTATAAGGCTATACAATGTGTTCCTAAAATAGTTAGTTTTCATAAAGGATTCCCACTTGAGGTCGAGTGAAGTGGATCTGCCTTGAAACGACATAGACTTGTTTTTCCCCTCTGGGTGAAATACTTTTATAAGGCGATATCCAACTTGTATATGAGATATCCAACTATATCCACATTGCTTACCTAATAGCGATCAACTAGTGCAGGACCAGCCATACTCACTTTATCATTCCTCATATTATTTGGAATATTCGGTGTGACGATTAGTCGCTAAAATAATGTGAGTTTACTTGATCAGCACCCATTATTGGTCTTTCACAAATCATAAATGTTAGAAAGAATGCCGGTGATAATTAATAAATAAAAATAAATCTAGTACAAAATTATTCTAAATTAATTGTTATGCTATTGTATTATGTTTTTGGTTTGGGTTGAAGGCGCCACGACGTTATTAACCTTCATCATCATAATGGATCTAATGTTATTCTTAACAGATTGTCAGGACTGGTGGAGCAAGTCAAAATACCGATATTGTTGTTTCTGGGTCGGTTACAATGTGTCCATGCAGTCCTTATTCTGTCCAAAGTGTCTAGCTGGACACATCGCACTTGCCTCCGCCAAGCCCTCCCAGTAAAGTACACATGCACCGAGGCTCATGTTTACTTTATGGGGACAGGTCTCTCCCCTGACTCAATCACGGTAATCAGACTGGAACGGAAGTTAACTGTTGAGTACAGTTATACTCCAACCCACCTTTAACCATACATTGATACAACACCAGTCAGGTACAGACGGCCACATTCCTCGATTCCACATCCAGCGATAAGCTTAACCACAAGGCTAAGGCTGAAAGTGTTAATGACCCCTAAAACTTAGGGGTCCAAAGCTGCCTTCTAATCCTGACTGCCAAGAAAATGAACTCGTTTATATCCTTCCATTTTGGGTTACACGTGAATCTTATGCCCTTTTAGATACTCTGCTAAGGGAATTGGTAAAACCTGTCCGTAGACTAAGATAAACATTGCACTTATTCTACTCAACCCTGATCCACTGCTTTGTAGAAAAGCCTGAAGTGAATCATTATTGGAGGAAATAAATTGTTAATTATTAGATTATAATTTTCTGTGATACTATGTAGCGTCTAGCGAACGTCTTGGCATATTGTCCGCCCATTCGGATTGCGAACATTTCAACGTTATAACATCTACTGGGTATGTGCGCCTTGGGTTCGACTGGTTTACCTAGTACGTCGTTCATTTTGTCCCGTCTTGTCTAAACTCGGATCCAACTTCATAACATAGATGGTACGGTATATCACATAGGGGATAAAGGTTGGCTCGACAGCGGGAATCCTCTACTGGTAACCGCTTTTGACTTTTTGTCCATGGTCTTGGATGTATAGCTGATGTTCGTATGTATATATAATATATTCATCTTATACATGATGACACATATATAGCTCTTTAGATGTGAGGTAGATATGTATGGGGATCTCTTCTCGTTGATATATCTGAACATTTCGCAATAGATGTCAATGAATTACAATTGCTGGAATCGTTCACACACTGTTTCATGGACAATATAGGGTCTCTTAGCATACTTGCAAAAGTCATTTTGTTAGGATTGAAAAGAGCATGTGATTTAATCTTTGTAAAGAATGGTTTATGCACTGAAGTTAGTGTTTGGTGACACACTGCAAAGCAAAGACATGTACAAGTGATGGGAAAGTTTCAGACGCCCAGGATTCTGTATATGTGTGTGGATCCTCGAGCTCTGGGGACCTGAGTCAGACTCACTGTGCTACATGGATGGCTCGATTTAACCATGTGTCCTCGCAATGATGATACACATATACTCAATGTCTAAAGCAAACAATCTCTGCTGCCAGAGGCCCCACCCCCGCTCGTTTCTCCCCCATTTTACTACCCCATTTTCCCTGCGCAAATACTAGCTGCTCAGCTGCGGCATAGAACATAAACTACTGCCCCATCTTCATCTGACAGGGCCCGACTCCGCCCACTCAGTCGTGTCTCTTTCCTAGACCTCCCACGCCAATGGTGAGGGACTTAATGAAAGGTAAGATGATGCGGGGGAGTGACGGGAGCGTGTTATGATTAACTTGCGATTATGGCAAAAAAAAATCCCATTTTGGCTTGAATGAAAAGTAACATCTTTCAATGAGAGGTTTCTTGACTGTTCATGATCTTCATTAATCAAGAGCTATGTTGTTGGAACATTCGATTCCATCTTTAGTGGTTTTGTATCCAATATTAGACAATGACACAAGGTTCGTTATTTGAGCAGTCATGTCCATTGTCATGGAAACAGATGGGTGATGATTTATTTCGGCGCTAATGGGTAATTTGCCAAATATTTGACATGCTGACTTTTTGGCTTCCAAAAGGAACCACTGCGTGTTAGTTATCAACCTGCCGTGTTACAGACGGTCCTCATCTCTCGCAATGTACCAAACGATAGGTCCATGACGTTTCTCTATATTATGTTAACGCATTTATAAATACAACCATGGAAGACTGGTAATGCTGGTCCTAAATATTCTAGTGTAATTTGTGTCACCAACCTTTGCAATCACCATTTACTCAACCAGGACGGGAGTTAGATAGAAATGTCTTTTTTTAATTTTCTCAAATATGATTCATTGTGGCAATTATTATTATCGGGACGTCAGCTATTATAAAATAACTGGAGCATTAATTGGCCAGATCCACTGCTGCCTAGGTGCTAGAGTCAAGACACATGTCCTTGTATCCCTGTCAGTCATAACCTGCTGGTTCTAAATGTCTTATTAAATTATCATGTCTTATTATATCTTGCAGAAACGAGAAGCGCAATGGCCACTATGGTTGCCACGGAAACAATATGGCAAAGGGTATGCATACTTCAGACGGAAAAACACCAAAATGTATGGTACTCTAATCAACATTATAGGAGGTATGTCGACCATTAGGCTATTCAGTTTTGATAAATTATAAATAGAGTATAATTCATTCCTCCAAATCCGGTATTATCAAAACCACCTCATAACAAAAATGTGCTCTTTGATCCCGAATTTGTCTGCGAAGCCATACTCAGACTCACGCTATAACAGATCGTTAGTTCTGACATTCCTTTAACTTACAAACATTTGCTTAAATTGGACACGGTTCTCTTACCTGTCGACCTGCACCTGTGTCACGCATCTAATTACATACTTTGATTACTGTCTATACTCCAATACGCTGCTATCTAAGGTAAACAGGTAGTCAACAGCAGATAGGATTGCAAGTCAATAGATAGGAATTCAAAAGCAAATTATTTGAAAGAAGGGATTTGACTACTCTCTGAACTGGTTATATCAATTGCTTCAGCTGATCATTACATGTATACATACACCCGATTATATATGTGCATACATACATAAACTCTATTATTAAAAGGTCCATTATTTTCAACATGACATTGTGATCGATAGTGTACTTACTGACTTGTCTCATTATTGGATGGTTTTTTTCTAGGTGATGTCTATGTGCCTGTATTGTGGCAAGCTCCGATCCTAGATAATAACGAGAAGTTTCCTTTAATCATATTTTCTCACGGTCTGGGCGGGAACCGGACCACATACACGACCATCTGCTCTGATTTGGCCAGCCATGGATACATTGTGGCTGCTATGGAACACAGGTATTTTAATGGAAGCACTGTGGCAGGTGCATCTCTCCGTTTTCACTAATAACTTAAGTTTGTTACCAGAAGCTCTTTACTATCACAGCCCATAGGTAGCATATGGAAATATTATATTTCCCCGCCACTTTATGTGATGTAATTTTTTTTCGAATTTCAATCATTCAACACTTTGTATTGAGTATTAATATTTTAACCTGGTCTATTCCATAAATACTAAAGTCACTATTTGAAATAAAACGATAACATTCTAATCTATTCTAGAAGTGACACTCCATTTTACTACAACAAACATTCTCGGGCATACATTGTGTACTCATGGATGTATAGGCAAGAACTGATGTATCAAACGGCTACTAGACGCATAATTATGGTTTTCGTTGTGAAACTGTCATAAGCTCACATTTTCCTTACATTTCAGGGATGGCACGGCTTCCATGACTTACTGCTTTCGACCCATGTCTACCATTACCGATGACAGTGCTCTAGACTCGCCAACCGAAAGCAACAATGATGATTTCCTTTTTCATCGAAATCACAGCTTCAGGGAGGAGAAGTGGCTCAAATATGACAGGCAGGTCATAGAGGATGACTTTGCTGTGCGGAGCAAACAGGTAAATAAACTACCCTTTTATATCTTATTAGTAACAGGTAAACAAACAAACAGGTAAGGGTTGTTATTAACAAAGAATTCAACCTGGGAAGTATAGATATGTAGAGTATATTCTATAATGTACACATGACATTTATCCGATTCGACATTGGAATTACATTAATGATATCCAACACTCAAGACTATAATGAACATTTCTGGTCAGGAAATACGTTGATGAGCGTGGGCGAGTCTGATATCTACCCATTCCTCCACAATCTCTCAATTACACATGTTTGTATAATGATATGATACGCCGGTGCTTGAGTTTTCCCTAGATAACAGGTCGTCATCATAGTTTCATAACTGGTTTGGTTTTATCTCGCCAGGATCAAAACACAGAGACAGTGTGTTTGTGTAGATATAGAATTATTGCGCCCACAAGATGAGATAAGCACCACCACCACCACCTGATCCATGTTTTTCTTAGGACTCGGTAGGATCCGTTCTTCCCCTGCCAAGCCCTCTTTTATTCTCTATGGACCTATTTTAGTACATGGCAATCTCTTGTCAGACATGAGCCTACTCGTATTTAAACTATAATCTCGGTCTCTCTAACTATTTGGCTCTGAACAAGTACTAATCTATGCGAAAGAGTTCAATGACATCTCTGCCCTTCGCCGGTTCCTTCTGTTGAGTAATGTTGCCCAATCGACCTATTATTTAGGACAACACGATCATAAGGACTCGAGCTATTCGCTATGTGCTGAGAATACATACAGGAATACATACAGTACCCTTGAGGATACCGTCGTGATCGTGAGCAATCAACACTCTATAATCAACACTCCATACATGCCTGTGTGACTTATGACGTCCTAATGTTATTTCTCTCTAGGCTGATTACCATCTCTTTTTTTTAAACAAATTTTATTGACAAATTTCACATTCGTAATACGTTTCATGCATCATAACATACTATTCTTCCATCGGACTGTACGGATTCACATTTTATAGCTTATTTTTCATTTTAAGTAGAATCTTATCTAATTTTGGCTTTTGTCATTTCCAATGAAAGAAACAAGGCGTTAATGACACCATAACGGTGACAATAATATACTATATTCCACAGCCTCTAAGAAGAACCATGTGAATATACGGCATTACTGTTAATATAATTGGTCTGCAGATATTACCTTACTTAGAAAGTGTCTATTAGTTTAGTGTCCTGAGTGTCGGCGATGTTTACCACGAAGTTGACCGTAAGGTCATTAGTGACCGGTCCTTCCTTAACACTGCCGACTGCTCTACACGATCCCCTCAAAGCCCTGTCTCAAGGCGCTTGCCTATTAGCCAATCAAGGGGCGGGTGGTAAGGAAGCGGCGGGTAGCCTGCAGTCGTGTTTATTTATCACTGTTCGGGCAATCATTTCATTCACCAGTGGAAACGGCGTCTATTCCTGATCCCATTTGGATTATTTATTTCTAGAATATTATTCCTGTTCATGTAACTTTCCAGAAATACCCATCTCAATAAATTTAGTGCTGTTATATATCGACTGAAAAGGAAATAAATGACACTCACACTCTTGAAACAATATGTTCAGCCCACGCCCCTAAAGAATTTAGCTGAAGAGAACCACAATTTTCTACCAAATACCATTTAAATGTATCTATATGACAATGGGAGGTGGTCCTGTCGTCACACAATAACCTTTGAATTATGCTATTTTTGATAGGAATCTTCCTATTGTCTATCCTATTGAGGGCGCATGTTTCTAATTTGGTGAAGTATTTTGCCTGGATTGATCCCTAGATAACTGGATCTATATGAAGCAGCTGGCGGCAAGGCCCGGACCAGCTAATCGGTATTGAACATGACCATCTATGGCCAGCCTCCAGCCTTTGTCTTACACGGGCTGGAGAAGACCCAGTCGTGACAGCACTGAGGTTATTTATAGTACTTGCCAGGCTACAAATAGGCAAGACCCACGCGCTCAAGGACGCGGGGAGGAGCTCAGATTGAATACAATGAGACCAGGAAGCTGGTTCTCGCCATAGTGCTGTCATCTAGCGGATCATGGATGGGGCTAACCTTGCGCTCTGACAGCAATTATGAGTCTTACTGCCCCCATAGAAATGTTTCCATGGCAATATTGGTAGCCCATATTTTGTATTTATTTCGGAGGGCTGACCTACTTCCGATTTAAGCTCTCTAATTGGTGTTTTAAGTTATCTGAAATTGGGACTGGGGTAATTTTTGTCGTGATAAACATTGGTTTACGGGAATGCCGAATTCCTGTAGGTGAGCAATTTGCAGAAGAGCTGTGGAAATATTAGTACATTCTCCCAAATTAATCGCCGATATATTTTAGAATTGTCTCATTGCAACTGCGCGATAGTCAGATGTTATGAAGGAATATCGCTATGACAAACAGAACAATGTCTTGGATCATGCTTGTTAAATTTTGGTTAATCTTCCTTCAGATAGCAAAAACTGTCAATTGGAAAAAAGGAGAATTCTTAGCGTCAACAGGAATATTGATTATAAGAAAGATGATGGCCATCATGGGCGACCATACAATCCCCATTCCATCCTATCATCTATTATTCACTATTGTTTACTATCTCTGCAGATAAATGTACGAGTTGAGGAGATCCAGCGGGTTCTGGGTCAGCTCGAGGCACTCGACCGGGGAGAGGATATCAAGAACGTGCTCGGCCTACAGCTAGATATTTCTCAGTTCAAGGTCAGTGACGCTAATATATAGACAATAGCCATTGGTTCTGCAGCTAGAAATAAGGCATTACTTCGCAGTATTGCTCTTTATCTAATTAGATATTAATACATATTAATAGTCTTTGTATTTCCTGCCGTATTTGAGATAAATGTTTTATTTGAGATCAATATAAAAAAGGGAATATTTCTGTCTGATAATTTCAGGGTCGCGTGGACATGAACCGCTTAGCCATTATTGGTCACTCTTTCGGTGGCGCCACCGCCATTGCCACACTAGCTGAGGACAAGCGTTTCAAGTATGTTGTTTCTGACATATTTCTAATCATATTTGATATTTGATTTGATAAACATATTGTGAATGTGATATGGGGCAGAAGTATAATACAACAGTATGAACTGATGGAATTAATTATTATATACTCTTGACCCTCACCATAATTTTGGAGTAACTTCTCTCCTTTTATCATGGCAATATTTGTTAGAAAGATTAATAACTTATCGATCGCCACTAGAAAGTTGCTCCAACCATGGACCTAAAAACTAACGTAAAAGATAAACCTTCTCGTTGATAACTTGACGGGTTTAGAACTTACTAGCATTAGTTACATGCTACTATGTCGTATGATTTGCAGACTCGGTATCGCCCTCGATGCTTGGATGCATCCATTGAGTGAACATCATTATGAGCGGGCTTCTCAGCCGGTTCTTTTCGTCAACTGTGATACATTCCAGTGGAATAGTAACGTCCGCGCCATGTACAAATTAGAGCCCAATGATAACAACAAACATGGCCTCCTTCATCGGGTCCTCATCACACTCAAGTACGTGTAACCAATTTCTACTCCGCCCCCTAATGTTCGTAATTCTATTTGAAATGTTGGGTAAAACACAGATAGTTCAATTTCGAGTTGAATATAATAACGTCAGGATAAACACGTGTTTCTGTTAGCACCTCCTGATGTTTACCTCAGCTCAAGTTACCTATATATATGCATTAGGCTGTCTACATATACGTTCTAAATGGTTTATATAAACATATAATTATGTACTTCAAGGGGTGCTTGTCATCAGAGTCAGACAGACTTCCAGTTCATGATTCCTGCCAAGGTGGGCAAGATCCTCGGTATGAGGCACACCACCGAGCCCTTCGTTGCCATGGACCTCAACCAGAGGGCGACACTGGGCTTTCTTGCCAAGCATCTCAGTAAGCGGCTAGTTTTAGTCTTATCACATCCTCTAAAATGTCGACCATTAAATTATGTCCTAAAATTTGTCACGATTAATGAAGGAAAAGTTTTTTTAAAAACAGTATTATCTTTTATATCTTTACATTACTTGTTTTGTACGACTAACTGAACAAGTTTCAAAAACATTGATTTGTAATTCTATGATGTTACTTCATAAAAGAAATCTAGATTCTCATATACATTGATTCATAAGATGCTGTGACCTTTAAGGTGTAATCCTATTGTCATCCCCCGTTTACCTGTCTATGAATGGATCAAATATCACGCAGGCTTTAAGTGAAATTTCTCTTTCGGCAGACATTCCTGATCGCGATCATCACGAGGACGTCCTTTCAGGTCAACACGCTCTCGTCATCCGAGGAACCGACCTGGACCTTACTAAAGATGAGAGGCCACCTCCCAGCCACTGACACCTTCTCCCTACCCGCGACCTTGACCGCTTTTCTTCAAGGTCTCAGCGCCTCTGTGATACTCTTCTTCTTCATTCGATGTCTACAGATCTGAACTGTGAAAAGGGGACTCTAAAGTTGCCATGTGCATAGCTATCAAGATATTACAACATGGGGCTAGTTAGTTACTGCTGATCCTGAGGTAAAGCCAATGCCAACCAAGGCTGTAAAACAGAAGTTATTAGTTAATCTGCTGAAATAAGTATGACACTAATATACCAACGCCAACACTTGAAATGTGCTCCAAACAGTGGATTTCATATAATGAAATAATACTGGTAGTCAATGTCTTACTATCGGTTTGTGGTAAAATCATGTTATCAAACTTATACATATCAACTGGGAATATTTGTGGTATGATAGGTGCATATTGGTGTCCGTGACGTGATAGGTAATGTACCAGAGGCAGCCTGATATCCACCTAAATACTTCTCAATGTAAACCTATTTCGGTCAAAGTGGATTTATATTCAGCGTTGCAATGGTCAAACTTGTCATCATAGGCCTTCAAAGAATCGATATAGTTTAGTTTGCTAAAGCTGCATTGACCAGTCGTGTTAAACATCTCCAATAGTTTGTCCCAACAAAATAGAACAATTTAATTTCCCCCCAACATTTGTCAATATTAGGTTCGAATTCATTGCTGAGTATCATCTATCATATACCTTGGTTCGCCCTCTCCTGTTGGCACTTATTGATCGTTGATCTTATTTTCATAGAAACTAAGTTTTCCTTCATAACCTTTTTTGTGGGATATCCTTTCACGATTCTGTTGAAGAAAGATCTTAACAATGTTTCCAAGCTTCATTCTTAGCCGGCATTCCTCAGTGGCATTCAGATGGTTAGTTGTTAGAACGTGATATGTCGTATGGATATTTCCAGTAGCATTATTTTGGGTTGATTTGCTCTTACGTTCCCTGTGCGAGCTGTACCCTATCTACTGAAGCGTAGACATTTTTGGAGTTTAATATAGATTATAGTGTGTATATGTGTGTGTCATGTAGTGTAGCCTTTGTTAGATACCTTTGCATCAGTGCTAGAGTAGTTAGTGGTTTGTGTTTCACGTACATAAGGTTATGTTATCTTTTGATGTATTTTGTTAATGTGGGCAACCCCAACTTGTCATACCGGACAGTAAAAGCATTCTCAGTACAGCTTACGGGTAGACGTCACATGTTAAAATAGCCGGGCAGTGTAGTTAGCAGAAACTCGTGCATTCGATTGTTATTTTTCAGCATTTGGTTTCATTCAATCGTGTCATCTACATTGAAAGGTTTACAAATTATTCGCCTTGGTTAAAACTCTTAAGGTGATTATACCTTCGGGACTGATATGATTTGAATTGAATTTGAAGCTCACTATTTTACTGTCACCAAATGAAATTGAAAATCGAATCTTGCACCTGCTGATTTCCGACTTTGGTTGCTGGTGACAGCTAATCCTTAACACAAGTTTGTCACGTGGTCTATTCTGATGTAGTAAGTCCACTCAGCATTGTTGTTATAATGTTACGGAGTTGTTTCCTCTGAGTGGTTCTAGCTTCACTGGACATCAAGATGGTGCATTGCTCTATTATATCAATTAACTGCTTGCGGGCGTGTAATTTAATTTATCATGATGTAATGGAACTAATAGCCTCCAGGTCCACTGTTGAATGTCTGCGTACACCCGTGAATACTTTGCCACATTATGTAGCTGGACACAACAGTTCACTATACTCGCTTCTCAGCCACAGGTTTTCAGTTGAAACAGTCGTTTAATATCCGACCAATATATGCCGCTTGCCGAGATGCTGTCTGCAAGAGTTATTGGGTCCTGAGGCCGCGCCCCTGTTGAGCATGTTCATTTATTCAAGTTAGACGCTTTATGCGAGGGCTACGGCCGCGGAATATATCGCTTAATTGAGGTCTAGCAATACGTATTCATGTTATAACATCATTTTTGTGCAACCATCCATCCCTCGGGAATATTTGAAAATTGGTTTTGTTTACGCATTGGTTTATAATCATAGAAAGATACTCAAGCTCTAATTTCAATTCAGTGAATATCAGAATATAACGGTTCTAACAACAGGCTTTATAGAGTATCCGAGACTAGAAGTGTATCGTATTTCATTGCTGTGATCATTTTCAGAACGTACCTGTGTATTTATGTAAGCAAAGATAATGCATACAGGGGGTGATGCTTTAGGGTCTGTCTCTGTTCTGTGATATGCCTTTTGTATTTTATCATTATTTATTTACTTTTAAAGATATCTGCGGACCAGTTGAGCGATTCCAGTCATATTTTTTAAATATTTGGTAACCTGGCCAGATGTCAGCTTCATTTCATGATAACAAATAATAAGACTCCCAGCATTCATTGCTCGGCAGTTGTTTCTCAGCAACCACTGCTCTTATGTATTGGACATAGTTTTGGCCTATTATTTCCCCAACGTGATTACTCCAAGGTCTGTTTTTCATAAAATAATTAACTAACGTTTGAACATTAATTGGCACCAAGTGCCTTTGAAGACCAGGACTTCTTTTTACCCTTTGCGATTCGTTCTGGATACGATTTATCATGACCGGTTGATCCCATTCCTTACCTGCTATATATTATAAAAGCTGGGTTTCGGATTTGATTATTATGCATATGAAAAGATAAGCTTAGAGACTTGTGTATGATACAAATCTATTTTTACTACGTAAATATGTACTTATTGTCATAAATTGTGAAATGAAAAAGTGGTTTTAGAAGTTGTTGACATTGAGAAGGATATCATATTGCTCTAACGTAGAAGTGAACTCCCCCTGAACTGTTTGATTACGGTGTTGTCGGAGGAAAGTCCTTTTCTCCAGGGTAACGCAACGGAGTCTTGAAACATCTACTTAAATTTACTTCATGCCATTATGTTACTGACATATGGTTATATCTTTACTTGCAACCCACTAAAGGAAGAAACTGACAGTTCCATTTAAGAATATGTCTAAAACACCTTCACATCTCAGAAAGAACTATATCGGGGTTTAGGGGGATTTGTTTTGCATATAAATATATATATATATGGTAGGTGAGGTATTGAACGATTAGAAATGTATATTGAGTTGTGACGAAATGCATGGGAGACGCCGTAAGATTCCTTATATATGATTTGAACAGATCTGTAGGTTCTTTCCATTTTATTGCAGGATTCTACTATATCCATGTCACCTTCCTGCAAATTTATTGTGTGCGGAAGAAAATGGGAGTGATTTTAGGGAAAAAACATTCACTGAAAGTGATAGATTTTACAGGGTTTTGTACTGGTCACATTCGTATTTTTTCGAGGTTTTCCACCATATTCACCGAAACGTAAACGATAGTAACGATGGACTGAAAGTAATTCTATTGCAGGTGAATACGAGGTATTTTTGTACACGGTAGTATAGAACCTTGTATCAGATATTTTTTATAATGACTTATTCACTGCTGATATACAGGCTTGGTTTCCATGCACAGTAAAACAGTTACATGTATATTTCCCTTTAATTCACACATAGGATGTAACACCAGAGGAGGCTAATTTTAATGTAATGTTGTATAAGTCATAACCATTCAGAACAGGTTGTGTCTTCTCGTCATATTTGTTGTATCTTACTAAGGATATCAAGGGACTTTCTTTTATATTCAAATTTTCCGAAAAGATGGAATTTAAGTTTTCGAGAATGAACATGATTTGGAAGCCTCACAAGCAAGTTTCTGTATCAAGTTCTTCCAAGAGGTGAAATATCTGCTATGGTGAATGAACGTGATGGAGACCACATGAAATTTGTGTATTTGATATCAATATCTAAGCCTTCAGATGTCTTGCGTTTTGTGCGTGGGATATTGCTCAAACTTGTATTAAGAATATCTTCATAATAATTCTGGGAGCATCCCCAGATCTTTTATTACATATCACCTTTTTGTGATCCCTAAATTCTTTATTTTGTTTTCAACTTAATATTTTTTTGTGAACGTCGTCTCTTGTTAGTATGATTTAGATTTTGATTAAGAAATTTGATAACATAATATTCATACACTTGCTACGCGTCCATAGAATGGAAACAAGAATCCTGCTGGTCAGCTGGTGGTACATGTCCTGCGTTGTAGATCAGAGTCATCAAAGCAATAAACGTATTTTCAGAAAAAAAATATTTTTCATTCTTTCTCATTGTAACTTGCAACGGTATTCTTCGTCGCTGATGCCTATTTCTTCCTCCCTACCGTTTTACCATTTAAATCACATCTCAATTATGTTCACACAATCCCCACCCGCACGTTAGTTATTTTTAGGTGTTGACGTTTTCCATTACCAGATCTCTGTCCATTCATATCAGAATCCAAAATTTTCTAACAATATCGTTGTCAAATAGAAGCTCTTTACACCAACCTCTGGTCGATACGAATGTCAAAAGTGACAGTCAAGAAGCATGTCCTGAATCGATTGATCAATGAATGCCCAGTCTAATGCTGGTCACAATTGCACATGGCCTAGGTGGGCAGGACGTTTGCGGTAGCAGATGCAGTACTAACAATATCTGAGGCAAATTGATTACTGCTACATTCACAGAATCTGTTTTCGAAAATATTGACTGCATAAAAAAAGGTCCGTAGACGAAAGACCAAATTTATCTCTACTTCATTGCAATCGAATAAGATGAAATGTATCGTAACAGCCAGGCATTAATAATACTTGGAACCATTTGTTCATTGGGGAAAGCAGGTTTAGTGATGTTTGTTTTATTCCATTAAATTGTTTTATTTTATTTATAAGAGTGTGTGTGTCATAAAAGCCTAGAGTAAATGTTAAAAGAGGGTATAGATGAAATATGCATAAAAGGGGTTGACAGGAGATGGGGAATAGAGAGAGAAGAATTGGATGCGGATCGAATAAGGAGAGGTAGTGCAAGACAATGTACGATAAAGGAATTCTTTATTTGCCATAAGAGTGGTTTTGACAAAGAGGTCGTGATCATCACAAAACGAGGTCTTCTAGACCATGCCTTTCTTGTTTTCTTCTCTTAATGGTTATGCGAACTACCTTACTGACGACTGCCAAGCTCTACATAATCTCAGCTAAAGGTAAGTTCGTTTAGCTAGGGATTGCGTGATATCTAATTCTACCTAGCCTACGTAAACAGCTCTCATGTGAATGTATTACACAGCAATATATATGAGTATGCATGCACAATCATGATTAAAGTTGTAAGCACTAAAATATGAACAATATTGACTAAACAATATTTTAAAAAATCAATGAGAGATAGGCCTTCCCAATTTCCATTATACTCATCAAAGATTATTGATGTGCCTCAGTCTCGAGCTTATTCCACCCAATTTGGAATTTGTATATGACGGGATTTTGTTAATTAGTTTTAGTTTTGGGGGCTATAGTCTTGAGATTTCTGCGACCACTGCTTCTGGTTGTGAGTATATAATTGTCTATTCTCTAAATTTTCCCGATTTGTAGCTAAGTGGTGAGCGTGATTTAAAAAATGTGTCTTTCTCTCCTTTCACTGAGAGGCAGAATGTTTAAAAGATTGTGTTGGTTGTTAACATTATCTAATTTAATTTTTCAAAAAATGATACGTAGTGCGAAGTTTTGTAATGTTTGAAATTTACTGTAAATAAATCGTAAATAAAGTTACAGTAATCCAAGTGAGGTAAAATTGCCATTTTGTAAAGGTGCATTTTTAGTAAGTGAATTTTTTGTTAAGATGAGGTTTGAATGAAAGTGAATTTTGCTAACAAGAAACCTGGGAGTCGTGCGGGATTAAGGTAATGCTCAGGACAATACTTCCCTTTGATATTTATTAATATTGTCTGCAATAATACAAGAACGATACTTTAAATGGACACGCCCAAGCAATAATGGACGCAGACGATGGCAACAACAACGCGTGAAAGCTCGGGTCAGAGCAACATTCTGTGTTCCACTCGGACCTGCAGCAGAGAGCATCCTCTGCCTGTAGTGGCGTATGTCAGCCATCCATTGAGCGCAACAGGGAGTGGGAGAGCAGCTTACCTCTGGCGTCATTTCCATCAAGGACGCTTGTCTTCCGTATTTAATATACTTTGAATAGGCTGTATGAATTTCGTCACGCAATCGCATGTCATAATGTCGGGAGAATGCATGTGTTCCAAGGAAATCGTCACGTTAGCAGCTCTTTTCAATAGAGAATGTGGTTGGTATTCGGAATAGCACACCACGGTCTGTTTTCTCTGCGCTTGAGTTGATTGATTGGGGGAGAGACTACCCACATAAAAGATCAATCGGAACTATAAATCGCACCGACGATGTCCAACTCAGTTTCAGGGAGCGCGCTTAAGGTAGGTTGAGATTAGTATAATAATAATCAGCGACCATCATAATATATAATCAAGTCTCGAGGTAAATATAGAAGTAATCACTTGTCAGTTTCTGTCGCGGCAGAATATGTGAATAAAATTCGTTTACATAAGACATCGTATAGAAAATTAGAACAAAAACGGATTGCATACATTTATTGAGATGGTCTTAGGTAGAAGTATCGATTTATTCAAGAAAATGTTTTGCAACAAGTTCATAACAGAGTTCTAAGGCTTTGTGTAGGGAAATATTATAAAACATCAAATTGATATTTTCTACCTAATGGTAGAGCTGGTAGATGGATGAAGAACACTTAGAACAAACACAAGTTGTCTTGGTGGAGGTTCTCAGGGAACTAACATTCAGCATTAGCTGGATTTTGCAAGTAGTTTTAGTGAGGACTGGGTCTCTGTGTCTATAGCAATGACGGATCGCTGGTGTGACATGACGGAATAAAATATAGATTGAATGATTAACATGTTACCCTTAGCTGGTAGAAGGGGGAAGAGCTCTTGAAATAAGAAAGTTTTCAAAATAGAGAAATGTACACGGAGAGGACCCTTACAGCCTTAATAGTGAGAACAGATCGACTTTTAAGTAAAGGAGCCTGTCCAGTCAACACTGCCCTTTGCACCGAATATGGTGTAAATACCATGAGACAGTGTTAATGACTTTTGTAATTATCTGAACACCACATATAAGACACTATAATTGAATCTTATCTTTTGTATACAACGGATGTGTTATGGTATACTGTTTGCATTAATTATAGCATTTGTTTTAATTAGCGGCAACAAAAGACTTCGTGTAACTTTAAAGAGTATAGTATGTATTTAACTGGATAGCAGGAACCGTATCTTGTTATCCATTGGATTAGTTCATTGTATAGCTGTCAAATTTGTGTCTAATGTTAAACAATTGATTTAATATTACTTTTTTATGTTTATGGTAAATGCAGGTGGGAGGTGAAACCTTTCTCCACTGATGATACAACTATATACGTAGGATATATGATGTCATATTTGCAGCACCCCCCCCCCCCCCCCCTTCCTCAATCCTACCCCTACCACCTTTTTAAACACCTCCTCTTGAGCAAATGACAAGGGTCTGGTCAAAGTGCCCTGCTGTAAAAGTGTCCGAGAGTCAAAGCATCCTGTGCCTAGTCAAAGGGTCCTGCCCTATAGTCAAAGCGTACTAATTAAGTGATGCTTTGACACACACAGCACAGGACGCTATGACCAATGGTACAGTATGCTTTGACCAGGACAATTTGACACCAGGACGCTTTGACTAGCATTCAAACTATCAGGTGCACAAAAACTCACCAATAGCAATATGTAACAAAAGAAAATAGGAACCATCCAGGTAAACTATAGACGTGTAAGCCTGACCTATGCAAAGTTATAGAGGATATAGTTCTGAGCATAGTAATGAAACATATGAGACAACACCTCAGCAAAAGACACTATGGGTTAGCTAGCTGTGGGCCGCTCAACTTTACTACAACTGCTCCTGGAAGACTAGACAGAGAGGTACTGGACTCAAGGGGCAATATTTATATTATATATATTGAACATGAAGGTGTTTGATATGTTACAACATCAAAGGCTTTTACACATGATCAATGGGGAAATCGCTAGATGGATTGAGTCCTTTAAGAATTGAAACAAAAATTTCTTACAAACAGGACATCAGAATTGTCATTACCAGGTAACAAGTGGAGTCCAACAGGGGTCAGTTCTCTGACCACTCCTCTTCATAATATTCATTAAAGTAGCTAAGATCACTATGTTGACTGAATGTCAATTTTAAATTAGGCCTAATTACAGATTTCCATAACTTACATAGGTACGATCATTTGGGTGGATTATCAACGTTTTGTATTTGTAAATGTCCTGGGAGCAAGGGACACTTCATTAATAATTACTCTGTCATTATAGGGAGTTGTCTCAGTCGGGGGACTGATCTCAATTCACCGGATAATAGTAATTAGATAATTTTAACTCGAAACTCACATGAAGTATAATTAGATATTAACATATTCATTAGATTATTTGATATTTGCAAATATATAGTTTGAGTTGAGTTGAGTCGCTGGATCTATTCAAATCAGAAAGAAGCAGCTTGTAGCTGCCAACTGCCTAGGGTGGAGGGTTGGGGACTTGGAGAGAGTCAGATGTTGAAATCAATCCAAAAAAAGGCGAAAGCAGAACATGGGGTGTGTGAGGTTGGTTTTGGTTTATTACGGTTCCGACGTTTCAGTCAACATACGACCTTTATCAAGGATCAAAATATAAAAACATGTTGTCATACATGAGTTAGCCCCCCTCCCCCATCATCATACCTTGTCATAAAACCTCCCCCCCCCTCCTCCCCTCCCCCCCTAGGGCATGACGTCATTTGTGGATGGCCCCCAAGATGTCATACATTGTGTTGATGTAAAGCCCCTGTGGACTAGTCTCGGTTAAGCCGTGCATTTAAGATTTTTTTTTTTTTTTTACAACAAATTTTATTCAGCCTATCAACAAATCCGCCAGAACGGTTGACACCAAGAAATACATCCCGTTCTCTTCTTTTCCTCATCTATGCGTAGACGCGACAACAGTGAACATGCAAATAGCACCAGTGGTTTGTTAACCATTAGTTATACAGACATTAATCATGAGGTCAATTCTGTTAATTAGCAGATTACACATATTGTAGGTGACCTTGGACGGCGTGATATACACCCTCTTACTAGGGATTAGATCCTTTTGAAGCTGGTTTATAAGGATAGTTTGTTGCTGACTACCTATATTAAAGATACTACTCGTTTACTTAATTTTCTAAGTATTCAACTATAAATTCTTTCAACCTTCTCCAAGGAAGGGAGCTAAAAAAATTCCGTTAATCGTGCATTTAAGATTATTCTGGCTATAGACAAAGCATTACGAAATATTTCATTTGGAATATCTCATCCCCTTAATATTTATACACCTCAATATTCCACTTATACAAATAACCATGATAGAAACATGTCTGTATTCATTAATGTCATTAGACATCAACAAACAAATGTCCAAATATTCCGTACGTCATAATGTGGTATAGTATGTAAAAGGCCTTTTCAGGGATGTCTCAAGCAAGACACTGCCGCAAAAGGCCTTTTACATATACTACTAGCGTCCCGCACGCCACATTCTAAGAGCGGTATGACTAAAAGACGCACAGCACCGAAAACCCACACAGCATCCGCACAGCACCCGCACAGCACCGCCGCTACTTTCATGACTAATATTAGACGTACCTCTTCACAGTTTTTCACAGGAAATATTCAATTTATAACCGGGAAATTTTAGGATATTAATAATGATGGGTAGAACTCAAAAGCCAGTAAATATGCGATGTAATAGTTAAATAGTTTTAATGTAGTTAACTGTCGAAGTTGCAAACAAATAAAAGTTCTGTTCAGAAAACGCTCACTCTATGAAGATACCAGAAAACGGGAACCCATTTTTAATACATTTATACTATGGGCACTTCTCATGAAACGTCGACGAGTTCCTACACCTATATTTCATGATAATGAGTCCTTTAGAAAAAGAAATAGATTGGTATCCGATTAAATTCTGTTTTACTTAATGCTTTTGTAATTTATACTTGATAAGGCTACAAAATTTCAAAAACATTAAATATCCCGACATGTCTATCTGACTTTCCTAAAATGTTATGCTTATACAACTATTCTATCCATCAATAGAGATATGATGCTTAGATTTTGATATTTTGTTTCCACATGTAAATAGCACCCTTGCGTCCAAGTTGAAATTGATATTGAGAGAGAATATGAAAAATATTGATATTGAGAGATAACGCTAAAATGTAATACATGTATTATACGGTCCAAATGAATAATCCAAATGATATTCGAAAATAATAATAACTTTTTATAATGAAAAACTACCAACTTTCCCCTCTTATTAGGGCTATTATTGTATCAGAATATAAGAAGAAAATATGAAGGGACACCAATATTAACTGATTATGATTTATCTGTTTTCCTTAGAATTTTTAGTATTATTTCATGTTAATGTTCCGAATGAATATGGATGGGTGATGGATTATTATTTGATTGATCTATTGTGTTATATTGTGACTAAGCATTGAATAAACATTTTTTTATATATACATGTATATATGTTATAAGACATTAATTTGCGTTGATTTTCCTTTTATTGAGTATTTAATAAAGTTGTCCATTCTCTCTCGCAAGCATAAATTCAAAATAAACCACCAGTAGTTTCAACAAATATTACAACATATCATGATATATGACTGGGAGAGTGATTTAATGATAGTATATTAATCTAAATACCACAAACTTCGACAGCTATTTACCGTCAAACTGTTCCAGCTATAAAACCCATATTTACGGCCTTTTGAGATCCATATTCAATGATTTGGATCCTTAAATATCATGGTGATCAGAAGAATATTTCATGTACAAAATGGCAAAGTTGTGCGTCTAATATTAGTGCACAAGTAGCGGCGGTGCTGTGCGGGTGCTGTGCGGATGCTGTGCGGGTTTTCGGTGCTGTGTGTCTTTTAGTCAGATCCTTCTAAGAGCGTTATCTGTATGTCCATTGACACAAGATGACAGATAAGTGCCTCCCCGTCACTTTCACGCTATACCAACATGTGTGTGCTTCTATGGTACTTCTACATGTACCAATTTCTAAAAATGTTTTTCACCGAGTGCTATTTATTTTCAGGAAATATAATCAATTAATCCCTAGATTAATCTTATTTTCTATTTCTCGTCCAAATGCCAGACTGACCCAGGGAACGGTAAAAATAACCGCAACTATACATAATCATTCTTACAATACAAGATTATTAAAACATATATATTTGGTGTGTTGCAGAGCCGTTTCCAGAGTCGTTTCCATGACAGCTACTGAAAACGGCTTTTGATAGTTAAAAACCAACATTGTTTGTTTTAATGGGAACCCACCTTCCGCCATTTTGAATGCTGGTATATATGGATGGGGATTAGTCCGTGTCATTCTACGGTAGGCTCACCGCTGCCCATTAGTTCAATCATGGCATAGCGAGGTCCATATATGGCACACTTCTATTCTTTCAGATGGACACAAGGGAACAGGTAAATCTAGCATTTGAACTTGAAGACAGACGAGATGGAGACGAAAAGAATAAAATAAATAGCGCAACACATGCACGGAAAGCTGATGGTTTACTTTTCAATGGAATAGGAGATATTGCTTTAGCAGTGCAGGTAACATTTTTAATTTGTATTTTATCTGAGATCCTAGAGAGCAGTACCTTTAGAACTGTATAAAATTATATCATTATATATACATATTGGCGCGACCGTTCCCATTGAAATGCATTGAGGGGTGGTTCTATACTCACCAGGACACTTTTGTAATCGGCTCATATACTGTAGGATAATGTAGACGCACACAATGGGGTTATGCCCTAAACATAACCGAGATGACATTCTTTAGAATTTGTAATCAAATATGAAAAATTGCAATAAAAGTTTGCCCTTTTAATCAGAAAACGCCCAGACAAAAAGCCGGTCGCCATGGCTATACAGCCGGAGGTCTGCTATATGGGGAGCAGGGCTACTTCCAGCATCCCTATGGCAACACGTATGTATAGGTTTCTCATTTTTTCTAAATTGTCCCATTACTGGGATTCACATTTATTTTGACCATTTATATCTAGAATGTTATACAATCATAATAGAATAATTATTAGAATAATTGTTTAGATACATTAGCAGATTGTTTTGTTTCAATAGTAGAGGAGTGGGCGGGTGGGCTTTGTGTGGGGGTGGAGGTGGGGGTTTTAGCTCAGGTGGCAAAACTACACGGGTTATCTTCATTTCAAATATCAGATGATAATTAGGCACGATCTCATCTTTATAGTTTCATTGTTTTCAACTGTATCTAAATAGAGAACATTATATAAGAGCACACATTTTTCTCATTTTAATAGCATTATGGCATTTTTCTTCAGCGAAAATTTCTTGACTGAATTACAGTCGAACAAGGAGATAAGTGACAAAGCAGATATTGAGAGCCGAAGTTCCTCAGGGAAACTTTTCATCTGGGTTGCTTTCTGTCTTTTCACATTGGGTGTGGCAGGTGTCATCATATTCGGAGCAGGTATGAAATGTGGTCTCATATGGTCTAAGTTGGAATATAATGTTTGCTGTCCATTGCTAGCAAATTTAGTCTTAAAACGCATGTTTTGCTGAATATAATACATTGAAACGCATTGTGGGATAGCTCTAAAACTTTTTGTAAATGATATCGACATATCGTGATATCTCATGAGCCGTCTATCTGGTTTCTGATGCAGTGTTTCATATCCTGATTGCCTATCAATATGCAACATTAAAGGCTGGGTTAGAAGAGATAATTGCCCACAAGCAGAAACATTATACTTACTATGAGGGCAATATCCTTTTACTTGCAGAGACATCATCGAAGAGGCACAGAACATTTGAGTTGGCGAATGTACCACCCACGAGCAATTTAAGTCGCATTGGTGGAAATGTTAGCCACAACGCTTTACATTAGCAACCAGCATTTCGGAGCTGTTAGGTGTATCTTGTCGATTATATCTCTTCCATGATGGTGTGTCTGGTATATATGACGAGATTAAAGTAACATTAGTACCTCAATTTGTATCATAATTTGGCTCTGAAAAGGGGTTCAAAGCGGGTATCAAGGTTATGCCTACGATTGTCGGAAGGGCTGGTACAAAATACCTTACTGATGTACTGCGGATGTTAAACAGGTACCTAGCAAATCTAAAGATTAAAGATTTTCCAGGATGTACTTACGTAATGTTGAGAAGAGGACACACTTTTCCGAGAAGCAAATTAAGGTCTTTGGGGGAACATAATAGAGTGGATAAAAAACAGGAGATATCCAAAAGAATTAATTTAAAAAGTTACAGACAGAGACAACGATTGCAGGACAAACCGTATGTAAGCTTATGTAAAGAATTGCAGCCAAATTCTATGTCTACAGACAGAAGCTTCTTCACGATAACAATAATATATCTGAGGTATTTATGACAGAGTTCGAATATAAGGTAAAAAAAAATAATATCCACAAATCCGGCATATCGAGCAATGAGTTGAAAACTTTACTCAAGGTAATACTAGAAAAAAGAGCTTGTAATGGAGAGCACTAATTTCACAAAGAACCATACAGGTCAAGGTAAATAAAGTATAGAAGGTATAAGAAATCCACAAAGACTGTAAGATAAAGTGAAAACGAACAGATAACGAAAACTAATAATCTAAGAAAACCTACAACCCGGAAATGCAAATCTCAGTGTACCGTCCGGTCATTGTTTTAATGTCTAAGGGTGATTAATAAAAACGTTTGCAAAAAAGAAAGAAACCTATCTAGGAGGAAAAGGGTAGAGAATAATTCAGTTCCAATTATGAGTATTGCATCATTACTCTTTCAATTCGAAATAATATATAACGTAGAATATAAAAGAACGCCGCTGCCATTTCTTTTAAAGGACGGAGTTTATGAAATAAACCAAAGTTAAGAAAACATTTTCCCCGGCCAGATCCATCTTACAGCATATAAGTAAAATAAAGTTTGACCTCTTGGCCGGTTCAGGGCTCAGGGGAAGCTAGACCACAGCAATTGTGACCTGAGGAGCTTCTATATGACAGTTATATTATTTACCACTGATGCATGTAGCTCATACCTGACTAAAAATGAATTGAAAAAAGTCTGATGGACTGGAGGAACACCCAAGCCCATTGACGGCTAAATGTATAAGATAACTCGATATGTGTTCTTATCTCTGTATTCTTTATTCACCGCAATACAACGTACAAAAATAACCCGTTTCTCAACTTGGATTGTAATTCTTGACTTGTATTTCCTGAATTTTCTTTTCATCAGACCCATGCTTACTCATCGTATACTTTGTGATCGTGGATATCCGCCGCACATCGGGGAATTATCCACCGCGTGACAATGTAATAATTACCTTAGTTTCAATCGTGGTTGATCACCATCAGTGTAATCTCAACACAGAAGGATGTTTTCCATACACTTTTCATTGAACTTCCACCAATTAGGTTAATTGACCAAGTTGAATACACCTGTTGATATATCAAATACCCTGCGAAGACAACCATCCTTCATTTCATTAGCATCATGGCTTACACACACATTTAAGGAGGGAGGCACTGTCTAGTCAGTTTGATGCAATAATCGAAAATCAAAATGCTCATTGACAGAAACCCATCTACAAGTACATTACCACACTCAATATTGGTTTCGGTATCTCAGGGTATGTCGGTACCTTTAAATGGAAAACGCAACACGTGTTATCTTTTCACGAATGAAAACATCTGTAAAGTGAATGATAGAAAGGGGGAGTGAAGCAAAAATCCACGCAGTAAAATCGTCAAAAATAGTACATTCACAGTTCTCATATATCTGTAACATTTGGGGTTTGTGGAATGGTGGACGATAGGAAGGATTCTGACGTCATATTGACACGTAATAAACGCGACATGACATAAATATAATACATATACACAAGTTATCGATACTTTATGTCGTACATATACACTCAGATATTGTTATACTATCTAATTTGGCTTGGAACGGAGGGTTCGGTCAACGTGGCTCTATTTGTAGATGGGCACATCCCAGAAGCGAGCAAATTCTTGCCAATCCAATGCGCCGTCACCATTAGCATCATACTTGGCAAACATATTCTGCACCTCATCCGCGCTGAAACCCTTAGGCACCATAACCGACTTCATCTCTTCCAAATCCACCATGCCATCACCATTTACATCGAATTCTCTGAATCCAGCCATAATGTCAGCTTTCCTGTGGGTCAGAAAAAATTCTATGATGAAATGAAGTAAACTAACATCTACAAACGAAAACCTGAAATTGTATATACAGAGCTGCCCCATTAGTATTGAAATACAAATGTTCAATCTATCAATTCTGTCGGTCGCATTTTCATATCAATTTGAAACCCTATATTAGATGATTTACGTCTCCAACGGTGTCGTTTCAAACCTTGCTTACTTGATCATAATTCGATAATGTCATGGTGCCAACGTGACATCAATTCATTATCTGGGCTTCGTTAATAGACAGACGTGTCATTGTATCGTTTAACGGATAGACGCGGATCAATAGATATAACAGGAATGAATAACTGCTCGATACAATTATTGTTGTTATAAATGTAAGGTCGGTCCTATCGTCTATTGTGCAGTATAGATGTGGTATTGTTTGTCACTTATATCAGGTCAATTCTAAAGATCAACACTGGATTTCCCGTAGGGAAAAAATATTAATATTGTGATATTAGTTATCGGGATTAACGATTCTCAAAATATCATGTATGAAGAAAATGGATTCAGCAGAACGAGTTCTCATTTTTGTTAAAATTTGGACGAATTTTCCCATAATTATGGTGCAATCTACTAATCTATTAAAAAGACGTTAAAAATGTGTCGAATATCGCAAATGGCGACTTTTACTTCATTTCTGGTCATAGCAAAGCCATCTCCCACAATACAAAAATCATATTGTACTTGATGATAGGGCTCATCACTGGGGTATCATAGATAACAGCGATTATTATCAATTTAGCATATATATTCTGATAAATTTATAAGAAATATGGATGTCGAATGGCGACAATTTGCCTACACCACAGAATCTTGGTGGCATTTCACTACTCGTATATATATGAATAGAATAAAGAGAGTTGAAGGGGTTTCTTTGTTTTGAAGCATAACATCATTTTATAGTTCATATTTGTAATGACGAATCTTTAAATTCTATTATTTATTTTCTGCGCCTCAGCTCTGTACACAAATGTCGAACGGCGACATTTACCTACACCAACACATTTTGGCACATAATCAGACTAAACATATGAATAAATAAATTCTTTTTGCCATGCCATCATTTGATACCTAAAGACATGAGTACTGCAACATCAAAGGGGAAATAGCATTAAATTAATATATGGGCCTTCATTTCCAATATACTCAATTTTTAAAAGGCTGAAAAATGGAGTTGGGGGGGGGGGGGGGGCTATAGTTTTCTAAATATTCCTCAAAGATGCATATAATGCCCATTGCTTTATTTCAGCCTCAGAAACCAATTTTATGGTTAAAATATTGTAAAAGAATCTTGTCAAAAGATATTGCTCATTCTGTAAAATTCCCCCGAATGGTAGAATTTGACCATTAATATTATTGGTAACCCCCGTTAGCGAAATGTAGGTATGAACATGGATATTTATGTTAATTCCTAGAACACGCTGTGAAATTAGGGAAAGATATTTGAGTAAGTTTACATTTAAAACTGTAGGAATCAGGAGCAGCAAATACACAAATACACAAATAAACAAGTTAATCAATTAATCGATCAATGCTTACTCTAAGATTAATTAATGTAACTAATCAAAAACGAGTATACATTTACTTACAGCTGTTCAACCTTCTCATCAAAGGCGACGAACTCATGAATACTCAGTCTGTAATCTCTGTTTTTGTCGAACATATCGACTAGACCTTCTGTTTTGAGCATATCGAATCCAAGTTCTTCTACGAGAATCGGATATGCTTCATCAGATGTGATGTATCCCCGACCTTTGTAATCATAACGACGGAACTTGGCCCGAATTGGTGCTAACCTATCGTAAAACAATGAAAGTGTCCAAAAGTGTGGTTCATGGTAAAATATAAACATTCATATCGTTTTCGAGTTTGATTCAATCATAAGCCTGAGCGCCCACATTCATTTACAGCCGACCCAATAAGATTATGGTCAAACGCATATTGGGATGCATTTTGTGTGATATGGCTGTTGAGATTTAATGGATCAATCGATATCTATCTATAGCGTAAAATATCAAAATAAACTGATATTTTACAATCGTCCACACACAAAAGAAAGACATCACAATTACTTTGCATTCTTTGCTGCCCTATCGAGCATAGCTGCTACGAACTCGTCGAATGAAATAGCTCCAGAATCATCCAAATCCCTTTTGTTGAAGATTTCCTGCATAAGACATCAAAAGTGAAAATATTACAAAAAAACAATGTCACTCAGGGAACACCAGACTGATTCAAATCGGGCTGTGTGCATATATACATTTCATGCATAGGCCGTTTCCAATCACGATTGTATAGATCTACCTGAAGTGACATCACAATTGATTTGTTGCTTACCCTAAGTTCATCGATGCCGAGCCTATAGCCAAACACTCTACTGATTGCAGCCATTTCTCTGAGTTCAATGACACCATCTTTGTTGAGGTCGATTGCATCGAACTTCCGGCGATAGGCAGCCATCTGTTCCGGCGTCAGATCTTGAGGGCGCAGTGGCGCCGCCATTTTGCTGAAATAAGTTATTAAGATATTTCATAATAAGGGATAAGTTCTTCTCTAATATCAAAAATGCTTTCTCAGCTATGCATTCACAGATCAAACACATTGGATTATTTTTACGTTATTTCAAAGTTATTTGGAGACGGCAAAATATAAGTATTCACGCACGAGCTCATTGACGTTGTTGGTAAAGAAAAGTTGGTATCGAACATTAAACATATACTGTGTATAGAGTAACCATTGCCCACGTGGCACAGGTAAGTAGCAGTGCATGCTGCGCACCTAATTAGTAAGCTGAGGATGCCTCTGGTAGCAAGGTGAAAATACCCTCAACACGCAACCATGTTTGCATTTACAAGGGGATCTCTAGGTGAGGTATAATGCAAGGTCGTGACAAGTCGATCTCTTTTATTTTTTAGAGATCCTAAGACACATTATTGTGTTAACTCGATGCGCTGATTATACATAGAGCGTATAATTATGAAGTATAATAAACCGCATCCATAAGTCATGAAGATTTGATATAATTCATACTTTGAGAAGTAAGAGGGAAATGTCCGGGTTCATATACCGCTAATAATCCCATGGATTGGCCAGCCTAACCTGGATTCCTACCAGAGGTGCCCGGGGGAACATTACCTATGCTAGCCAGACCGGCTCGTCTGCTCCACATGACGCCACAAACTGTTCCTGATGGAATCTTCATATATTCCCTGAACAGATGAGAGGACAATGGTTATGGATGACCGCCCGATGAGGGTGAGAGAATATGAGACGCCAGCGATGTGCTATTGTTTCAGGACATGAGCATGTTGTTCTTTTACATTTTAGGAAGATTGATAGTAAAACTACTTACATTACGCTGCCATATATATATATAGTCGCTGCTGGTTTCACATGTTCACTGGAAAAGGTCAAATGGACCCTGCCTACAGGAGGGTGGACCGCAGTGTACTTTGTGATGAGCAAATGTCCACCCATTGAACATGCGGCCGAGTTCAATAAGGCTATTATTATAAATTCACGTCTGACAGTGTATATATATATATATATATGTTAGCTTATAAATGTAGCGATTACCATTCTATACTCCCCAACATATGTTTTATTTTGGAACTGAACATTAATTGGTAAAGAAACCCAGCCTCTCTTACGCTGAATGTACTGGAAGTAATTCCATTCATTAACAGTATAGGTATCGTTATTAATGATTTGCTTATCGTATCCCCGAAAAGATTGCATGTTTATATAATATACGTTACCATATTATGATAATTTTTGTAGGTACAGCGAAGCCTATCTTAAAGTATTATTTATTGGCTTGATACCTTACCGTCTCCACTGCACGAAAGAACATTGATAATGACTGAACCGACTGAACATCTCAATAAACAGAGATTTTAGTCAACATCCCTTCCTTAAACAAGTCTCACTTAAAGCCTGAGAATTCCCACAAACTGGCCCAGAAACTCTACTCCTAATTAATCAGTGGCATGCATCCCTTTAGTCGTAACCGATCAGCGGGCCTATTTATAAGAATTTGAATAGCAATTCGCTTCACTGGTCGGCGTGATTTCGTGCAGTGAGCTATCCGCACGGTACTTGGGCACGGTACTTGGTAGCGGCGAATGGTGCTGGGCGAGGCTGGCGATAGTTGGCTTAGCGTAAAGAGAGCTGGTGGGCAACAGGTGAATAATCGTGTAGAATAAACCCTTGCTCCAGCATCAGGGGCTGCCACGTGTAGTTTCATTAATTAAGAGTTTATGGCCACTTCGCAGAACCCAATGAAAATGCTCAGAGAAAAACTTGTAATTATTGCCATTATATAAGACCTCCGTACATTCGTCATTCTTACTCCTTGATAGAGCTTCCAAACACGTAGCATAGCATAGCATAGCAATCATACATTTTCTATGACTACACTCTTTTGTTTCTTTGTATAAATTCCCTTTTTTAAGGATATCTTCACTTAATTGTGTCTTGGAATTGGGTCTTACAAACTCGACCTGTGACTTCCCTTGCGTGTATAGTGTGTGTAATATCATAACGTTACACGCACACATTATAAACACCATGGGTAACCCCAAGCATGGCAGCCGTAATCTAAACGTTGGGAAATAATCACTTCCATCATACTCTGTCAGTAGTAACACATACAGGCCGACCCCGAGATGATTATTTTGGATACTTACAACGTGCGCAGGTTGCGGTTACCTACAATGATGCCTTTGTGGGGGTTACGCGCGTGGGTGTGGCCAGTGTTGGGACTGTTATTCACGAGAGTATATGCGCATGATACAAATGTTGAAATCAGTCATCAGTACCCTCGCATGGTGGGTTTATCATCTGACTTAACGTGTCGGAGGTTAATTGGCAAGTCCGCTCACACATCGCCACTCGCACATCAGTTAGATACTATATATTGTAGCATTTAGTAAAGTGGTGCATGGATATAGGTGTTGTCATTTAAACCTTCCCACCGACGTTTTCTCGTAACATTCCCCTGGTAGACGTCGGTAGTGTAAAGTATTGTAAAGTTTTTTAAAAACATGATCCATGATTAACTCAACCTCACCTATTCCCAAGTTTGTATCGTGTATTAAAACTCGCCATGGGTGAGGTCGGGTGAGTTCCTCGTCTCCATGACTACACACGTGAGTTGCCTTGACAACATACGCACACCCTGCCATTGGTCGGCGCATGTGGTATATTGGGAAACGGCCCAAACAGTGAGCGTCTATCTCACTCATGCTAAGTGTTCACGTGTGAGTGTTATCTGGTTAGCTCAAAGATATAAAATACGCGTGAGTCTGGTCCCTGTATTACCATTTAGTAAGTGCATGTATATAGCTGATAAATATGCTCCATTGACATGAGTAAGACGTATACGTACTATAGTTTGGCGCTTCTTTCCTTTATACAGAAGGGGGAAGGAGGAAGATGGAAGGGGGAGGGGGAGGCCAGATGCTTTGGTCATTTAAGTATCATTAAACGTCGCCTACGATATGGGCTATTATGGCTGGCTTGGAGGGGAGAGAATTAAATCTAAGACAGGAACTTCCCCCCAAATTGGATCGAGGGAGGCGAGCCGAGGCCATGGCCCAGCTGTTTTTTTATGAGGATGTGAACTGATTAACAGGGACTAATGGAATTCCTTCTTCCACACATCGACATCAGAGAGAAATCACCGCATTATAATTATCCTGCCATAAACTATATTTGAGGGCTACTGTGATGAACTAAATTACAATTCAACTTCCAAGCAGTTGCCGAACATAGTTATTTTTTGATAATTGGTTATTTATATTACTTGTGCACAGTTCGGAATGACTGCCACATATGAGAACGTGTCTGTTCTTTTAATAAACCAATACTAAATGTCAATCTTGTTACAAAACATTTATTGTTAAAATATAAACTGTTCAATAAACAATCTATTTGCATGTACCACTACTTCCTTATTAAAACACATCGATGGTGATACATCTACTCAATCTTGTTCATTAAAGTGACGATTTTATACTTTGAAAAAACTGACTTTGACAACATGCATGCTGAGTCTCACGAATCTCCATAACGTGACCACTACCTGGGGTAGTCATCCCAGTAATCCATCAACCATATTTACATTGCGTTAATGTACTGCCATCCTAAATAAAACTTGAATAGAACAAAAATATCATCAGCGCACAACATATTCGGCCGATATGTTCCCAAGAAAAATTGCCTTCATCAACCAAGGAGTATAAGAACCTTTTCTAGTCGCAGCATGTACCTATAATCTATAACCTTCAAGGGTAGAACATAAAATTTCCACCCCAACTGTGACGATGATAGGCAAGAACCGGTTCAAAGAGGGGAAGAGCAAGATATATTGTATACTCAAAACCAACCGAGGTTATTAAGGTTATTCCTATTTGGCATATCGGTTCCCGAGGTGTATCGCCCACTCGCTCACCGGGGACTGATATTATAATATTGATTAAATATTGGTAGACTCACTTCACGGTAACTCAAAGATCAGTCTGCTTTGTGATGGTGATAGATCATATTTTATTGGTCACTGCACACAATGATGTATCAACATGTCATTAAACCTGCAAGTACTGTGTTGTGCGAATGACCAATTCCCTGTACTGAGAGAACGTCCAAGAGGATCAGTAGGAGGGTCTAAAAGACTTCTCCATGCATCCGCACGTTGACGCGTGTATAGGCTGCGTGATTAGTATAGGATATGATAAGATAAATAGGTTCACCATCAAATCAAACACAATACTGATCTGATAAAGGAGCGACTGAGGAGGAAGTGTATACAGTGGTCAACAGATTCAGAATCCAGACCTATTTCTATCAAGGCATAAATATACAAAGAATAAATATTACTTTGAAGTAAATGGAATTTGAATCCTATATGGCCGGTTCATGCAATGCTGATTCATGGAGTTGGTCTATCTCAATCACGGAGTCTGAACAAAAGACAACCCACAAAGGGAAGGTGCGCAATGAATGACAGGAACATTCATGTTCATCATAATTTTAAATTCTCAATGAAGTCCATTTATAAAAGATGGACCTGAAAATGGTAAAGAAGGAGGTAGGCCTATTGCCTGACTAATGGTTGTTTCATGACTATTGGTCTTTTCATGTATTTTGCTTGACACAAAGTTGCAAAAAATGATTTTAATTTATTTCGGACGTAATAACCAAATTAATCATAGGCCATTGTATGTAGAAAGTTGAGAGTTTTGGTTGTGTTGCATTGTTTACTTCACTGATCGGAACGTTATAGCAATCTACCCCATGACCCTAGCCTTCCAACAAGCGAGTATAAACATTTATCTGACAACGTGCTTCTGCCATGAAAGATTCAATCTGCTCTAGGGGATCGCTGATAGGCCCAAAGCGCGCGGGGGGGGGGGGGGGGGGGGCGGGGGGCTGAAAGGATTTCCCTTAAGTTCGTTTCGGCGTTTACATATACCACTTGAATAAAGGTTGAAACGGGCCAATGTTTTGAAACATTCCCAAGGTTGAAATCAAGTTTAACCCTGTTTTCGGCATTGTAAGTTTGTTATTCAATCAGCATTTGATCTCGGGATGATCATGGCATATCTTTAGATGCAAACATGTGCACTTGTTCATCTTCAGATGGCGACTATTCCCTTGATTAAATCATATGATAAATTATAAGATTGAATAAGATGGAAACATAGTTTTACAACTCCTGGATGGAAGCTCTCTAACGTTAATTAATTATGTGTTAATTTCTGTGACATTTCCCTCTACGTTCCTTTATACTATTAGAATGTCGCACACGATTCTACTTTTTTTTAGAAGATTGATTTCTTAAATGCCTGCTTTTATGTCCATTACATTTTACAGTACACCCACTGCAAAACCAGAAAAATAACAATTTCGCGTATACAATGGACATTTAGAATGGTGTTTGTCTGCTGAGCGCACATAAAATTGGCAAATAAATCTCCGATTCATATTTCTGGACTTGTCTCCGAGGTTTACCTTCGCTACTCATGTATCTAGGCCAGTTGTCAACAATATACAACCACCGTCCAACCCGGAAGGAATACCCCAATATTTTCATAACTAACCTGAGGGTTCACGAGTAGGATTAGCGGGAGGAGTAGAACTCACCCTGTCCTAAGAAGTATATATAGTTATCAGTCAAGCGTAGGGTACGAGGCCCCACCCCAGATACATGGCGTTATAACCACAGAACTGGAGAGAGTTCTGTGGTTATAATAAATAGGCTCATTAATTTTATCCTTTACACACCAAGTCTTTTGATTATTTTCTATTTTCACGGTAAGCGATGTATACTCAGTTAATGGAAAGAAATTTGGGGAAGACTCGGACTGAATTTTCATATAATGAAAGAATAATAAATGAATCCTATATTTGGGACCCATTAGAATACAATACACCTTCAGTTATAAATCACACACGCTCTTGGCGATAGTTAACAGAGGTGCATCACCATACGTGTGATGATGAGCTATTGTATCAACATGTATAAAAGGGTAGTCTTCTACAGGTCGGCAGACTGACAGTGTATACAGAGGTACACTGTTATGACATGTTGGGCTGATGGCCATGTTAGAACGTCATGGCACGTGTGCATTCATTTATAAAGGAGGGCGCCACGCGCCGTCATCGCCACAACAGGGAGACTAATACAAGATTGATCTTCAAGATGTCCTCACTAACCTTTAGCACGTTAGTAAACTATTGGTATAGTGAGATTATAGTCGATATACTGGAAGGACAGCTGGACGACCAACTTTCCTTACAAACATGTAAAGATGACTATTCTATCTTCAAGTAGTAAGGAAAGTATAAATCTTTCTTTCTTTTTTTAAATACATATATAAAGGAATTCAATCCGGTGGTACCAGAGTGATCAGGGAGGTATATACCTCCCTGGAGTGATATCATATGTGACAGGAATGAATATTGTTTGGGGCTTGTAACAAAAGATACAATGGACAATTGTCCATCGGAATCGACAACCATGGCATATATGCGGAAGCATCTTCAGTCGTTGGTTACTATTAGCCTTCCTGAATTGATTGTTTTCCCGCATTATCCGTAGGGCGTGCGTCTTAACCTTGCTGGGGTGTTATTACACAAGGTTAGGCCGCCACAGGGCATGTGTATGTATGCGTCCATATACACGATACGCGGGCATGTGTTTATTAGCTGACATATCACACGCGCTATAATAGTATATATTTCTTGCAGCAAGAGCGACTATATAGTTCTGACCATCTGACAACTAAAATAAACCATTTACTCCAGGTTTCCGGGAACATTCATACATGCAGCCTTCATATCCTATACCACTGCGCCATCACGTGCACTAGGCTGCTATCTGGCGGCACTAGTGCAATGAGGGCGAGTGTGGGCCAGTCACAATGGTGCAGATAGCCTTAACATAGCCTCTGTGTTGCACAACTTGCCACCTTGCATGTAACAGACAGCAAAACCCCATTGGAACCCAGAGGCTTCAACTCTCATACAAAAACACCAGTTGAGTCATGTTGATTCCAATTCGTTCTTCACGATTCCAACAGCCCCTCCTTGCCTCTATTATGAGCTACTGAGATTTATTCTATACATAGTATGTATTATTTGTTTCTTTAGGGTCAAAAATATATACTCGTGCAGATAAGATATGTTCATGGGAAAGGGAAGCTCCATCAGACTGATATGGGAGAAACCGTGTAAGAACGCACGAAGCAATGATTTTCCAACGCTCCTAAATACTCCATGAAAAGTTAATGGAATATCCATGCGGTGTTGAATAGCGCACACAATAATCATCGCGCTTACCGTAGTCTGACCGAATAGCGCTATCACACTCACTAGCACAACTTACATAGACGCACTATAGCTGTCTCTTTAAAACGTTTTGAATGTTTTTTTAAAAAAAAATGACGACACTATTAATTAATAAACAGGTAAAATGTCGGGTGTACATTCCCGATACTATAAATGTTTAAAGTAATGAAATAAGATGTTGGGAAAGCATCAACGCTTTTTGAATATAGATGAATAATGATATTGCGTAGTTGTGGAATGACATCATTGTTATAGAATGTTGTAAGCCCAAAGACCAGCAGCATTGATTGCTCAATTGTAAGATGTGCGACACATGGACACACGATACTAGCATAACTGTATTATTTATATTTTGATATCAGACATGACAATTCTGTAAGACCTGTAAAACATTATACTTGGTCATGGGGTAAAAGTCTTTCTCAACATTTCTAGAATGTCTATTCTGACCAGTGAATATACTTGGTCAGCCCATGAGCCGGGCTCGGACCACTAGTTGATTAATTCCACTTTTCATCTTGCGATAACAAACAAACTGTTTATCAGTGAGAGGAACTTTTTAACATGTTCTGACACTTTGTACATAATCCTCATCATTGCGGTTGTGCCACGAGCGTACCACTTCTAAATTTATGGTCAGCGTATACGCGCAGGCTGTCCATCAAACCTGAAATACACCACCGAGAATGATACAGCGCGTTGTTGCCGTCTCTCCCCAACTTCTTGCTCCCCGCTACAACAATTCACTTGGACAAGAAAGTCAATTCTATCCACTTCTTAAAAGTTTCTTTTCAGGTTCATGGGACACTTGCTTGGTTGTTAAATATTCTAGCACTCCAAGGGAAAAGGGAAATGAGTTATTCTTACCTTTTAAAAGTCGCTAGTTTTGGTAAAATCAAGTGGTTGCTTGGGCCACGATGTGTACTCCAGAAGTTGCGAACTAGAGAAGAGAGTAGGGCAGGGACGGTGTCTCTATATTGGACGCCTCTGTTGGTGGAGGAGAAGGTATAGATGAGGGAGGGATGGGTGCTGGTATAAGGCCTCCCGGAATAGACACGCCCTCCTCCCGCCTGGAGGACTTGGCTCACACCGAGGAGTTGGTACATGGAGGTAGATTGAGTAAGCCTGTATATCTTCAGACCAAAAGCAAGGGGAACTTTATACAATGATTAGGCTTAGAGATATCGACATTTTGACTCAACAACCCAGTACAGAGATACATGTATACATTTTGCAGGAGTCTTCGACATAGGTCCCACTTTAAAACGTATAGATAAGTATTCTCCTCCCGTCAATGGACCAGTACATTCATGTGTAGGTTTGTAGGATAGGAAGTGATTATTTTATAGTAATTCATGGACACTAGCTGTAAAGAAGTCCGAAAGATATTGATCTACAAAGCAGGAAAAAAGGGACAGACATTTTCAGTCACATTGGTTGTGCGGTTGAATGAATGAACGACTGTTTTTAATGAAACATCGAGATGTTTCAACTGGCTTGTCTATAGTTATCTGCTGTGTTTGAGTACACGTATTCCGGATGCACTTAGCTATATATAAACCATGCTAAATGAATGTTATGTTGCCCACGGCAAATATAATGAAAACAAACGTCATCATCAACTCATCTCATACGCAACTCCAACGATGAACGCGCTGAGTATAGCTGCAAGACAATTCCGTCTATTGGTGACAGGTTTTCTGTATAGCGTATATATATTCGCGCCATTGTATTCAAGAAGAATCCTTCATTTGGCAACAGGTTTGCATTCGATTTACCGTCTTTTGTTATTTTTTTCGACTGGAGCGGAAAGAAACGCATACCGAACATTTCATCTTGCATTTCGAATTTCGTGTTTCTCTCCCCCCACCGCCTCCTCTTCCTCCTCCTTAAAATTGGCGTTATTGGTGATGTAATAATTCAATTAGTTGGTTCCTATAGGTTAAATGCTACGTTACATTACGTAATAACAGTGTCACAATCGTGTCGGCCGATGCATACACATCATAACAGTATACATGAGTAGTTTGTAATTGAATATTGTACACATATTATAATTAGATAGATAGAGCAGCTCAATGATCTCTGATTTGAGCATCAGACATATTGAAATGTAACTGTCACCATTTTCGGAACCGGGTAGACCTGTCCTAGGATGTACATGAAGTAAAACTTTAATCATATAGTAACTATCCTTATCTTATGATTTGCTACATGGTACATTTGGTGCCATGGTTATGTAAGAAATATGTCCTAATTGCCTTCCATGTTGTACACAGGTACAACAAAACAAAAGGCACCTAAAAATGTACCCAAAACAAGGAAATGGCGACAAGTGCCCCATTAGCGAATGGAATGTAGATAATAATACTGTTGTTGACAATTCAGTATGAAAGTATGGTTGCCATAGAAACCGATTTAAAGAACCTTATACTCAGATTAGTAAGAATATTTTTGTTAGAAATGAAATATCAGGCCAAATTGGTCCTTAAATTGTTTTTCCAACAGTTTATTGCTAGATAAAGTATGATAAACATAGATATTTATGACTGATATAATGAAAAGCATTCTGTTTTTTGTTTTGGTTGCCATGGCTACTTATAGAAAACGTTCTGAGTTGGTTTATATGGTATTATCAGCTAGATATCTTATAGAACCATATTCCTACCAAAGGAAATTATATTATTCATATTATTGGTGAAAATACAATGACAACTTTTTATGTTGACCTTTCAATGAAAATTTGAATGGTTGTCATGGAAACGTAATTTACGTTCAATGAACCCACTTTTAGCAAAAAACTAAAATGAGATTTGAAAAATTAGGAAACAAAATCACTCTTTACAAGAGTTGGTCACAAAACCTAATTTTTGGCCCCTCAAGTGCCGGACTATATAATTATGTGACTTTTTGTAATTCTTAAATTATCTAAAGATTGATTAAAATTATTCTCAATGAAAAAACACAAAATAATGCACGGTAACGATGCAGTCTAGAATACACATGGAAAGTGAAAATACAACAGACGTTACCCTTGTAAAGAATTGAAAGAAGAAGAAGGCGCCACCAGTCTAGCCACGAGTAGAATATGGTTGAATGGTGGTACACAGCGTACCCTTGAGGAAACATACAGAAGCTCACAGTTCCCCAGCTACCATATATATATATATATATATATATATATATATGGTAGCAGGGGGAAGTCATTTACTGTGAGCTTACTTAGTGTAGTCTATCGGCGGAATGATATAGTCTTTCTATGGAAGCAATTCTTTTATTTTTCAATAATTATTAAGATTTCGAATCCTGGAGGCTTGTATGGAGAGGATCATAGATGGTATTTTTCTCTGTAGGTATCAACCAAATGTAATATATATTATACGATTTTTACAAAGAATTGTTCCTTGTGTAGAACATATATTATTTTAGTAGAGATCCTAGTGGTGCGGATCAGAAGAGAGAGGCCCTGGGTTAGTAGAACTATTAAAACAGGCACGAAAATGTTAAAGTGGATTCATTGGAAAAGAAAGGGAGTTAGTTCGTTAGGAGACATCATTAATGAACAAGGTATATTAATGACAACCAACGAAATGTAAGTGAACTATGGCATAGGCACAACATTTGTTGAGGTGTTGACTTTCCTATGAATATCATAAGCATCGGAGGATTGTTTAGATTGTTCCTCAAAGGCTGTCTATCTATAGCGCTAGTGAGTAAGAAAAAGAACAATATCCCGAGATTTGATAGATGGCAACAGAACTTACAACTACCAGACGAGGAATTCGATGAAATAGACTGGAAAATTCCCTTCTCCTTATCGTATAAAATAACACCCGAAACTAGATTGCAGCCCCTTCAGTTTAATATTATGCACAACGTGATAACGTGATAACGTTTAATGAATATTTAAAGAATACCAGAGTTAATGGCAGCGACAAACTATAAAGCCTATATCAACAGGCAGAAGCTTTTCTTCAAGGGTGACTTCTCCTTTTCGTCCACCATGTTTGAGCTAAAATACAGATGTCATAATGTCATATGTCATATGTCTTTATTAGAGATATGTTCAATTCTGCACATAAAGGTGACTCCTTGCCCTGGAGGAGGGTGCGGGGGGATATGTTTGAAATAATCACTAAGGGACTGTTCATTTTTAATCACTGGGGGAGGGGAGGGGGAGAGGGGAACTTTCAGGGGGCCATCTTTTTTTGCACAGACTCTGAAGGGGGGGGGGAGGGGAGGGAGGTCACCTTTTTTTGCACAGACTCTGAAGATGGGGGGGGGGCACTTTTTTTTGCACCAACTCTGAAGGGCAGTGCCATTTATACTTGCATACACCTTGGAGAAACCAGTGTCATTAAAGAAGATTCTACAGGTGCCAAACTTGCCATATCACTTCTTTTGTACTTGTCCATGGGGTTCTCCAGGCCTTTGTCTTTCTTTGTCCTCGGGATCAGCAAAGCAGATGCTAAAGACCCAGGGGCTGTTCCCCTCCGTTGGTCTTGAGGTGCCACATGGTCCTCAGGCTGGCCTTACTCCATTCATCCATCATCAAGTATTCAACATTATCTTCATATCCCTTCCATTAATTGTATAGCACGAATGGCTCCTAGAATGATGGTAACCCTGACTTTTTGAGCCAGTCTTGTATGCTATATGCTCTGGCACAAACTTGGACACTTTATCAGCCTTTTTTACTGTGGCCTTCACTACAAAGTTCTGGCTGCATTCTAGCCTCTCTGATAAGGCTTGGTTGTTGCCTTGACCTTCCTTTTATTTGGCGCCAAGCCTAGCTAGAAGTTGTCTACCTCATCCTCAGTGGCGGCAGAGATTCCCTAATCTCTTGATCACATTGTAGCACCTCCACAACTTCCTGCAAGCTGTGCTTTCCTGCTTTTGCACCTTCTGCATATTTAGCATTGGCTGCTGCCTCCATGTGAGGGAAATAGGCATGGATCTGTGGGCCTCTGTCCATGTTACCCAGCGCCTTATTCCTGAGATTAATTCTCTGAGCTATGGTGAGATTTTGTTATACTTGGTGTAACACTATTATTGAAGAGGGAAGAAATATCTTGGATATTGCAGGTCTGTGTGCAGGCAGGAGGTAGAGGAAAAAGAAAATTCTATGTATAAAGGGCATATGTCACAATAAATTATAGCAATTTAACTGATTCACTGCCCCAATAACTGCCAGTATGTCTCTTGTAACACAGCCCCCTTTAGGCAATGGCAATGCTGTTGTAGTCTGACAACCTATGTTATGTTCATCCACCCACATCTGGAAGTCAAAATCTCTAGTCTCTTCATCTTGCCAATGGATTAGCTCTTACCACTCAAGCGACTGTTCTCTAAGGCAATGCGTTAGTATTTAATAATCCCTGATTGTTCCTTTGTCATCAATCTTAAAGATGTGAATCAGTTTTAAAAAAGTGTGGTCAAAAGTTTTGCACAAACTTTGAAGGGGTGCCAAGAAATTTTGAATTTTTCACAAATTGTCAACCCCTTACCAATGGTTAATTATGACCAGTCACTAAATTAAAAGGTTAATGAATTTTTAGAGCTGACAATTCGGCTATTCCATGTAATTTCTTTGGTGCTATTTAGCCGGCAGGTATTTTGAATAAAAAGGATTTTAAAAACAAACAAAATTTAGAGATTGAACCTTCAATCATTGAATATGCATTTTAATTGATTCGTATCAAATGTAAACGGAAAACAATGGGGGTGTATGTATATGGGCGCCATTAATTTTGACAGTTAAAGGGGGTGTCATGCAGAAAGTATTCTTTGAATAAATGGCGACAAATTGAAAAAAATCTACTTATAATCAATTTGTTAAGATAAAATAAAAGATTAATGAAACATAGTATCAGCATCTTGAGTGTAAAAGCGACTATACAGGCGACACAAGGAAATAATGCCATGAATATGTTTTCCGTATTGTTTTTGTAATGTAAAATTACTGCCAGAATACAAAATGAGCAGCAACAATGATGTCTATGGGGGTTCATGAGGGCCAAATGGGAAGTGGAGAGAAAATATATGAGGAGAACTTTCAATAGTTTAGTTAACTTTATTAATGATAACATACTTCCGTTTCCCAAAACATGGAATCAAGAAGCCGTCTTTCGATAGGCCCTTTAATACAAAATCACATTCATTCTGAATATTAAACTTCAAAATAATTAAATTATTGAACCATTTCCGCAGATACTCTCAGGTGTGTCGTGAATAGATACGTACAGGAGTGATGGAACTTGTAAAAGTGTAAATAAACATCCTCGGTAGAGGATTTGGTGCTCTGCCGATGTTTGTGGTCATTATAATAACATTCTCTCAACGATGACTAAGGATTACAGACAATTTACGTCATGAGGACTTCCAGATTTCTCACAGAATTATGACATGTACAATGAATTATTTTAGAAAATATATCAAGACGTAATGTACGTCGTATCTATTTACATTCAGATGTACACTTAAGCGTCCCATGTTATCATATTTATAAACAAAGAACTATAATTCTATGTCGCAGTTTAAATTAATCTATACAGGTTCTTTAAAATTGGTTCCTCTGTAGTGATGAACACAAAAACTAAACACATGCGTTTGTGCTTCAGGGTAATAAAGTTTGCGTAGTATCGATGCGTTCCTTCAACATCGTAATCTGTCGGGATAACAGCTAGCATGTTCAGCTAGCATGGAGACCGAGTCCCTATAGCTGACATCACAAAAAGAAAGACAGAAGGACAGTGTCTGCAATGTACAAGGTCACAATTGTGTAGGACCACATCAAGCTCGCTGGTAGGACCCAGAAGCTGAATAACCCGTATTAACAATCGACATATCTAAACTGGTGTGAAAATAACAGAGGGTGAACTCACCATTTACAAAAGACGTGTGACGAGATAATACATATAAATCCACACATTGAGAAACATTTATATTGAAATGATGGGGTTGAAAATATTGAGGATACAATACCACGTGCAGTCTTTCAATACAGGTCCATTAGAAATACAGAGTCAGTGTCTAAAGACTGCAAAAAATCGCTTAAAAATCAACGGAAAAATCAATAGAAAAAACATCAATAGAAAGAAGCGACTAAATGAACACGTGGAATACCTATGATTTCGGTCCATTAAGGAAAACAAAATGTACATACAAGAAATAAATGTCCACATAGTTAATTATACTTTATACCATTTATGATAGTTTGCCAACACATTTAGCACTATAACGTGCGAATCCGAATTGATTTCCCACTGAATGCCAATCTCATTGCAAACGTCCCCAACAATACTCTCTCTACGGTTTGTAGACATGATTTATCAATAGAGATGGAGCGCTACGAAAGGTCGCCTCTTTGCCATGACGTAGAGCTGAAAGGAATTATTGCAATCTTAACGCAAGAGGCTTTTTTCAAGACGTGTTCAAATGATAAATTACGCATGAAAAATATTCTGTACAATCCTACTGTAGAAGTGCGTTTGCTGTACATTATTTTCCTATAATGACCTGGTAATATAACCATGGAATGAACCTGTTAATGAACGTTTTGTTATATTCAACGAGGGAATGTTTAGCAATCGAACAACTCTGCATTATCTGTTGATATTCATTAGGACAGGACGGAAAGGGTTCAATGCCGAGACAGTAATAATGTACATTCTGGCTGCTGGACGATAACGTATGTATGGGATGTTGTCAGATATTAACCAGAATATGTCAGGATGACTGAACATGGAAAAATGTACCCCCTCGATAAATGTGAATAATTGTCATATACTTCTTTTACTGTACTTCTTTTACTTTGTGAGCCGGAATAGTACATACCAAAATGTACCGTATTTATCGTACATAGTTAAACGGAAATGTGAATTGATCGATGCACACAAATAATACAGGCACATGCAATCAGGCCAGGTCTTTCAGTAACCAGAATATGAACAGAGTCCGTAAAATTTCGAGAAAAAAAAATCTTGAGAGCTTGTTGATTGTGTCAATAGCGAAAGCCATGTATGTATATGGGCACATTAAAATATTTTCACTGTTGTAAATGAATTTAGACCAAATTTGCTAAGAGCTTCCCAGAAATGAACTGTCATACTCAATATCAATGGAATACATTCTACTTCTACAAACAGTTTTCAAAGGCCAACACTCTATTGTTCAAAACAGCCAGAAATCGAATGCAGGGTCAAAATACACCATACGCAGAATAAAGGCAGTGTTCACGCCCACGTGCGCAGAATAATGTACATTGACTGATAGAATTGACGTTCTATGGTCACAGCTAGAGCTCATGGAAATGTATCGACATATGATATTTTCCCTTTCTAACAGCCGGACAGGAATATATGAATACATTCAAGGTAACAAGGTCATGTTTTTCTATTTTTAACGGAACGGGTATACCTAAGCCATTTCTGACTTAAGATAAGAATATTTACATGTATATATTAGCACCAACTGAATCAAGGTTACACCCATGCAGCTTTATAAATAATGATATGACATTGGTTGGTTTTCGATTTTATGGTAACAGGTGATGTATAGAATGTTAACCAATGATTTCTATTCTCGCTGTCAGAATGGGGGTTCACTTATATAGAAGACGTACTATTATCCTGACAATCGTATGTACCTTTACGCAAGTCAGTAAAACAAAGATACCATTATGTAACACAGAACGTTAAAAAGGTTTTAGGTTGACCAGTAAGACCTGCGGGAACAGTATATGTAAACCTATATTGAATCAAGATGTAAGTAGTAGAATGAAAGTAAAGTTAAAACATGGCACTACATATGTAATATCCCCACTTCACACTTTCATTGATTTACACCTTTTTCCATTTATAAACCTCCCTATTTATTGTAACATTATGTGATGATGAAATTATAGAGTACCTCGACAGTTAACGCGTTTCTCCACGATAGAATTGACATTGTTCCACAATTACTGGGGAGTCCTTATAAACGCGTTTTATGGTTACAATAGTTTAATGTTTAGATAGGTGCAAAGTTGTAGAGGGGTCACCGTTTAATTGAGTACATACATTTTGGTATCCCTTTTAATGTTATTTTTTGAAACCCCCCAAAGATGTATACATCTGCAATAGTTTGATTGGTGAATTACAAAGAATACAGTTTCATGTTGCCGTAAGTTTTGTTGAGAAGTTCTGTACACATTGGTGACCTGAAGCTCACGAATGGAAATGATAGCTTAAGTCGGATAACGAGTACTCTTGGAAGACAACGTCTACTCCTCAGGATCATTCCTCAAATGCGGTGAAACAATACAGGTATATGTACATATTTATACAAATACAAAAGTCTTTTAGCTTTTCAGTGTTAATGGCAAACAACACCCTTGGAATTCTTGGAAAAGTTTGACTGAATGTGTACTGTGTGATAATTCAATAGGGCCATGCAAATATAATGTAGGAAACGGCACGTTTAGAATATTAAGGACTGAACGCCAATGCAGCTTTGGAACTCATCGATGAAAATACTTTTCTCAATCCTTTCCTATTGAATCACTTGGTCGGAAATTGAGGCTTTTAGAATAAGACATGACATACTCATAGTTATAATATCAATACCACCCTAAAATATCACGATCTTTGTCTCATAGACATGTTCATCTAAATCATAGTAACAAAACAATATATAAAAATGAAATGGCTAGTTCATGGCTAGTTAGGAATCATAATTGTAGAAATGTCCTCTTTGTGGCACGGGGACCTTTGACTATGTGTTAGATTACATCCAGTGCTTGTGATCCCTATATATAGATAGGAAGGCACTATACCCATGCATCCGATGCAAGCATGTCATTGGCGTCCTCAGGAGTGTCCTTATCACTGGCAATAGCCATGAGTTCATTGAAACAAGAATCTGGTTTTGCCATCAATGCATCTGGTGTATCAAATTCAACAACCTAGAAAGTAGAAAAATGATAGTTGGCAATCTCAGGACACATTCTAGGGGTCGTAATAAAAAGTTTGGCCAGATGTTTACCAAGGATCATAACTTATGAAATCCTATCCCATCACTGTTTGACTGATTTCTATGGAAACTACACCATATGGCAACATTTGAATCGCACCACAAATGTAACTAATTGCTAGCTTACCTCGCCTTTGTTCATCACGAGGACTCGGTCTGATGTCAGCACTGTGCTCAACCTATGAGCAATAATAAGAAGTGTGCAGTCCGCAAAGGACTCTTTTAATGCTTTTTGTATGAGCGAATCTGTCTCTGAGTCCATTGCTGCTGTTGCTTCATCAAGGACCAAAACCTGCAATGATAAGTAAAGTTGCTAGATGTGAGCTACACGTTATTCAACATAAGGTTTTCCCTGAGGCTCACTGTAGGGATTAAATCGTTTCCTCCAGGAAATAAATAAATAGCATATTATTCAGAAGGATATTCCACCACATAATCGTGTCAGAATTCATTGGAAGATTGTCAAGCCACCGGGTGGACTTATGCATCAATCTCAGTAACTCTTGGCCAGATAATCGAGTGTATTTGAACTTGTCAACAATAAGGTTGTGTTCTGTGTCTTGTAGTTTAAGATCAAGCTAGATCAGATGAGGTAGGAGCTTTGTTTTTTTGGACCTGAAGGCTAGGACCTTTGTCTATAGACATCACATATCACAAACTTTCTTTAAGTACCTTGAGGACCTCTTGGTTGTTCGGATTTCCAGCCACTGATTGTTTAAATATTGAGTACTATTTGGGCACCAAGGAGCAAATTAAATTGTTATTACTATATATATATATTGTTAGCCAGGGACAAACTGCCACTGACAGCCATTGGTGATCCCAAGTAGGCGGGTTGGCGTCAATCCTGAGGGGGCCAAAGTCAAGGGCAGCCGGTCGCACGTTGGTCATGTGCCCCTGTCTCAGACTTGCCGCCTGCTCCGACCCTGGAGGGGCTAAATTTCTACTGCTGTCAGCATCAAGGTTTGAGTGGGAGTGGGTGTTTTGGTTGGGTGTGGAGGAGGGGGTGTCAGTTGACAAAGTGCGGAGGTGATAGGGATGTGATTACCATGGTTGTGTGCTATTGCTATCAGGAGGGGGAGGGGTGAGATAATTGGCTACTGGGTCTGGGTGGGTTGAGCTGGGCACTTCCTTAAAGGGGTTTCTGGCATTATTGGCCAAGGTGGTGGTGATATGTCGGTCTAGCAATAGAGGGAAGGAAGGAAGGGGGTTGGGGTGGAGAAGTTAGAGATATGATCAATGTCTGTTTCCTTGCACTTTACTTAGCTAATCCTTATCCTCAATGCCACCTGTTTGTGGTAGCAGGCGGGGACGCAATGAGCGATAAAAGAAGTAGCAGGAATCCAAGTATTACATTACAGTGGTGTGGTTTTATTAGCTCTTCCTTGTTAACATAATGGCTGCAGGTTACAGCAGACTCAATACATGATGCAGCTACAAACCTACTACATACAGTACAGTAATCCCATGAGAGAACATCTCACACATGGCAACTCCTAAAGTCCTAGCATTCATGGTACACAAAATCCACATAGCCCATTCTTAAAGGCTCCCACATGCACTGGCACATGCATAATGGCTATCCCTGCCCTGGAGTAGTAAGGTCCCGAGGGGTAACTCTCCATGCAAAGCTACGGCTCAACTCTAACTCTAACTGGTAATGCTTCAATATGCTTAACCGACTTAGAAGGGAAGGGTTTATCTATGGGGCTTATTATTATGCAAGTGGCCATCTTAGGGCCCACTCCTAATAAGGTGTGGGCACATCCATGGCCAGCTCCTCTTTGTTACATTATCATAAATATGGCACCCTGCCTATATGGGGGGAAGGAACGCACCATGTCCCTGGGGTCAACTCCTACATTCCAATCATGGCCCAACCAAAGAGTTAAGGCATGGGGTAGAGAAAAAGGGGTCTTAAGCAATTAAAAAGACGTCTAATTAAGTGGTAATGAAGGGATCTAATTAAGGGGATGAGATGGGGAAAACAGGGTAAAATACAATCGCTTACAATATATATATATGGTCCATTCCTACGAAATGGGCCCAGTAGCCTGAAACCATTGTCCAAAAAAAAATCCTTGCAATGTTTTCCATAGTTAGGGAACCTAAAGTAGAGTAATGGATGCTTTCGAATCTAAATTTGCTACTAAATTGATCAAATAGTTTTTATTCTTCATAAAATTAAAGACAGGGTTAAGATTTCCTATGTTTTTACGTCGCACATTAAACTGCCACTAAATATAGGGATTTTGACAATGAAAAATTAATTTTGGGTTGAATTTGGCATTTTATTCGGGAAATATGATCATTTCCTTATATTATTGGCAACTTGTGACGAAATCAGTCCCTGATTTTGATTTAGCAATGGCAAAATTAAAAAACGGTTCATTTTTCAACTTGAGTCTTGGCCCTACCTGACCTTTTTACATTCATCACTGTTCTGCTTATACTCAAGAAATAAAATGAAAAATGAAATTAAGATGAGAAATAAGAGGTTTATGGATTATATTTCCTGAAAGCACATATAAATCCTGCAAAAAATTGTATGCAGACTCAAATATCTAGGAATCTAGGGCCCAAGACGTTCATTTTAAACATTTGTGATGTGTCACGGCAAAATGAGTCACAATTTGCAAAAAAGGAATTCTGAGATATCATCATTTTTTAATAGATTAAGTCAAGCCGATTCCAATTATGGTAAACATTAAGGACATCTAACATGTGATTCTATATTTTATGCTTGATATTTTTATGTTTGAAAAAATATTGGCAATATATCTGGGTCAGCAATTACCAGTAAAGCAACGAAATATACTTTATATACATATAAATATAGATTGACCTTAGAAATGCAAGGATATATTTAATACACTGCCGAATAAATCCCTTTGGAAAATATATTTTTTGTGACTTGTGACTCATTTCTCTGAAATAGTCATTGAACAAAATAAAATTGTATGTATTTGGGGGTGGCCTTGCTAGTTGTCAAGGGATCTGGATGATTATATATCTGTAGAAAGCTGATATTCTTGCGGTTTGGTATATATTGTAATGTTCTATCTCAAATGGTTTTGTCTCCATCAAGCAATTAGTGCGACGTAAAAACGTGGCCATTTATAATATATATTATACATTTAGATCCGGCGCCAGCTGGATTGTCACACGATAGGAAACGTCCGGTGCTTAGACAGCGTCTCTGGTATATAATGTTCCATATAGACATATGAATATATCAGGTATCTTTTGGTGTCAGCTGATATCCCTTATTGCGAAATACTTTTAAATGTTTTTTCTTGATTTGAATATCGGTAGATTTGTTTTTACAAACTGCTATGACATATTTTCCAATATTATCCCAATGGATAGTATGTCTTTTGTATTCATTAAATATCTATTGGCCTCAAATGAATAAAGGAAATAGTTGACAACATTCGTGAATATGTGACCATAAAAATGCACATATATTTAGAGAGAATGGAACGAGCCGGCAATAATAAAAAAAATATTGGACGAGATTCGTCCGCATAAGCATGATAAAACTTGATGTGTAATCACAAATGTATCATGTGTAAATCTGAAAAAAGTAGCTGACTTGGTGACGAAGTAGTTCATATAGTATGCGTACTATATTAGTATTTTTATAGCACCCCACTAATAGCACCTCTCATATGGAATGCGCATATAATAAATATATATAATATATTATGAGTAAAGCAAGGAAAGTAAAATAGGTTCATACCCTGGAGTGTCTGAGCAGTACTCTGGCCATGCACAGGAGCTGCTTCTCACCAGCTGAAAAGTTATCTCCACCTTCTGATACCACTGCATCTAGCTGACCCTCGAGTGTAAGTACCTGCGACAAGAGCAGAGGCTATCGAACTGCAGAATGCAATGTTGAGGTTGGTGACTGAAATATGGACTATAGTCAATGGGGATGGATAATAAGATAGTATTACTAGAACTATACCAGTAAAATCAATTCAATCCTATACCAGGGGATGGGTGGTGGGGTGGTGGTTATAAGCTGTTTGCCTATACCCAATGCCTTCCGTTTTACCAAAATTTAATAGCTTTCAAATGCTAAACCATGCCTGCATGTTTAGCCATTGTGTACTCACCAAATCTTTTATGTGACATTTCTCTAAAGCTCTCCATATTTCCTCATCGATGCTTCTCAGTGATGGATCAAGATTGGATCTGTTTGAGGGATACAAGTAATTGTTGCATTATCCTCTAATGGAATCATTTAGATTTTAAGGTGCACACTATATTGGTTTGGCAAAAGGTTCGATGCTGATAAAAACCATTAATTGCTGATGATAACTCCTCCCCCTACACCGGGTATTTATTCCACCACAAGTTCACATTCATTCAATTCTTGACGGGTATACATAGCTTGATACACGGCTCAAAGTAAACAAAGCATGAATCCGATCAACCATTTCAAGTACCGAATTATCATTTTTCACATAATCGATCTCTAATCATATTCAAAATATCTCATAGAAATAAGTCTCAAGAACTCAAATTAAACAAAACTCTCATAATATGTCATACGAAATAATCTATTACGTAAATAAAATTAAAAAAAAACACATTATTTAGTTGGCAATATACTCCAGTCCAATATTTAATTATTTCTTCATCTCATGAATCTATTTTTACCTAATTGTACCAGCGAAAAGCACAGGGTCTTGGGGAATAGCAGACAGCTTGGTTCTCAGGTCTTCAATACCCATTCTGGCTATATCCATTCCGTCAATTTCTATTTTACCACCCGAGATTTCGACCAGCCTGAATAGGGATGTGGCTAGGGAAGATTTACCTGCAAAATAAATGTACTTTTTATGACCTCTACATATATAAATGGATCTGGAACAGGTTGAGAAGTTTTAATGACGAAATTGTAGTATCAATATACACCATGAAATACCTACACTCATCATAGTGCAATATCTATAGTATCTACACTCATCATACTGCAATATCTATGTTGAACACCGCCACAACTTTTAATCAGTATACACCAAGAGGGGATAAATATCACGTGTTGAAACCTACCTGAACCTGTCCTTCCAACGATACCTATTTTCTCACCGGGTTTTATTTCAAAAGAAACACTTTTGAGCACCAACGGCAAGCCCTGTCTGTACCGCATCTGCACCTGATCAAACCGTATGTGACCTTCTTTAGGCCACTCGCCAGGAGGTCGATAGTTTGGCACGATCAGATCTGCTTCGGGCTCTAGATTCTGTTAAAGAAATAAAAAGAGGTGAGATAGATATTTTAGAAGTGCATGACTAATATTGCATAGGAGAATGTGTGGCAATTATTAGAAAATGATTCTTTTAAATTACTATTGATACTTTTCTGGCAGAGGAATTTCATTTGCAGTCATTAATTTTGTTAATATTCTAGCCATTAAGCAGACGAGCTATTGAATTTCCATCCTGTAGTATATGCTGTCACCTAGTGAATACTTAATAAAACAGATTGATATCCAGACACAACACATCCAGTTATTCTTCAAATGATCAATAGTACCATTTTCTGATAATATAGCAGATGTAGAGGATGGTAAGATAACCTTGCAAATCCAGGTGCGGCCTTGGTATACTTAGAGGAATAATAGGGGCATTATAAAGTATTACATGATTGGAGTCCTCCGTTAGTGTCTACACGATTTGACCTTTTCAAACCGCAATGAACCACGGCTCGTCATACATATTTCTGAGGTGATCTCCGTTATATAACATACTATGTAACACTATCAATGGTGCATTATTTACCCTTTTAGTAGAGCTAAGGCTCAGGTCACTCAGACATTTCATCGAGAACACTCCTATTCCGACCGCTACATTTATAATCTTTAGGTACGGGTTACACTGAAAGTGGCAATATGTTCTAAAGCTTTTAGATATTTAAATGCAGTCAAAACCCAAAATATTATATATATCTTATTATGTTTGTCTTAACGTTTAGATATACGATTACCTGAATATAATTATCTATTCTTTCTACAGAAGTAAACCTTGCTTCAGCTTCAGCGGCACTTCTGGTGAAAAACTGGAACAGGCCAGCCAACTACAAGGAAACGTGTAGAACATGATCAGATGTTTATCATGATTACAAGTGTGTGCTTAAATATCAATACAAGTATTACGCGTTACACTATGTAGGCTCTGGTATGGACTCATATATACCTGTGTTGCGTAGACGATAGCTAAACCAGCATATGCGGGAGCAATTACATCTGGAAGTAGGACGACCAATAAAGCTGTGAGGAATCCTACTATGGAAGTGATGAAACTCAGACGGAGGTTGATCCAACGCATACAAAAATTAAACAAGATCAATGTGACGGAATTGTAGTCCAGCAACTCCACAAATCTGACAGAAAACAAAAACAAAATACATTGATTAAACTGGAAACTCAAAAGGCACGATAGCGGCTATTTCCTATGTGAAAAGATGTTTTTAAAAATAGCTTTAAAGTTGGTAAAATTTAAAGGAAAATAAGTTAGTGAAGGGAAAAGCACCCAGTGTTGTATGAGAGTAATAACAACTATACATTTACATAAGCTTATAAATATTGTGACAACGTGCCATCTTTATTGTGTTGGATCTATAGGAATCTCTTCAGGTGATAAAGCTGGCAGTTAGAACTTGTGAACTTTTGTGGTTTTTAGGATAAAAGGATCGTGTTTCTATAATATTATGGAGCCTTGTTATGGATCTCTGTATTCACAAGAAATATATCATATCCCCGGACCCGTCATAGTTAATATGTAAGATTGAACGAACGTGTAACTAAAATGAATAATCTATACAAGCTATTTTATAATTATCTATTTCCTTGAGAATTATTATCTTCCGTTTTTTATCTTCTGTCATTGATAAGGTAAACTTTTGTATGTTCACATTTAATATGGAATATGCCTAATTAATTGGGAAGAAATTCTTTGATTTAAAATTGAGGTTAAAAACTTGGCTTTAAGACTTGATATCAAGTTTGAGTTTGCATGTGTTTTATGCGATGAATAAATGGCTGGAATAATAGATTTCACCCCAACAACAAATCTGTTCACATGAGTTTTTAATTCTATCCTTGAGCGAATAGTTAATAGTGAAAGAACCTCTGGACTTTTACAGCCAAAAGTAAAGATTAAATACCGAGGAATATTACGATATTAACCTGTGTGAAAAGTCCTGTACTTTATCATATGCATGCAGCGAATTGCCCCCTTGTACGGTAGCACTTATATGGCTGAGTAGAGGGGACACAGAGACGTTCTGAAGACGTTTAAGATCGCGTAGTCCAACGCGGAATATTGCGTAGAGGAAGAGGAATACGAAGAGTAAAATCGGTAGAGCGATGGGAAACCAATGGAGAATGACACTGATCATTATGACGTATAGAAGAATGGAAATGATGGACTGTAGTGTCTGTTCGACCATGGGTGGCAGATGAGAGTCGACTGTAAAAAGCACAAAGATACTGATAGTAAATAAAGTCAGAAGAGGTTGATCAGTGTTTGTTCATTTTACTGTACATATAAAAAGTTGTTTTCCCAGCACGTTATATTGTTTATTTCTTTAGCAATCATTGGTCCCGTTATCAAAACACCATCTATATACACGTCATGAATTCTCCGTCATGAATCTACAATTACACTTGCATATAATACATTAAGAACAATACAAGCACACAGGAAAAGCAGTTGTGTATAGCGATGTGATGTGATACTGCACAAAAACTCTCCCAACAACTAGGCACATTGTGATACGACCCTGATTAGAACGAAACGTAAATATAGATCATATAAGAACGTTATTAGTGTATCCCTTGTATTTGGCACACACTCAGAAGGTATCAACTTAATTTATTGTCCCTTACCGAATGAAAGCCGAAATCTGGCTCCATAATAAAAATGATCCTTTCTATGACGATTCCACATTTAATAAATTTATCAAGGGGCCTACTCTGCGAAAGTGAAATCGTTTAAAGGGTCAGTCAACGGGTTCATGGTCACTTTTAGGACAAAAAACTTCATGGAGGCATAAATACAACACCCAAGTCTCGATTTTTTTACTTCCATTTATGTCTAACTTATAGTCACTTACAGGCATAAATTGAGAAATCCTAGTTGAAAAAGTCTGTTTAGCACAAGAGGGCACTGAGAGTGCTGTGTGACATCATAAAGCTGCGCCAGAAATGAACATAATATCTCTACCTTCCCCCTCCAATCTCCCAGCAATTGAAACAGTTTGTTTTGGTATGCACACCTGTGTTGTTCAATGTCCTTCTGCCCACCCCACACTCCTTCTTTCTAGCAACAATTATGAGAGTTGTTTATTATGTTCATTGCATGTACATTTCTAGATTGGTGCACCTTTATGACGTAGGCAAACAGTGGTGCCTTGAATGGAGTGTTAAACTGTGGAACTACGTTTTCACTCATTTAAATGGGTAAAACTCACTAAATAATAACTTGGATTAAGTAAAACCGGGGTGGTTACATTTCAATAATAGCAAGGAAATGGATTTGCTCATAATATTTTGGGGTTTACTGACACTTTAAATTGTCATTCATTGACAGAATGGTAGACACCTTAATTGAAACTCGTTCCATAAATGTCCATTCCAGGCGTCGAGTGCGAGTCTATATGTATTATCCACGTTAATGACACCACCTCCCCGAATTGTTGTTTTATTTTGCAACCAAACCTTGCCAATAGGCCCTTTTCTTACGCTGAGTGATCCACTAGTAGTACGCCTCAGTTAGCATGGGCTTATAATACGAATGTTTATTTCTTATTTCAGTTATTATTCAGTACATACCCTCATCCATATCTCTCGAGAATCGGTTCATAACTCGTCCAAGAGGAGTTGTATCAAAGAACTCCATGGAAGAGCGCATTATTTTCTGTAACAATCGGCGATGAAGTACATTTGCTCCACGCATGGAAAACTGTAATAAATAAATGCATGTATATGTATAAAAAAAATACGAGAGAAACAGTAAACATATCTCACATACCCATCTATTATCTAAACATATCTCACATAACCATCTATTTTAAGAACCCGATTTATATCATATTTATATTATATTGATCATGAAAAATAGATAATATGTTCGAGGCCCAACGTACCTTTGTAAATATTATTGCTCTAAAGATGAATAAAATGAGTGTAAGAAGAAGTGAAAGCCCATATACGAGGTTGTAGAAAGGGAGCTTTGGGTTGTCTGCAATACTCCCACCTCCAACTCCAGGCGCAGTCGTGGTAACTGGGATATTCTGTAAAATGTGTTCAGTGAAACGTCAGTTTAGTCGGTTAAATAGCATTGATACGCAGAATTGGTCAGATAATCCGTCTATAACGGCACCATGATGAGGGGTATAGTTCAAAATCTTACATCGAGTTGGTAACTACCGTTTCCCCCATAAGGCACAACCACTAATGATGCTACGGTCATATTCTGAAAGAAATATTCATGTGTTATTATGTTCATATATTACAAATGTTAATTCACTTTTGGGTATTATGAAAAAATGTATATTGTATATTCAGTAAAAAATAATCAATTGTGGAACGTACTGCAAAGAATCAACTACATGTGCACAAATCATTTGTAAAAATCATAATTTCTGTTGTTTATAGGCAGTGAATGCATTGTCGGGGTGGCAGATACTGGTAATGTTACAACAAACAATGCAGTTTCTGAGACACTCACATTTGACCCACTGCCCTGTGATAACCAGTGAGCTAGCCACCAGTAGCTGAAGACCCGGGATCCTTCAGCCAGTACGAATAGGATGGCCAAGACGATGACAGCAACTATTCCACCAGCAGCTTGGGTGTATACTTTGTAAGTAGTTGCTGTTACAGCACCAGCCTCCTGCTCCTCTTTATGAATAAGTTTCTCAGCTAGAACAAGAGCAGACATCCATCAATATCAGTCCATGTGTTTAGGTTTGAAAACAAACCTTTAAATGGGCCACCAAAATGTGAATAAAAACAAGCAAGTCTGATAGTCCACCCATCTATCCACCATATAATGGCCAATCTATCGTTCCACCTATTCAACTATAGCCATTTGTCACTCCCATGTTTTCTTTGTTTGTGAAACAAATAACCAACAACAACAAAAAAGGTATTGCCTTAAGTGACTTACATTCCTCTTTGATGGCGCTAGATTTATCTTTCGTGGACTGTCGAGTGAGGAGATTCTTCTTCTCGCCAATAACGCAGCCATCTACTTCCAAGTCATCTGTGGTTTGAGACTTGAGCTCCTTTGCTGTAGACAATATGGATGAGATTGATGTATACAAACAACTTTTATATATTTGGATATTTTATGTTTAAGGTGAGCGATACAGGTCTAAATCTTGTTATTGGTATTAATTGAATCTGATTTATCATTAACGTACTTTGTCCATCGTGATTTTTGGTGGCCAGGTAATAATCATAGTATTCGCCCCCAGACTCCCGAAGCTCATCATGAGAGCCTTGCTGCACAATTGACCCTTCTCGCATAAATAATACTAAATCACAGTTGGGTAAATACTGTAAATAAAAGAAAAATATGTCAGTATGTCAGGGTTATTTTCCCCCATCGGTTCAATATCATACAATGCAAGTGTACCTATGTACAATTTTTTAAATTGTCTTTATACAGAAAGATTAAGAGGATGTTTTACGTGAAATTCGTAATCGGATCCCAGCTGAATCACAAACAGGCCGTGACCAGGAGCAATAATACTTTACACAAAAATGTGAGGAAAAAAGTACAATTTTCCCATGAAGCGCATTCGTCTTTTCTACTCGTCTGACTGTGTCAGTGTTCTGACATTTATGTGGTAATATATTTAACAAATTAGGTAAAATGTTTTTACAGTGCAGAAAAGGGTCAGGAGGTCAATCGACTTTACCTTAGCGGTATGTGTGACGAATACAACAGTCTTTCCCACAAGTGAATTTTGGATAAGATTTTGATATAGTGTATCAGCTATGTCTGGATCGACAGCTGAGAATGGATCATCTAGTAGATATACATCCCGGTTACTGGAAGTTGGAAACAATTTCTTAATACAAATCCAATGTTTACATTGTAAGATTGTAAAAAAAACAACCCACAGACTCCCATAAAGATGATGGAAATGAGTGTGTATTATATAAACATATTGTTTACAGTTTTGATCGATTAAATATAGAGCCATCAGGTCAATAATTATGTGAGTTACACTACAATTCTGGACGAATTTCTGACCGTCATAGGAATAGTTGAACATGTATAGCAGCATATCTACCTATATAGAGCCCGAGCTAGGCTTATCCGCTGTTTCTGACCGCCTGACAGCGTGACACCTCGCTCCCCAACCTCGGTAGCATCCCCTGAAGGAAGAACAGAAAAATCCATCTCCAGGCAGCAAAGTTGGACGACTTTATCATATCTGTAATAAAAACGGGATTCAGGATATTTAACCTGTTATAGGAATTACCCACAGAAATACTCACATCGTAAGAACAAGAGAGAATATCTTCACGTTATCACAAACTGTAGGCATCTATGATGAATTACCAGATATGGGGTACTTTAAGTTTCAGGTGAATTTGTTTCCCACTTAAGTTGTTCCTCCTAACAACGCGTTTCTATACAAATAGGTCTAAACATAATTATTGAAGTGTGAATAACGCCTGTATGCTTTAATGTGTTACAATTAAGTCTTTCTCACCTCGTCTTTTCATATTGCTTTCCGAACAGAATGTTTTCCTTCAAGGTAGAATTGAATATCCAAGCTTGTTGCGGTACATAAGCAACTTTTCCCCTTACGTATACGTGTCCTTCGTGTACGTGCATCTATTAGACGGAATAAGAGTTACAGAGTAAGATTAAAAAGCGATCAAGCTTTGGGAATGAATCCCCAGCCGACTGTAGGTGCCCATCTATAATTTCACTTATGTATTCCGCCAACTGGGAAATGTCCATAAAAGTAGTTTAAGCCAATTAAATTCCATTCCTATATTTGCTACCATCACTTTAAATGAATCAGTAGACATCTGTAGACAATTCTCATGGGTGGTAATCCTCCATTCATACACACCTGACCTATAAGACCTGTGATGAGGGCTGATTTCCCACTGCCAATTGGTCCAGTGACACCAACTACCTCTCCCTAGAATAATAACGTTATGCATGCCGTATCATTCAAGAATGTAATGCCCATAATTATATGAAACAAACTTCGGGAAACGGAACACAATTATTTGGAGCAAGTGATCTTACCCTTCTAACTCGGAATGACAGGTTGTTCAGCATTCTTATAGCAGTGGAGTCCTCATCATCTTTCAAATTAATTTGCTCCATTTCTGTTCCATTTTCTAGAAGAAAATGTTTTAAATCAAACTTTAAAGTCGACGAATTAAAGGGATCCTTTCCGCAATAAAACAACTTTCTTGGGTACAAAAAATGATTTCATACTACTGACCGGTAATTATTATTTAAAAACTGCTAGTGTCCTCTTTTCATTTAATTAGTTCTACATGTTACATGCTACATCATATTATATGCGTGTGAAACCAAGTAGCATTAGTTATTCTTAAATCATTGTTGCAAGGATTACACTTGAAAAGTAAACGATCCTGCAACAAGAAGCAATGAAGCAATTGTCCACACATTTTATAATGGGTTAAGATATCCATATAACTACTGCGAGGAGAAGAAAATTCAATAGTCACTCAGGGGATTGCATTTTGATCTTAGTTTAATTGGTAACTAGATTTAGTCGACTCTTCTCGTACACTCACCAGGTCTTTTAAAAATACGTCCATTGTGATTGCTGTCGCCGTTCTCCTTATTCTCATTCTCATGTTTAGTTTCCGAAGGTTCAGATCCAGGCCACTGAATGCTAGCTTTTGTAACTTCAATGGCAAAGTCCGATACCTCATGATCATCCTCTATTCCAACAGAACGGGTGTGGTCAGCGTATAAAAGGATTTCCTAGATAGTTACAAGGAGGCCGTTCATAAAAGTGAATTTCATACTCTGACACAGTTAGTTCTCGAGGGGTTTCATAACAAAGTTCATTCACATTCCAAAGCCATTACTTAGAAAAACACGTGTTGAATAATTCTCAGAAGTCTTTTTAATTAATCAAAGAGGAAATAAATAGGCAAATTAATAAGTGAACCATGAATAAATCATGGGAACACGATCTGTCAGATTATGTGGGTGCGTCATATATATGGCAGGCGACAGCTAACATTTACATGGTCTGGGCCACACAATCCATATCAGTAAAAACATCATCGGTTACCTGAAATCTGTCTGCTGCAACTTTGAGTTCCGAGAAACTTTTCACAGCCATTGTGCTCAACATGAGCTTGCCTTGAATACTGCTGTACACGGCGAGATATATAAACGCCTGTTGGAAGAAATAGTATTTTCATGAATTCTACATATAACATGGTGGTTCAACACGATTCTAACAGTCCCATCAATTTGACCGTAGAAGGAAAAAGATAGAAACAGAGACTATCTATAGAGCCGTGGATGACAACTTGGCAATGAATTACAGTCTAGGCTCAGAGCCTCTGAGATCAGATAAGAATAGTATACCAATGATTGGATGCCTACTGCGCTAATGACTTTCCTGACCCTGGAGTAGGCGTCCTAATGGGATTTCCATGACATTTTGAGGATTGGAGAGAGAGGCTTTCCCTCAGTTTCGAGGGACTCTCTCAACTCTGAGTCTAGACTCAATCAATCAATTAGCAAATCACGTTCAAACAATTAAAATTCTTGGTGGAATTAAGGTAATTAATTTGTATATAGCATTTTGGTGTTGGTACGTACACAGTTCCTTCAATGTGATATTTATGGGTAAATTATTCATAGTTCGGACACACACAGAGGCAAGTCAGTGTCATCCTTTCTATCTGAGACAAGCTATTGCAATCCTACAATTATTAGATTATTTCGGGCGGGGATGTTGGGACTAGACAGCACTGCATGCAAGCTATGCCTACAACTAATCCTTGCTTACCTCCACAGCAGTGAGGTCGTGTCCGCTCAAGGTGTGTGCCATTAACGTGGCCACCGTTGCCATGGAAACTACTATAGTTGAGACGGAAAATATCATGCTTGTTGACATGTTGACTTTCTCGATCAAGCTTTTCTCCCCGTTCCGGATATCTGAAAAATAGTATTCATCAGATTCAGGAGGTAGAAAATTGCTTTGAGTAGGCATCTTTTAATATTTTTCACCGATAAATAGAAAGATTTGAGATTAAATGGTGACGTATCACAGTATGGTAAAAAAAAGATGTGCAGCTGAAGTCAAAGTAGAAACAAGAATTCGTTGTCCCGTTTTTCATAATTCGAATACGTGAATCATTTGACCGCATGGGATAATTAAATGATACGCACATGGATGAAGGAAAGGGATATACGTCATGGGCCATACGTTACAGTGAACCTTTAATTATCGATATATATGTGGATATATAGGCAGTAATAGGCCATCCACCCACGGCAACATTGATAAGGTTTAATAGAAAGTACAATAACTCACGAAGAACATTGTCTGTTAGTGATTTCTCCCAGCTGTACATTTTGATGAATTTAATACTGGCGAGCATTTCGAGCATGGAGCGCACCCGCTGATCTGTGATTGGCATGGCACGAGCCCGGAAAGTCATGATGAGTTTTCCTACACACATCTATCAAATGACCAATGAATAGTATATCATGTCAGAGTGAATGCAAACTTAATTATTATGTGATTATATTGTCGGGATTGTTTTGACTTCAATAGCGGATAACTGATTCAGAAAGAGTCATTAACGGGTAGTGGTTAAATACCGTGCATAATAATATTTCGAGGGATACCATCGAGAGAAAAACTGAGAATCTTTGTCTTTATGAATATGTCTATACGAACATACTAGATTAGCCTTGGGGTAGATGTAATTATTATGTTAGCCTTGCTTTCTAGTCAGCAATAATCATGATGTTATATGTGTAACGTGTAGTTACAAGGATATGGGTTGATGGCGGTAATATAGTCAATAATGTAGATACCTGCACAGGGAAAAGGAAGAGCAGGACAGCAAATCCTATTAAGGGCCAGGGGCCCAGGAGGTAGAGTGAATAAGCAGTGGTGGCCACGCCCAGTATAGGTGCCACCAATAACATAGGAGCATAACTAACTCCATCGAAGATGCGTTGGCTATCATTAGCAAACAAATTCACAATCTGAAGTTTGAAAATAAAATAATGAATACACACAATCTACACAGAGAACGCTGTACACTTATCATCCAACAACTTGATTAGTATTTTGAAGATGCAAACATGTATACAAACAATATCTCTGTATATATATGTTCCAATATCTTGAGATATACGTCGATCGCTTAATACGGAAACGAACTAGTGAAACTATTTTATCATTATTTTATTTTTGTTCACAACTATAATCTATTGAACTATACAGCTATACATACAACCATATCCCCCCCCCCCCCGGCTGAATAGGGATTGTATCCAATGATTAATTATTTGGATATAACCCAACCACAATAGACTACTCACATAACCTGTTGTTTTATCACGCAAGTAACTAATGGTAAGGAGCTTGCGGTAAAGGACCATAAGGGCAGCACTGCGTAGCCGGGCACCTGAAATATTCAATTTACACTTTCAGGATTATATAGATAGATCAATTCTCTCCCTATGATTGATCTATTGATTATTGGAGTCACAAATCCCAACGATGTTACGTAACACTGGTAACATAATTATGTATGAATTAAATCTTCCTCTTTCAGATGCTTTCAGATACACACAAAACATATACTTCGTTTGACAAATCACTGAACAATGGATACATTTATTTTATATGATTGTACTCAGGTATACATTTAAGCGTGAGCATAAGTGTATTGGACCCAATAAAGTTTTTCGTTGAAACGCGCAGGCGACTACTTGGGACTCCTATTCAAAAGGCGCAGGGTTACAGGGCCCAGTGCAAACTCAATGATATGTCAGGAGAAGGTATCTTTTTGCACAATGCAGCATGATTATGGTAAAACCAAGCCTGGGTTGGCAGGTGGAGGTTTTTTATTACCTAGATATAGATATAGATACCGACGCATTATAAATAAATATATTTGATCCGATCGTTTATAATGGATCGAGGAAATTACGAACAAGTTAGAGATAAAAAAAAAGGTTTTCTCTCAAGATGCGAGGCCAGATCCTCTGCTACCATACATTAGAAAAATGCCCAAGAATCCTATTCCATAAATCCTGGATCAGCCCCTGCACATTGCGCTTACTTCAATGCTAGTTTGGGGAACATTAAAAGTTTGGTGCCTCGGGACAAAGACACAAATACATGCAAAACATCATCTGTCACAAACACTAATCCATTGACCCTATCAGCGGATTCCTTCATTCATGCAAACCCAGGTGTTAAGAGAACCTGAAAGCAATCCATATCCTAAAAGGTATGTTGAGGGTTTCTCCGGTACAACCATGCATTCAGATGAGTTTGGCCCCGCGCCACAGATAAATCTTATTAAGTATATATCCCACACGACAGTGAGTATAACCCTCTTCAGTCCGTGACAAGATCTCAGTTGTTTAATCATTCGGTATGCAACCTGAACTAGATCTCTTTTCCTCAGATGACTATTTAAGATGAAAGAGTTGGTTTGCTTGTTTTGTAGGGCAATGCCTCCATGTATAAATGCACCAAATATAAGTATCCTTTTGGGATTTAGTAGCCATGTATTCATTCATAGCTGCAATGGCAGGTTGGCTCACGCATCCCTTACTCCTCCAAATCACTCAAGTTATAGAAGCAAAAAACGTACACATATAATGATATTAAAGTTTTTATGAATTGTACCCAATGCCCAATTACGTATAATAGGCTCCATGTATATCTGGAGTAAGATTAATGGTATCAATACCCGTAGTAATAGACGGAAACAAAATTAATTATTTGAACCTGAATTATCACTAAATTACTGTCTGATCAAGATCACATACTTTCATACGGTATATAGAACTTGAACCATAATTGCAGCGATATGTCTGACACTATAACTGGAGTCAAAAGTAATGTCCCGGGCAATGCCCTGCAGATTAAGAGAACAAACTTCACGAAGTTTGTTCCAAATTTCATGAAGTTTGAAGGGGTCATCCATCTGGTGTCTGCTCGTGGAGGTTTAAAGCAATCCGTCTACCAGCTACCTGAGGTCGTATATTGCCATCCTCTAACGTTTACTCGTCACGCAACAATTAATAATCTGCCAATGATTCAGGTCAACCTTTGCATAAATCTCTCCACCTGACTTCCCGTCACATAAACCACGCATTTTGATCCAACATCATCTCATATGTTTTCTTCTCCAACAATCTTTAACAACCTGCTGTTCACCTCTCTACACCACCTTCAATAGATATTGCCTTTTCTCTAGCGTCCAACATAATTATTACATAATCACAACAAAAGCAATCCCTCTCAATTCTACGCTGATATTTAGATATTACGCAACTGTAGAGAGCAATATTTGATTAAAATTCCATTCCTTTTTAAAAATGAAAATCGTACCCAACCAAAAGATGCACTTAATTTTTCTATACATTTATATCGCTATCGCATAAACATGCGACGATAATTGCATAATGATTGTATTCATGACAAAATGATTCGATCAGATCAGATATTTATACTGAGTGAAATAAAAATGCGGTTTGCACGATACATTACACGCATAGTTGCCAATAACCCCAGAACGTTCTTTGCACTTAACTATAGAAGAGTGACAGAATTTCGAGTTCCAAATTCAAATGTTAAAGCCACAATTTGGCCACCAAATATGGAGTAGTACGCGATTGTATAATACAGTAATTATCCCCCTTTTAAAGATGTTTTAGACTAAATACTGTAGTGCACTATGGAAAGGTGTTTAACCACGGGGATTTAAATATGTTTAAACGAGTAATCTGAGTTATCCTAGTTGTGGTATTTCGATTGATGTAAATTCATTTAAATTCCCAGCTGCCTCCATTACTCCTAGATTGGCGGAGTGTCGATGTTGTATGACCAAACACTATCTATACCATAGGTTTCACCTGATCCTGCATTGTCTAATCCTAATTTTCAATCCCGCTCCAAATACGCCAATGTACCGAGTAACCAATTATCAATATGTATACATACAGTCTTAAGTTGTATTTGTTTGATCACTTGCCTATGAAAATGGGTCAAAGCATTTCTTTTATTAAGATTAATCTCAAACAATATGGGAGCCTGAGGGACTTACCATTATACGACACCTCTATATTTTAAATGATTTATTGGCGCATCTAGCATGAACCGACCGTATTTACCAACATCAGAATTAAGCTTTGTCAGAATAATCAGGGGTGCATCCTTGAACTATAGGTCTATCTCTGTTATTAGTATAAAGTATGGAAAGCAGAATTAATCCGACGACTTCGCTAAAATCACCCAGACAAAATAATATGGGATGAACTGCCGATTAAACCGATTTTAATGTGACAGATGTAATGCTATATATATTCAGATACATAGTAATTAAGCTGCCTGAGCGAAACTACAGAGATATACATGTGTTTTGGCTTCAGTTTTGACAATTTATTAAATAATGAATAAAGACTCAGTTAAGCTTACAGTTACTATGTTGTTCAAGGATGGGCATTGTCATCAAAATATTAACTTCAAAGATTACGAGAACTACGTACGTTACTATGTACTATCTCTTGTTCCTTTCTCGGTCAGAATATCGCCAAATTAACTCAAATAAAAGTCATTTGGTGTAAGTAACGGTCGGTTCATTCTTTAGAGTGTAGTATTTTTAACTGATTCTCATTCAATCATTTCGCTTGTCATAATTATAATGACCTGAATCGGATTTAGAAGTATAGCTGACTAATGAAAGGTATCACAAGTCCCGCTGGTAATACATGTAGCCTCATGCGATTGCTATCGTTGGGGTACAGGGAAATGATAAAAGGGATTTATCTTGGCAAATTCGAGTACCAGAACTTTAGAATCGAACATATAAAGATATGAAGAAATATGTGCACTTACCAGCAATATGGGTAATGCTGAATACACATAGAAACAATACATTCTGAAGTATGTCCACTATAAGGAAGCCGAACACGTATATAAGGCCCAGCCAAAGGTCATCTTTCCTCTGATAAGAATAGTTCATTACCTCTAGGAGGAAATAAGCCTGCAAAGTTATAGGAGGGTAAAGAGAGTAAGTTCCTCAAAGGGTCTCTGTACGCATAGGGAAATCTCTACTCACAAGTAATTCACAGTTAAGGGATCATACTTACTCTTAGTATTTACAACAATTATACTGGCAATATTAATATGTATGTATATACTTACCACACTAAGTAATAAAAAAGCTAAAGACACGACAAGGACCAATATTGAAAGCAGGAGCCTCTTCCTGATGAATCTCATAAAAACAGCTGAAAGACTTGCTTTGTCTCTGCCAACCTTCTTAATCTCTTCGTCCCAGAGTTGGGATAATCTATAGAGAATGAAGAGTACGTGTTAAATGATATCATCTAACAATTCGATCTTGACACCGTTTTTATCAATACACTGCAAAATGTTGCCCTCAACAGTCTGTATTAAAATAGGCTGGGAGACGGGGAAACCTTTCATGTAATATATATCTATACCCCCCCCCACACACACACATACACATATTCATGATATATAATTATATCATATGTATATACACATCGTCTAAAGATTACCCCCCCCCCCCCATTATATATGTGCTGACTCTACCTGTCTGCGTTATGTTGTGCACCATCTACGGACGGACATTTCCATAAACTCGTTTCAGTCAATCCACGCCTGAAGGCTCTCCACATGAAACCATCCAGCCAGGCGTACGACAGGTACGATATAAGTCCGACATGTTCCAATGGTAGTTCCAGACTCCTCCTGTGTGGGGCATAATACGCTTACTTATTACCATGCACGGGATTCATGAACCAGGGCATAGGAGTGTACGATGTTTTTTTAAGTAAGAAAGGACATGATTTAACATAAGCATGAGTGAATAGGACATGGATTTCAGGGAGTTCAACTGCATGTTTTTTAAACTGCAAATCGTTTGGGCACCAAGTTCTACTAGCATTACATACAAATAAATGATGTCCAATTTCACAAGGTATCGTTGGGATATGAATTATCAATAATGGTAATAATCATAATTATAGTAAAAATAACCATCTTCGAAAATTCTATGCTCATTAAATTTATCTCACGCTCACGTTCTTCTTAAATATTACCACACCACTATATCGATTCATCATCCCACAATATCAGCTACATGAATATCCCCGTGAACACTAGTAGAGAATGTCAGGCGGAGCAACGAGTTTTAAATAAAGCTCTATACTCGTTGGGCAGAGGGAGAACAAATTCACCTTCACGAGAAATTTTTAATTGATTACCATAATATCGTTTGATTTTATATCCGGAGTCTCATTAATTGATTTATGGCTATAGTCTTCCGGTTTTCGCAACACTTTCATTCGTGAGCGATGGTATATTTATTTTCCAAGTCAGAAGTCTCAGACAAAAGTTTGTGTAGCAAAGAGAATATAGCCAGGGTCTGAAATAATGCATGATTGATGCCATTCTAACAAAAAGGCAGTAGATTGTCACTGACCCCGTGCTGCGCCGGCAGGGAAGCAGCGCCCTCCATCCCGCCCCTTTGGAGTCGCGTGCCCTGTCGCCCATGTTTTTACGTCACCACTTGTCCATTGGCATGACAGATTTATTGTCGTATGGACCCAGATCTGTAGGGAGGAAAGCAATACATTCACTGAATGAGCAGAACATTCTCTAGGATGAACTTGGCGTACGCCCTTTATACATTAAAGTAAATTATAAACAGTATAATTAAGTGCACAGTTTAGTTACTACATATATTATATACAATAAGTATACCGTTATCCGTTATGTAGTTGTAGGGGCGGGATTAATATAGTATTATAATACTATATTAATCCCGCCCCCACATGGATGTAGGTTTATTGTGTGTGACATGTATAATATGGTACTATTATTGGAGACGTAATATCTATCTATTTAGCTAGCTACCTATCCTTTATGTGTACGTGTATATGAACATTTCCAGACAAGCACTGACGACTGCACTGACAATAATTACTATTTCAAACATCTGTCAGCTGAGAAATATCGCTGTCTCTATAATAATCTCTATAATAATGTAAATCTGAGGATAACCCATTTAAACCAAATGTAGCAAAAAGTAAAACAGTTATTATTAATGGAAGGACTAATAACATTTAATTATGGTGGTCTGTTATGCAGTCCCTGGCCACCGAGATCAGACTCGATCAGCTGATGCACTTTGGCAGGTAGCCAATAAAATACATTATACTTGGTTGTACTTTTTATCAAGCTTCCTTTGCCTTCTCTTCATAAGGTCTTGACATTAAACCGGGTCCACCAGCTAAATACTCATTTACTTAACATTGTTATTGCATCAGGTACTAGAAGAATACAAGAAAAGTACTGCAGAAATTAAAGCGCTTCGGATACGTAACTGTTTCTCATCTTAGAGTAAAGGACAATTTACTCTAAGTTCTGACTCAGATTTACCCGATGTATTCGAACAGTCGTAATTACGATTTGGCTTGATCTAAACTTACCTCGAACTGATAAGCCAATTGAAATCTGTGATACCTCTAATAAATTAAGGACGAAGTAATGAGGTAAATCTATATAAAACAGCTCCTATCGGAGTCAACCACAAGTTAATTCACGAGTAACGGCACAAGACCATGTATAAACTTGCATATAAAACGAATGCATTGAATACCTGTCGTCAAGTGCCATCCGTATCCAATTCGTATTTGTAAATAGTCCAGCATTTAATCATGATAGATTATATCTAGCACTACGTTGTCCATCCGTACCACACGCAGTCCCGATGAGAAGAGGCCCACACCAAAGCAATAACTTTGAATATAAGGTTTTTTGTCTGCTGGATTTGGCTTGTAATGAGGAAGATGAATAAAGTATGTGCTAGAATGTGTTGGTCTGTGACCTGTTCTGACCTACTATAGTCAGCCAAATGACCCCCTGTTCAGGTCACCAGTGTAGATGTAACAGTTCAGAGTTGGTACATGCGCAACCTTTTCCACAATATATACATCTACAGGAGACTTTAGCATTTGAGACACTTCATTTAAAAATAATCTCACTTGATTTATCTACATATGGATATATCTACATAGGACAGTTCACTCCACGACAATAACTATGTTCTTGCATCCATGCATTGCCTTAAATTACACAACTATGCTTGCTGCAGAGAAACAAATCTAATTTCCGAACAAATTGAGCGATTGCAGTCGTGCAATAGTTAATGCCGAGAGCCTAGTGCTGAATTTAATTGGTTTTAGTTAAATATCCTTAAACTTTAAATTTCTAGACCGGTGCCCCAAATTAGACGCATGTGATAGTTACCCTAGAATGTGCAGCAATTCCTTTATTGACAAATTAGATGTATTTTAAAATGAACGTATTGATGGTTTCGCCTATATATCCTTCACTTATAAAGTGTGGTATTAAACCGTGTATATATAATTTTATAGGGTTTTATAGGGAAGCTAGTTTTGCGAAGTGCAATGGCTACACACTGTATTTGTACGACATGCACCTTATAGTATATTCAGTTTGTGGGGCATGTCCTCAGATATATGCCAACATGTTGGTAATATACATGTACCAGCAAATACGAAATATGAAGCATTTTTTACCAATTCTGTACAGGATATACTATGGTTTCAGCCCTCAGAGTAATATGTTTGAGGTGGTGAAAACATTCTACATATAATTTACTATTTCCACCTGTGGTTACCTATATAGTCTCGTTCAAGTCTTTGATTCAATAAAGTTGATAACAAATCTTATTATTTTCTATTACACATGTATTTATTATGCCTTGAGCTCACAATATGATCAGAGAGTGTGGTTGGGCTCGTTATTTGAGGATCTAAACTAGTAATGGGAGTAATACTAATACGAAACACCTTGTAAAGCAGATTTGGAAAATCTAAACCAGGAAGACGAACGTCTCATGATTTGGTTGTCTCTATATAGCTATAGGCAGTCCCGGTCGCACACACTATATGGAGGTAATAAAATGCCATTAGAATAATTATCATGTCCTAAAGCTGCGTCTTACATGACAGATACACAGGGGATGCATGGTCTCATCTGCTCTACTGAAACATGTCGACATGGCAAAATACTCATGACACAAACACATGTTCAGACTCAGAGCAAGTATACTCTAGTTCAATAGTTAGGTCGGCTATGGATCGCAATTTTGGAATTTGAGAAACAAAAAGACACATTTCTTTCACTCGCTGGTGTACTCGGGTACACCAGCATATGCAGAGAAAACTTAGGTAGGTGCCCTTATGTAACCATAAGGTATAACAGTTTCATAAACAATCGTATATAATAAATCCAAACCCCACTGTTTGAAAATTGAGATATGGAGACAAAACGTGGGAACATTTGTAAGGAGCGTTACGCATCATGCATTTGATCTCCACTTTTTTTAACTGTGAATTCCCGCGGGTTGTTACTCTCGTCAAATTATTCAAGACAAGATTTGACATTGACATTGATATACAATATCTCTACTAGCAGTAATAATCGTGAAAAGAGGATGACACTTGTATATGAAAATCAAAGTGATGATGAAATAGGGGCAGTAGTTGGTGAGATCGGGTGGAGAGTGGTGCCTCCCCTTCACCACACATGCATCAGCCGCCTTCATCAAACCTCCAAATAACTTATATTTGTGCAATGAGGTTCCAAATACGGTTTTATCATAACCGAACCAATATGTTTAAATCAACGCATTACCAAATATATTCAGATGTAGCGAGTGTTTATCAGCTGAGCCTAACTTATATATAGCTGAATTGACTAAATGTGTAGGGGTGGCAATTGTACATTTCCTGACGCCCTGACCCATCTACACAGGTTACACCATTATATGGCGCGGTGGTGGAAGCACTAAAGCAGTGTGAAACAAGGTGTTGTATTCCCGCGTGAACTTGCCGTACCACTATAAGGACTCGATCATGGGTAACTCAAACAATGCATCGACAGACCATATGCTTCAGGTACGTAGGCGGACGGAGAAGTGTCGAGTTGCTATTGTACAACAGCACAATGTACAAATCCGTGTGACCCAGACTATTTACATAATCATTGAATGTTACCCAAGGTGCTAGCAAACATTAGTTATCGCTTGTGACCCTCGGGACATGGATCATTATAAGATATGTTTTAACTTCGGCATCTGTAAATTCCATATGTATAATACACATAATGATGTCTATAAAAGCTCTTGATTGACTCAAGGTGTTCAGATTAGATAAATTATAGTCAAGATTTACCTGACCTGATTCTAGTGTATGGTAAAATATTGCTCTGTTTCTTATGGAGTCAGAGCAAAGTCACTGCAGATATATGAGCAAATCCATCATTTGGTCGTCATTTGACCCTAAAATCGTATTGTGCTTATTTGAATGGGAAAAAATGATTGGAGACATTTTTCAATAGTTTTCTCATGTCCGCCCGCCCGAAATACATCAGAAATACCCCCTATTTACATAATTTTTCCTAACAATTTAGGGCATGGGGGCCTAAAAACTGGATTTTAGGGCCTTAAAAATTAAGAAAAATCAAGGGAGGCCAAATAAAATTATGGAAATAAATCAAAATATTTAGTTGAACATAGTTTAAACTTATTTTACCATTGAGCCTTGGCCCTGGCTACTGCATGATCTGTTTTTTATTTGATTAATATGGATTTTTGGTCTAGTAAGAATGAAAAAACATGTTGGGAACTCTAAATGTCAGCGTCACGTGTGGAATATAAAATCCAGGCCTGGAAAAAATGTAACAACTTGGGGTGACCAATATATATTATTTTGGTCACTTCTACATGGACTTGATATATTAAAAATAAATCAGTTCGGATATCAGTTAATATTATGGAAAACTAGGAGCCAAATTAGGAATTGGGAAGCTCTGCTGTCAGCGTCACGTGTGGAATGTTACTCTACCGCATTTAATAAATATCAGGAATTAATTATTGATAATATTCATATAGATGAGATGCCATACATACTTCACTTCAAAAACCATAAATCCACCCAGGTTCTCCTTAATAGAAAGGTATAGGTAGGAAATGTGTCAGCGTCACGTGTGTTTTCCACACGTGACGCTGACATAGGCTGGAACTGACGCTGACATGTATACTATGGAAAACTTTTGTTGGAACATAGAGAAATTTCAAAACCGTTATCCCTAAAAATGTTACCTATATTTACTTAAACAGAACTTTTACCTACTTGAAAACCCAATACAAGTATTCATGTCAAAGTATAAATAAAATGAGGAGGATTGAGTGTTATATATATGTTTGTATATTCTAAGTATAATGGGTTGTATATGTGTATATGGGCACAGGGTCAATGACCTGTCACCCTTGCTGCTGCCATCATCATTACAATTACTCGAATGGTTATTTGGCTATAACTTTCCTTCTAATAGGAATATTTTCACAAACTAAAAACTGTAATTACCCTTATGTCGAGACCTATCAAGTACAAAATAGTTTAAAACATTATGTGCATATCTGGTTTGTTTATTTTTTAATTCAATTCCTCATGTATATACAAATATGTACCAATCTTCGGTGCCCTTACATTCAGAGTTCTAATCACAGATTCTATCCAGCTGCCCTGACTACAATATTCATCATTAGGATTCCTAATTTCGTTTGTAATATCAGCAATATGTGTAGTTTATATACGAAAAAGAATTAACCAATAGAAGCAATACTAAAAAATTAAGAATTTTCAGCCCTGGATGGCCAAATGACGACCAATTGGTGGAATTGCTCATATACGTATGCTGTTTCATCGTGCTAGAAAATGTTACTTCCACCAAGTATCACATGGCTTCTCTCTGTTAATACTTATCTGTCATAGCAATTAGGCATCTCTGACTGCCAAGGCCAAGTGCTGATAATTGATTTGGGGTTATAATGGAGAGGAGCTTTCCTACCTCGGCGTGGTATTTCATTAACAGTCAACAAATGAGTACATGTATACTAAAAGTACGTATAGCATTCGAGACAATTATATAGATTATCGTGACAATAAAACCATTGCATAATAAATGCCAGTCATTGACCCTGCAACTGTCTAACACGAACTATAATGAAAGCGTTTCGTGGTACGTACATACTCAACTTAAAGAGTATATGTGTCTATGACTATCACATATTTGTAATATCCTCTACATCATTGACGTCTTTCTGAACGACTTGATTTGTTTGAGGGTAAATATCTTCTATATACAGGCATCATTTATTGGAAACTCATTCTTTGACTGCGGCTGTCCATTAGCTAGACTTTCTCTCCATACAAAAACCCAATTTGCTTCAGACCACTAGCAGTGATTTGCTAATAAGCCTAAATGATATTATAGTGAGATCATAACGATACGACCCTGGCATGAATAATTGGTTTGATCGGGAATGGCGTCAATGGTAACGCTATGGTTACATAAAACAGAGCTGCCATTTATAATGATAGAGTATATGGCTATGAATTTGCCTTCATAATGTTAGCAAACGTGTATCAAAAGCTAAGTAAAATGTGTGATGTTATCACTGTCATATTTTCCAACACACTCCCATCTAATCGCAGATCTGTATTTCCTCAGAGCTAAAGATGTACCTAAGGTGATTCTAGGCCCTGGACCGTTCAAGGTAGAGAATTAATCGTGGGGTCCAGAGCAGTTGTTTGTCAATGCATTCACGCTTAAAGGGCCATATGCTATTGACTTAATTCTTTAATATAACGAGGCTCGATACCAACGTTGGTCTTTACTCTCGTTGGTCTAGCAAGATAACATCAGGTTTTCATTTCATTGCTGTCTGGCTGCATACCACATGCAAGACTATGTGGAGATTCCACAAACCTGCACGATATTGCGATGCAATTAAGATGAATGGATGAATATAATTTGGGCTCAGTGTCGAGCAATGGCTTCTTTCCCATTATATACAATCGTATTATATCATAACATATATATACTAATACATACATGATGGTCAATTCTCACGAAACGGGCTGTCCCAGATGTCCAAGGGTGATATATCGATAGGGGTTGATAGTGTGCAAATCAAAGTTATCAAAAGATGCACTGCAGATAGAGCTTTCAGGGGAAGTATGTTTTTGTGTATCTAAAATAAATAGTAAATATTCTATGGGCAATAAACATGCTGAAAACACTTATTTTCTCAAAGAGAATATAAGAAACTTCATGAAAATAGTCATGGTCAGGTCATACAACACCTCAAATAACTTTCGTGAGAATCGACCACGTATGTATATCGGTGCATATCTGGATCAGTGTCTTATCCAAACTTATCTGAATCGACCTCGATAATGTGTAGAGGCATTCATTGTTTGAAAGGCTAAATGAGTTTTTGATAATCCGGGGAACTTATCAGAATATATCCAAAATACTTCACCTTGAGAGTTAATCGAGACTCCAATTTCTACTTTAATGTTTGCTTACTTTACTATCTGAATCTACGACACCCATGTATTATCATAGATTACTACTTTCTACGCCGGACACGACTACAGTCTAAGGGGAAATGTCATGATGGAATGATACAAACAGTTTTCCCTGAAATCTCTGAGAATTTCTGATTTTGATATTTTAACGCCTAATAAGAAAGGACGTAAATCATAAGAAAGAACCAACTATAAAATACAAAGGAAAGATCGAACAACATAAATACCTTTGCCCCGATGGCATCGTTTCTCACAAAAAGTTTAAGCTGTATCTCTCTTAATTTCCGTCAAAAAATGAAATAGGCTATTTTAGTGGTCTTTTCATTCCAGACCCATCCAAAGATAGAGTATTAAAGTATTTACCTGTTCTTCCTGGAGCACAATTGCAAATCTCCCCAAACAATTATCTAGAGGACCCGCCGAAATCTCACTTTTTTCAGTCTGACTCTCTATCATCTTCTTAAACTTTGGGAATCCTATAGGAATCCTTTAGGAATAAAAAATGTAAGGATATCACTGGCTCGATAGGTATATGAAGAAGCCGACTAAATGCACTATTGATCCCATTTGATCCAGATTGCCACCACTGTAGATCAGCAAAAAACAAAATCATAAAAATATTTTAGAAAAAGCCACGAATTCATGAAAAACTCAGGAAATTCGAGGAAGTATTAATTTGTCTTCATTGTCTTTAGTTGAATCTTCCATTCTTCAGTACTCAGGATAAAAGAAAGAAAAAACCGAGAACAATATTTTGGGTGGCTTTAGCTGGGAATGCAGCTTGAAGAGGTAACGGAGACAATCCGTGTCTAGTTGTTGCTACATATTGTTGGATATTTTGCAACGTGACTATTGTTTCTCCCTGAATAATCATAATTAATTGAGAAACCGATGCAATTGCAATTGCTGATTCATGAAGCTTTTACGCACAGATGGGACATTCTGCCGCCAAGTGGAACTGCTTTATGCTTCTTTTAGTATCTTCGGGATTCCTTTTGGTATAGTGGCAAGATTGATCATAATTTACACTTAAATAGGGCTAGAAAATCATTTTACCTCTAGACGGATATTATACTATGTGATCTAGTTGTAATCACATCATGAATGGAATGTGATATTAAAAAGTAAATGTTAAATTAAAATGATCGATAAATGTTGCTAAATGTACGTTAAATAGATATGATGATTTTGTAATTTGTTTTCCCTTGACATGAATTAAACGTATCACGAATGTGAAATTGTCAATAAAATTAGTTAAAAAGACAACAACATAAATTATGGATCGCATTAGGAGTCAATATACTGTGCACAAAGCATATTAATAATGTTGTTGATAAGTTTTAAACATACATCCAGATATTCAACATTATAACAATCTTAGTTCATGCTATGTATCACATTTTTCGAGTTCCTGACATATTATGAGAATGGTTTCATCGGTTCATGGCACATCATTCCTTGTAAAAAAAAATCACGTATAGATGTTTCATGGCTAATTTTGACACTTTTTTTTGTTTTTGTTTTTAAAAACACTTTTATGTCTGTCAACAAGAAAGGCCACAATGCAATTTTGGTTTGGTTCCAAAGTGACGTTGATGCAACCCCATTATTTAACTTTGTACATTGTCGTCAGAGAGAGGATATGAAGGTCACAACCCATTTGTCTCTGCACTTTCTCCGTGATCTATTTTGCCAGGTCGTCATACGGTCAATTGAACTACACGGATGCCTGTGATGACCCGGGATTACTCGTTATCTACCACGGGGATGGGCTCAACTGACCATGATAAAAATATGAAAATACAATGGACCGCTTTCTTTGAATTCTAGGACATCATTATGGAGGCCGGTTATATGTTTCATTGAAAGAGACATTTGTTTAGCCTCTAGCCAAGTCACATTGTATTCAGTCTTTATTTTTACTGAATACATATATGGAAAGGTAGCGAACTATGTTTGATTCAGTAATGAAACCTACGCATGAACAATGCCCGAGTTTCTATGTTAATATTCATATCGATTAGATATTTCATGTGATGAAAAGTGGTTGATTCTTATATCAATTCGAATGAAGGATTTTTGTTTCAACTGCTTGATACGTTTCGACAATTCGTTTTAACCTATTGATAATCATAATTGACCAAAATAATGGGTAACATTTGAATGCTGTACCAAAAATACGAACCACACTCGTGCTTGAATGTGCATAATTAATATAATTTCTCAAAATCTAATGAAATCTTTAAAAAAAATTCATTTAGGTCGTCAATAGTTTATCCAGATGATTGAATTGTCCTGTCCATGCACTGACTATTTTCATGATTGATTTTCCTCGACATAAGAAAGAGCACATACTGAAAATGTATTTTTCTGTAAGGGTAAATAAATGTTTGAACTATAGATTCGGGAAATGTCTATATGTACATCCTCGGGTAAAGTAACATTCGACAGTGGTGCACATAGAGTGTGACAGGAAACATGATAACATGACAGCGTAATATATATAAAACATCTCATATCTCCTCAAGAATAATTATTGCTCTTGCCCATAAAAGGTAATACATGGATTTAAAGACGTGTTTAGTCACACCCCTATAATTCATTATGTCAAACTTTAATTTATCTTATACAGATTGCATGTAGTAAGCGCCGTTAACATCCTCTATAGATCTATAGATTCGGATATTTTCCAGCGATACCGAGCATCGTATACATCGAGATACAAAATACTATGGATACAATCTTAATATCGGAAAAGACCACTTTGGGTAGTCAATGTTTTTATATATTTATATTATCGAACTAGCGCTTCATATATTTATGTGATAGATCACCTGCAATGACCTAGTGCCCAACAGCTTGATAGACAGAGTGCTTTTAAAGTTATATATAACACGCATGTGTGTTATTTTTTATCATATCTGAGATAACACGGACACTCATTGCCCATATATATCAGCCATCAAAGGTTAGTAGAAATCAATATTTCTCTCTGTGAGGTAGGATGGAAGTAAATAATGTTTTCAAATGACCCTAAGTTGTTCTTTTTCTATAATTACAATTGTTATGTCATCATGTCTGTGGAAGGACGGCCACCATGGGTGCCACGGACGGTATTAAATAAATAAAATGATTAAGATTACTGCCATTAATGGAGTTAATAGAGTGTGCCATGCAGTACATCACCGCCCCGAGGAATGATAAATATTGTCGGGGGCCTTGATGGTAAAAAGTGGGGAACATGCATGTGGGGGTGGGTGAGGGGGCGAGGGGGCGAGGGGGGCGAGGGGGGCGAGGGGGGGCGAGGGGGGGGGGGGCGAGGGGGGCGAGGGGGGGGGGCGAGGGGGCGAGGAAAAGGGATGGGGAAGGAGAAGGAGGCAGACAGGACTGATGTTAGTCAGTCATCTCTCTATAGATTGTCCCCCACCACCCGCCCCATCTCTTGAATTCCTAGCACTTCCTTCATATATGGACTGTACACATTATAATAATGTAATGATTAATGTAATATATATCTATAAATAATAATCATTTCTAATATTATATAATTATAGTATTTGCATATTAAAACCTTTGGTGTTTAAAAGCGGTACGGGTATTATAAATCTTTGATTGCCCTCTATGTTCACAGCAAGCATGCCCATATAGACATGCCTATATATACAATGGTGTGCAATGTTTCTACAATAAAGTGAGTAATTGACTAGAACCGTTAGAGATAATGTTATTTTGAACCCTAATGTGCAGTCAACTATTTATTTTCAACAGATAGAATGTCCTGTTTAATTCCAGGGAATGAGTTCCTTCAATGCATATACCGTATACATGTTAAAAATCTTCAAGTTCAAGCAGATCAGACTTATTTTGTTCCATCTCAACGACAAAACGTGTATGAGATGAATCTACACATGAGCCTGGACCATAATAGAGGCTATACGGTATGTGATGCTATTATAAGTCTTGATACACAACTTAAAGTGACCCGTAGAATAAGGTAATAGTTACATTGACCAGTCAGCGATAACTGTGGCTGCTGCAGTGGACAGAGCTATAGTGGCCATGCCTGGCTGGCCATTAGTATAATGCACAGAGTGGCAGACTGTGGGAGCGATGCCACTCCGATTTGGGGCAATTTTTATGTGTATTATAATCATAAAGATAACTATGCTCCACTATTCATATTGCATTTTGTGTGGTTATTTGCTTGGTGCTACGTCCCAGTTACTCCCATTCCATAACAACTCTTCCGAGTAATAACTAGAACACATTGTTGTTAAAGTACACATGTACTTTGAGTAAATAGTTGTTTCTGAAATACCGTAGTACTGTAATTTAATAGCTCACAAGACACTTTTCAGGAGATGTGTTTATAATTTATAGGAAAGGATTATTTGGATTGCTCGATATCCAAGATATATACACACCCGGTACAGGGCCGCCTCCAGCCACTCTATCCTAAGATGATCAATGTCTGTATATTTCTCAATGAACATTTCGCCCGTTACTGAGGTAATTTACGGCCGGCCGGTTCAGTCAACCACCAATTATTGCACATGCCTTGTGTGAGAAAGCCGCACTGGTGACTTAAACACGTAATGGAAGGGGAATTTCTTTAACTCTTTATTTCTTTATAGCCCTTATAGCATGTAACAATGGTGCATTCTGCATGTATGTGTGGCGATGAACGTGCCATCAGAACTGAGAGCACATCGTAGAGCCAGAGATAACACATGTATAATGTACACACGAAATCATACACATGATAATGGATGAGATCGACCCAGATAGCCGTTTGGCCCACAAACAGGATAAACAGTGACATGACAGCGTTTGTGATAGTTGGTAATATACACACATATATTTATATATATTATGATATATCATATATACATGTATGTATATCATATGTAACATGAGCTGGTTTGTGTTTCATTGTGCATCTAGTTAGATTACTATATAAAAGAATGTATTTCAGTTATATGGGTAAAGGATTTCTCCATGTATGTATAGCCTATTCCAGTGGAGTGTCTTGTTGAGACGGTAAATAATAGTTTAACATGTATTGGTATGTCCTGACTCCATATAGGGGTCCCTTAACACAGTAACTATACTATCACTACGAGTGGAAGGCAGTAATTGGGATGGACAAATAGGAGAACGTTTTATAGGTTTTACTAGATGAATGCAGTTGTTAAATATTCGCGATTACAGCTATGGAACATCTTGGTTCTATTGCTCATATTGATTATTGATGTGAAACCTATGATATAAAGAGAGCTACCAATAACATGGATTAGTGCTATGAGCTTAGGGACATCATCCCAATATCCGGATCAATAGAACTCATTATGACGACCCTCCTCTGATGGCCGACTGGAAGGTGAGGCATTTGGCTACTTACCAGAAGAGCAATGTGTGACCTGGGCTTAGGTCATGTCGGGTAAAGGCGGTGTGAGTGAGAGGGAGTCTGGCCACCCTAGGTGAATAATAAGCTTCCTTGCAGTGACTGGCTGCTTGTCTAGTTACTCGGAGAGACTACCTTCTCCTTCTGTTGCTTCTGCTGCAACCTCTATATGTTGGTATAAATGCATGCTGCGCACGTCTCCGGGCCCTCCTGTATGAATGAGCCCACACACCATTGAGTGGTCATATATTGGGTATTAAGGCACTAATTATCCTAATGCTTTTCCCCTGGCAATGCACCTGTCATATGCTGCCAATGTGCAGTGTGCGATATGGACAGTGACTGCGGTGCTACGATCTCTTCTCCAAGTGTTTGTGATGACTGTGGTGGCGGTGGTGGCGGTGGTGGTGGAGGTGGTGCATGTGTTGGTTGAGATGTAGATGTAGGAGTGGAGAGGCGAGCTTGCCGCTGCTACATTGGCTACTGCTAGAAGGAAATCAGGAGGAGTACAGACGGGATCCGAGAGGGCCATGCAGTGATCGGCTTCCGCCACGGCCTGTCCAGTCTTGTGTTGTATCTTTATTAGGTCTTTCGCTTGCAATCCATCGCAGCATTCGGTAATCAAGGGTTGATGCATGTACACTCTAATATTAAAACATGGGGAAAGTCCAGTAGGGGCTCTGAGCCTCAGATTGAAAATTACGGACTTTTTATTGATGCACTTTGAAAATTACTGACTTTTAAGGCCCTTTAAAACCGACAATCGAAATTATGACTTTTTAAAACCCTGCCTTGAACTGCCCTTAATTGAGTAGGGGGAAAAAGGATCTCCATTAAGGGTTCTTCCCGGGTTCTTCTTAGAAATATATTATGAGAGTGTATAGTGGGTCCAAGCTACCATCCACGCACCTGCGGGGGACATGACCCCTCAGCATTTTTTGTTGTTGCAAATATTGAGAATGCATTCTGCTGGTTTTTAATGCCCTCCAGGACAATCCTGGAAGATTGAAAATCGCATGATATCAAATTATTTTCACGGTTACTATAATAGCTAGAGTGTTTCCCGCAGAATAAAAAGAAGGGAATATCCCTGGACGAAAGAAAATGAAAAAACTGTAATAGTATAATGCACATCAGGTGAAGTCACATGACTTTTATACTGTGTACTAAACCAGTTGAGGGAAAAATAAATTGATATAGAGATAAATCATAACTTCATACGGCAATTAGGAAAATTAGGAAAATTATGATAAATTTAATCTTAAAAAATCACCCAAAAGGATGTAACATACAATTCACTTTAACACCATATTGTGAGAATTTGCCGGGAAAATGTGTATTTATATTTTAAATATTTGTTTCCCTATTTGGCATGCCATTTAAACGCAGGAGATTTTACCTCAAATGCATTGATGAATTCAAGATTAGGAAAGATTCTGGATCAATAAAATATATGGTTTATTGACATGTCAACAACACAATATGGACAAGCTGAAGGCAACAGGTCCAAACACACTGATTGAGGCAACCGGGGATCCCTTTTGGGGCTGGATGCTTTCTTGGTAATGATAAACTAGGACAGAATTTTAAGTTATGAGCTGCCCAGCCCGTGGAATGTATAATGCTTCTAGAATTCTTGATTTGAACATGTTTATTCAGATTAGAAATATTACAAAGTTGACCTTTGCTTTCCCATTTGACCATTACTAAACATTAATACAATACAATAATAATATAAAGTCGTTCACTATTTACTTAAGATGTATATTCTATTAGAGTAGATTGTCCATATCTCATATCATATAATTTTGATAATTATTCTATAATCAATTCCTCGTTTCCTCTTTCCTTTTTTCCCCTACTGTTATGTTACTGTCTGAAGAACAGAAGTTTTAGTACGAAATATTACAGGTTAAAAAGGCTGTAGGTTATTATCTCTGTTTGCTAAAATTTACCGTTTTAGTAATAGTGTTTTGCTGAACGCATAGACCATAAAATAGAAATTTTCTTTATCAATGGAAATTAGCTGGTAATGCATGCATTAAGCCACAGAACTATACATTATATTATAGTTCTGTGATTAAGCTGATATGACCTTACAGTATTTCATTTGCATAGATACACGGATTGCTGTTCGCAAAACCACCAAAAGTTTGGTATCTCAGGTTTATCCATTCAGGTTTCAAAAACAATTCTTACGTATGTTTGCCCTCAATATACCATTTAGCATTTTCCGCTTACTCCCCTCGCCCCTCACTCAATGGCATGGACAGTTCAATGGGGAAAAACGACCAGTCCAATTGCCATGAAGCTTCCAGGGATTGGTCCTTACTATAGAAGAAACAAATAAATGAAAACAAAAGATATGTTACCCTGTTAGTTTTATTGGTAGAGTCACTTGAAAAAAAACCGGTGGTTTACTATGGTAGTTCATGTGAATTTTTTTTTCTTTCAGGTTTTATGGAATAATAAAAAAATGTCCAGTCCGAATTAGTTTAGATTTGCTACACTTTTATTTGAGGTAATATCCCACAATTTAAAATAAACGTATAGGGGGACCACCGCTAATAGATTTATATAGGAACTTAGAGTAATATTCCTTCTACTCTGAGATAGGAATGACCATGGCTATTGTAGTTCAACTAGTGTTATGTAACATTACTTAACATTGTGTAAGCTCATTATATTTATATTATTATTAATTATCACCTATTATCACATTACTTATATTAGATCATTGCACTAGCAGCCGTATTTTCCCTATACCTTTAAATTTGTTTCTTTCTCCCTTGAACGCCCTCACTCCCCACAAAGCTACATCTTCCCGGCACTTGTTTTTAGATAAAGTAAATATATCAGTTGGTCCGTGAACCATGCATAACGTTATCAGTATATAACCACTCTAACTGCACACTTTTATTAACGTGGACCACAGATAGGATCTATTAAATGTGTCCTTGATCCAGCCCAACATGGCCATTCCAAGCCAACATTATGTTCATTTATCGTTGCGCGCGGTCTAAGCCTTCCATAACCCGTGCCTCTAAGTTGTAATGCTACATTTTCTTGACAATGCCAATTTTGCCAGTAGATCATTTTTCAGGTAATTGAAACTTAATATGATTTTTAATTATAGCGGACATGTTGTTTACTTCATATGAATTTGACTTGAGCTACTCCAATTACATATTTCAGGTCAGGTTTCAAACTAGTTTTACTTAAATTCCTTTTGGTGGGATCATTTCCCATAGGCCTACTAATTTTTAATAGAAATCTGTTCAATCTTGGTTCACTTGGTGAATTGATTACCTTTCTTTGGTAACATATTGAGAGAAATTTGCTCTCGTACAGGACTAGGGATGAATTACCAAATGCATGCCTTCATTATTATGACAGAAGTATGTGTGTGTGCGGGGTGGGGTGTAAATAAGGGAGCTCCATTGCCCTCAAACTTGATGCGACAGAAAATATATAGGACAGAAAATTTATCTGATTTTTAGCTCTTACCACATATTCTTCGCAAAGCTGGTTAATTAAATGTGTTTAAAAGAACTCCCATTCTACACCTAATTCTCTCAGCTCAGCAGCTGATGGCGGGGAACGCTATTCCATTACATCTGCGAAAGAGAACATGATATGAATACAAAATACTTGGTATACCTACTGTACCACTGCACAACATTTTAACTTCTCATGATTATATTCAATATTTCCATGTCATTACATGTTCATCAACACATGCAGGGAAACAATCGATCAAGCATGCCGAGAGATGCTCCGTACGTGCAAAGTTTATGTATAAGGCAGAACTTTTTTCTTCCCAATCGTTCACATAAATTTCATCACACTTTATTACCTCCATATATATATACCCCTGCAACCTGGGTTCTTGGAGGTCACTCAGTCCACACGTCCCCATACATAAACCTATCCACACCTCTGTATCTAACTCGTCCGGGGGACATATGGGACGACTTAACCTGTCAACACCCTTTTTCACTTTATGTCTATTTTATTGCTTGTGTTGTATATAAGGCCCAGTGTGGGCCATGTGAGTTTGTCACTCCCGGTTGACCATTCCTTGGATGATGATGTGAGCCTGTGTCTGGAGAATAAAGCCTTGCTGAAAACCATATTCCTCTTCTCTGATGTCTGACTAGATCGAGCGCGGGCCGAACCGTCTGAACCCCAAGGTCATGAGTACCTTCCCTACTTAAAGTTACTTATATCGCTAAGTCCCTCTTCTGTGCTAAGCTGCCGCGCTACCCCTGATAGCTGACCATTGGAATGGACTATGTAATTGAGCCTAACTTAGAACAACTTTGGGACGAATCGGCCCCCAGTAACCAATCATCTCCCCCTCTTCCTCCTAGCGGTCAAATAACGAATACCATTAATTCCCACTCCAACAATATATATATATAGAGAGAGAGAGAGAAAGAGAGAGAGAAAGAGAGAGAGAGAGAGAGAGAGAGAGAGAGAGAGAATGGATCGATTTTCGACGTCGAAAATCAACCCATGGGTCACATGTCAGCAATAGGAAAATGACCCACCCCATCGAAAAATGACACACCCATTTATGCAGAGTCTCGTCCAATAAATTTTCGATTATTGCCGGCTCGTCCCATTCTCTCTCTATATATGTGGGTATCGCTTTCAAAATAGTATACATACTATAGTGCCTTACTAATTTACATTCTTGCGCCAAAATGATGGTTCAACGAATCCTAAAGAGAACTGTTACACTTGAGTGACATTGTATGTTACTCGCATACTTGGAATTATCATGAATTATTACTTTTGTGATGCACTACTAGTGCTTGGGTTTAGAGGGTTAATATTGCGTCAATGTAAACGTCACCCACCGGCTCACGTATATATGTAGTCTGCACATTATATAAAATATGTCTTACAATCGGTGCTCCAGCATGATTTCAGAAGATTTTTCTTTATTACGAGAACTTCATTATTCTCTAATTTCCGTTTTTGTATGACCAAAAGCTTAAAATGTAGCACCAATATTAATAAGACATGGTCTCTGAATAGTATAAACTGTCACGTAGTTAAAGATCAGTATAAGTCAAGCTGTTAATAAGATAAAGTGTATAAACGAAAGCAAAAATTAATATGTTGATGTTTTTCTATTTTCTATTCGATCGTCAAATGAAAACGTGTGACGGACCTATGTATTTTTCGATGTAGACTGGTCCAGGAGAGAGATGAGATTTGTTGATATATTGAATAAAAAGAAGTTGTCGCAAAAAAAAAGAAAAAAAGATCAATATACTACATAAATAGAAATGTCCAAATATATCCTCTGTCGAAAACGATGTAAATCTAAACAATAATCGTTTATATACGAGTTTTTAAATCGATAAAACATGTTTTGATGCTTTAGTATAAAACCCCACCCCCCATCCCCACACCTGGTGTTCGGTGTCGTTTTTACTAAAATGTCACGCGGGGATTCAATAAGTTCGTTACATTCCGCTTGAAACAATTAGCAAATAACGGCACCTTTAACTATATTGATATTTCATTCTAATATCTTTCTCCCCCTTTTATATTTAATGTGAACTTGTGCTAAATGAATAAATATGTAGATTGGTACCAAATTGATTTGACATTTAATGATTGCTAGAAAAAACATTGGCTCGATAATGGCTTTCGGAGATAATATCTGATGTGTTGGCATTGCCTGTGCAACACAACTAATTCCAAATTGATTATGTTATGATAATAGGCTCTAATCAATCAGAATAAAATGTCTGGAAAATTCCCTCCCTTGAACTATTACCAGATAACTCTTAAATGTGTTTAGTAACTTCATTGGTGGTGGCATGAGCGCTTTCATTTTTTATATTCTCGGATACTAAAGCGTAAATAGTTAACTAAGTGGCAGTCGTTTAGGAGACCTCAATAGCACAACAAAAGATACTGGTTTAACCTTTTTGAATCACCTGCCAATTCAATTCTGCCTCGTTTATTCATTTTTTTACCAGGAATGTATACCGAGGCACCATTTCTTAAAGGAGAACGTACTAATTACTTAACTTAAACCATACAGTTTCTACCTATCTCGACTGCTATTAGCGCATCGTTTGTTCGAGTTGTTAATAATTTGTTACAAAAGTAGATATGCAAAGTTAGCTAAGAATCTTACACCGTTTCGTGCCTTAGAAATGTAAATGGGTCGTCGTATATATATATTATGGGTTTCTGGGTACCAAGACACGCGTCAATGCCCGACAGCTGTCAAGAAACATCTGGGTTGGAACGACCTACCTACGGGAGTTGAGAAAATCTATAGACATGTTCAACCAAGACTTATACAATTTTACACATGTAGGTGATTATGACTCGCTTATTTTTTTAATTCAGATGCTTGTACCATTGTAATTTAATGCAATCTTCTCGCATTTTGCTCAACATTAATGACATTTATTATAAGACTATAAGGAGCGATTTTCGCTTGCGGCTGGAGTGGGGTCATTCTCATTCAAATGCCGATTGAGGTCACCTCAGACGTCCTTGAGTGAATCCTTTGATATAGCTTAACATATTTCGCTCTAGTATCAAAGCGAAAGAGATTAAATGGCCAAGCATGCATATTTTGAAAGATAACATGCATGATATTACTTTAAAGCAACACTACCCCGAATACGTTACATATGCATTTGATAAAGTTTGAAAGAATTTCAAAGCACTCGTATTCTGCCCGCCACAATTTGGATTGTTATACTTTCCACGCACTATTCCATGGGTTTAATTGTATTTAACCCATTCCTTGTCGTCAAACAGAGTGTGATGAGAAATTTACATTAAGATTAAGATTGAGATCTTAAAAACTATGTATTTTATATACATGGAGGTGTGAATGGTGCCATTTCAAAATATAAAGTTGAACAGAAAACGCTTTTGACTTGCAGTTTATACTTATATAAAAACACATAAAGTTTTATAATCGACAGAAATATCCTCGACATTTACAGATTCTTCTTTTTCAAATAATGACATTTGGAAAATCCACGAAAAAAACCATAGCGGTTGTCTAACGATCCCATTGATTTATAAGTATGCTCATCTCAAAAGTATTGTGACGTGATCATAAATTCCCATTCAGTCTAGGCCCAAAGTTGAGAAAGTCCCTTCCATCGAAGGGAAAGCCTCTCGCCTCAAACCCCAAACATGCGCAAAGTGCCATTATAATTCCATTAAGACCGCAAAATGTCATTATATTCCCATTAAAACGCCGAGTTCTAGGCAGGGATAGCGATTAGCGAAGTAGGCTGACATTCTATTCTTATCTGATCTGAGGGTTTGGACCTAGAGTGCATTGAATATTCAAAACAAGCGTGAATGAACACCTAAAAATGACCGGTTAGTGAAATTATTAAAAATTATTTCAAGTTTTTGCGCCCTTTGACTTATAATAGGGTTGTGTTTCGTGAATCTAAACTCCGGCGCCATCCCATTAGATATAGTATAGCTATCAATTTAAATGTAATGTTCACTTAAAATCAGGCTTCTATCTTCTCAATAGTGACCTGATGTTTATCGAATACATAGAGACTTGACTTTGGTAGAGAGAAATGGTGGTGCGTGAACAAACCACCAGGCGTCTCCTCACCACGGCATGCATGCCTCCAGTGCAGACTACTACATGTGACCACCACATCCCACCACATCCCACCACATGCACCAACTGCCGCCTGCAGCTACCCCGGGCAGCACCTCTCCTACCATGTCCTACACTTGATACCAGCACACACACCGTCCGTCTTTCTCCCCAGTCTTATTTGCTTTATCTCCCCGTCTTCCTGTTTTACTCCTCTTCACCCACAGTTCTCTCCATCCCGCTGGCTAGGTTCCCCATGCAAGTCCGTCATTTCTATTTGGATCTTTCTAACAACCTTCCTCCTGACCTTATGCACCTGTCCAATGTCATCTTCACCTCTGCGGGTGATAGACTTTTCTTTCCAAAGAAACGTGTGATGCGACAGGGATATATATCCTCTGATTCTCACTCATAATTAGTCTCTGTAAAGCAGAAATATACAATGTATAGGCCTGCACACCAAAGCTAAAATAACATTTGCAATCTTATGTCGTCAGGGCTGGTCAACTATTTTATTTAATGATTTGGGTATTTCCTATATTTTCCTCGAATGGTCTTCTCAATTTCCTGCTGTCCCTGCATGTTTATACATGCACGTATATAGATAGAACGTCTACTGTAATCGACCAGTTTCTCATCTCATTTTTTAATTTACAATTTTCATTGGCCACCATACGTGTATTTTTATTTCATCTGTTTTCCATTAACCTACCGACACAAGTTTTTTCTGATCCCACCTGAAGCCAATATGGTTCAAGTGTGAAGTCAACAAATTAATTAGTCTACCCTCTCTGTGAACATATTTTTCTCCTTTCCTCCCAATAGCGACGGTCATCGAATTCCAGCCTACAACATGGTGATTAGACGTTTATCAGCTCCGCCCATTCCTTCTTCCTTACAAAAACAATCGGGCTTAATCGGTGTTTACAGGTCACGATGGAGGTGCTTTCCTGGATGAATGCTTGTGGACTATCTCTCGGTAAAGTTGATGACTTGGACAGACTGTTGACCCAATCCGACTAGGTTTGTACTCAGCACTGATGAGCTCACATTATTATCACGCGGGAGATTCGCCTAGTATATTATGTTAATGACATTTTTCACATAATGAAAGTTTTGTTCCAGCGATCTGGATCAAGCGATTTTCTATAATTATACTACCAAGAACAACCAAGTTGGGCGACATGATTTGCGCCCGTAAGTTTATTGTCGGTGTGGTGAACTGGTGATTTAGTCATACATGTATGCATGATCATACATGATCAAAGCATTCTCCTCACTTCAGGTCATGTTTCGCAGTTTGGTGAAAAATAAGTCAAATTTATGTTCTGTCCCCAAAGCTCTGAATATTAAGTACATATACATTACAAATATGAAAACAAGATTATCCGCCATCATCGTCTGTAGTATTTATATTAAATATATCAGTGTGTTTCACAGTACAACCCTCTGCAAGAGACGAAAGAGTTGCTTGCAGCCAACAAATTTTAAGATTTAAGATTTTAATTTTAAGATTTTTTTAACAATCTAATCGGCAACAGAGAAAAAGCTATAGCCTGTCTTTACTGATTATTTAACTATCGGACATAAAGATATTCTTACATTGACTGCACAATGACATCAATATACCCGGAATTTCTGTCAAGGTAAGCGTGCGCATTGAACAAATCTACATGTACACGTATAACATAGCAGGTTACACCTAACATTTTGCATTTGCGAAAATGATTTCCCATAGAAATGTGAAATACCTTGACTATACCTACGCCGATGTATACAGTTAAAATCATAATCTTTCTTTGGTAGTTCATGTATTAGATATTCACATATTTGTGTATTTTTAAAACAAACAAAAACGAGCCTGGGGCAACAAAAATGCAACTGTTTTTTTGTGAAATAAAGGAACCTTTGGGATCCATTGAATAATAATGATAATTATGTGTAATACACTGAAATAATGTATAAATAAATTTACAAACATAAATAACATATAAGAGACACAAATTGCCATGAACTTTTTTGTATTCATGCATTGAATAAATAGTTATACACAATTTGGGGTGAGCCGAACGCGTGTACATGTACCGTCCCTGTCATGTTTTGCACCAGGCGTAAGGGCGGAGCATGAGGTCCATATATTGATTGTTTTACAAACTCGACTGAAATTAAGGTGCAATTCGTTTGAAATTAAAATGGTCCAGGACGACGAGAAAAAAATGTGGAGAAGGCTTTATGACGACATTGAAGAACTATTAATCGTTGCAAACAAACTATAGAGTCGTACATTTTACCTCCACCCTTACTCAGGCTATAACTTTCGTATATCTCGTTACACTACTGAAAATATTCTCCTGTTTTTCCTGTTTTTCCTGCTTTTTCATTCCCATGTTCTTAGCATTGTAAAAGCCAAGAAGGCAGGAAATTGAATAAAGTCTTTGCAAAAAAAAAGAAAAAAGGTGCAAGTCGCGAAATCTTAAAGCTATACAGGGACTAGTGGGATAGATTAACAACTAAGGGGGAGAGGGAGGGAGAGCGCGAGAGCGGGGAGAGTTGAGTGACAAGTGAACAATAGACGATTATATCCGCAAGATTATTAATTATAGCCGACTAAATAATTCAGCACATTTGTGGTGTACATGTATACGTGACATGGACTCAACCACTTGTGAACCTAAAACAATTGTGGTCACCACAGTGTGGGCGAAGTCCTACATGTCCTCATTGTAAGTCAGCACAGGTGCATCCTAGCTACGCGTAAATTGATCCAATACAAGCCACACTGAACCTGTTGTACACTGGGCGCAAATTCCATCCACTGGCGCTTCCACACCTACCGCCCAAGACATGGCGAATATGCCCCAACTGAAAGGGTCTACACTATGGATATATTCTGAATCTGTAAACTTCGTGAGTCTCTCTCACCGACAAGGAGCAAGTCGAAGTGGATCAGATATTTTATTCGGATCAATATAATAGATGTAAAGTGCAAGAGAACAACATGTTATCTGCATGAGAAGATCTAGGTGAACTGGGGACGCGGAGAACTATTGTACCTTATTTGTTATGTCACTCTTCTTTTTGTTGGCCCCTGGATGGGACGCGGTGACGTTGTCTAACAAATATATCAATTTCTCTAATAGACGTGACCTCTGTACAGTGGAGAATGACCTTGAGGGTATCCTAATGGTCTCTTTTAAATCTTCACGTCCCAAATGCCCACTGGAGCCAGAGGGCTGTGCAGAAATCAATCACAACATGACGTTGTAGGCTTACAGCTTATACTGGCCGATGGTGGAGGCGTGGTAGAGAGTGGCAGGTACGACCTGGATGCGGCTAAGGCCCTGGATGAAGTTATAGAGGAGCTTTCAGAGCCTTTCAAGTCTGCAGGCTTTCGTCCTTCCACTGCTAAGTATTTTTACAGTAGATCCGAGTGCTGCGGATGGATGCTCTGTACATGGCTCTATATCTTTTTAGTCTTATTCTCTGCATTGAGAGGATTTTGGTGCATAATGAGGATGGCGGCATGCTCTAATAAGAAATTTCATAACAGGTAATTATTTCTTCGGGGGAGCAATCATCAGACCCATATGGTGTCTCCTTTGGTTATTTTGTAATGTGCCAGCTTATATCATATAATATGACACGCGCTACTTAGTGTTTCTAGATTCTTCCATTTTTGCCATGCCTTCCAGCGTCCCCTACTCTTGTAAACGTCCATGAGATGGCTTAATATGAATCGTCTGGAGGGTGTTTGAATGATATTGGTGTAGCATGGTACACATGGGTAATCGGTTTGGTTCCACGATCTTTGAGAAGATCCGTGTATGGCGGATGTATGGACTGGCAAATAAGCCGCGTCACATACGCCAAAGGCAAAAAACCCTTCTGAATTAGGCAAACGGTGCAGAGTAAAAATATATCTGGCTTTGATTTCACAAAGCATCAATATCCGAGCACGAGAACGTGTAAAGTAGGCAGGAAATTGGACGATCTTTTTACACGTGAACACCCAGTCACCTGACTAGGAACCAGTCAGTGATTCTTCCCCGGTCTCCATGTACTGGGTTTAATGCGGTTGATATAAAACATTAAAAAATCAAAGGAGGTTTGCAATGTCGTACCTATCTTGCCAAATACCCCAATCCCTTATTACATGTAAGCATCAAAGTCTTTAGAGCTAAGGCTCAGACATCGTTGCGCATTCTTATAACGATTCAACATGTTCTCTACATCCTTCACCCTAATTGGTAAAGGAAATATGTCCTTAGAGGCAGGCAGAATTAAAGTCGTCGTATCTGCTGATTCCTTACTAATGCCAACAAAGGTTCATATGACTGGCGATCCACGGCTAAAGATTATAGGAAGTAAAGGTTTATCAACGAGATAAGAGTATTGCGTCTGTATTTCTTATTAATCATATTGTTCACGGTGAAGCTTAAAATCGTGTATCTAAATAATTAATCAAATATAATGTTCTGTTTTTCTATTTTCTATAATCAGTTCAGATCAGTATTCATGAACATATTGACTACTTTGCCGAGTTTAGATGTACCAGGGAGTTTAGTTAATACCCCTGGTCTTACGTATTTGCACTGTTTATACACATAGTATCAAGTTGTTTTAAAACATTATCACTTCATCGAAACTCATTTTATATGATTTTAATTAATCATATGAAACACATTACAAGAGCATAGTCCACAATATTATGGATGCATACAGATAAGGACGAATTTTCAGCATACGTATACTGTATTATTGCGACCCGTTTTTCATTGTAGATGTGTCCCTGCAGTATATCATCAGCAAAGGCGAGACTAGATTATTTGCTATTTTTTCATGTATTGCGGTGATGGTATATATGGCCATATGTTGCCCATGTGACTTACCACGAGACAGATTTATAGGACCAGCTGTCACAACGCCCGTGGATGATATTCCAAGGCAAGCTGATCTCGCTGACGACTGTTAGTAGTAGAGGAAATGTATGTATTTATCAGGCCACGTGGCTGTATACATGTTTAATCCCGCTTAATTGGCGCAGAGTGGAGCCGGTGATGTGCTATTTACAACTGGTTTATGAATAAAACAATATCAGAACCACTGAGTCTTTATCATTATGGGCAAGAACATGATATCTGCGATTTTTTTTCTTCAAGACTTGGATTAGTCCAAAAGAGGCATGTAAAATGTAATATATGTAATATATGTATCAACATATGGAAATTTGCTACCAACTGATATTCAACATACACGAAGTTTTTTGTATCAAACGCTTAGTAGACATGTACGCATTTATTCGATCAATTAGTCATCATATAATAAACAAATACACGTGTAACACCACCTGATTTATTACCGAGCATATGGGCATTTTAATTAGCAATCTATTTCAGCAGAAGAGCTCTTGCAATCTGACGTGACAGCCTTTCCCAAATAATTGGAATAGATATATTGACAGCCCATGAATTCATTTCTTGTAAGAGCCTTGGTGAGTATGCAACCGCCGGATTATTGCCATCAGTGAGCCAATTCCCGAGGGTACTGTGACCATTTACCTCTGCCAGAGATGATTAGTGTGCCAGCTATTCATAGCAATATTAGTCCTACGTGAGATTCAAGTGTCAGTAATGGCCGATGTGCTGTATATCATGTGTCAGAATGCGTTCAATTAATGAAATGTATATTGGTGGAAATGGTGATGTAGCATGTTCCAAGATACTTCCATCCTGAAGAAATATACCCCAGTAATTTGATTGGTTTTGACTAATTTTAAATCATTGAATTTCCCCACAATATATAACTTTATTACGTTTGCAATATTCACCAGGTGGATCGTTTGTTAATAAGGGACGTATCGAAAAGAAATTAAGTGGTGGTCATGACCTATTACAATTATAGTAACCTAGCAGGTTTGTGGTAAACTATGACGAACTGGGTCAACGAAATAGCCTCTCCACAAACAGTAACATAGGAACAATAGGCAGCGCTGCTATTACTTAAGTAGACACCAATAGATTATAAGTGATCTCGGTCAGCCAAAAGTGCACCTACGCCTGTACAGTGTTTTAAGAACATAGAACATATACTTCAGCTCTCGCTGATAAGGGGTTACATTGAATTGTTCCATTATGAAACGTTGCACTATATGCCGAGTTGATGTTATTCAATCCACAACGGATGAGTTAACTACAACCTTATTTGAAACTAGAAAGGAGCGGATATATTTAAACTTCCCTAAAAAAATCCCTAAATTACACTATGCTTGCATCCATTATCAAACAATGTCTAGCAATACCGTCTCAACGACACAGTAAACAAATTAAACTTCCTTATATCATGTGAAATAATGATATAATCATGATATGGCAATCCATATCCAAGCTACTGTAATTTCAAACATTACGATAACTTGTACATTTGTAATATCATTGTTAGAACGATTATTTATTTATTTATTATTACCTCCTCGTTATCATCACCATTTGTTGCCCAGTCACTGTATTATGAAATCATTGTCATTAATTTCTAAGGGCTAACCGGAAGACCTAGCTACTATGTAGAGGCAAATGTCCTTTTCTGTATCATTATAACTGAATAAAAGTTGAATATATAGGCCTATAAGTTGTCGTTACGCTGAAAATAATCTACTTTGATTGACGATTTAAGGACACAATATCCAGTCCACCACAGCATATATATACGGTACACATTGAATTGAAAAAACAATGCCCATCCAATCGGGTAGGCCCTACCCATAACAGGAGCCGGCATTTGGAAGATCTTCATTTTTAATCTTGACAGGTCAACACGGGAGACTTTTACTTCTTCCCAGCGCCAACAAATAGTTCTGTTTGCCTATCTCATGGATCGATATTCTTTTTCCACCGTGTAAGTCATCGTTCAATGTTTCTGTAAAGTGAACTTTGCTGGACTTGGCTGGACGTATTGATATGTCCATGCACTGACTGTTATACTGTTACTGGACGTTACATTGTCTCACCACTTATATTACCAATTAAGTGAACACATCCAACAACAACGTTGGAACAACAGCAAACCTTACTGTGATGTTTTATTTCAAACTTAAATCCCACTTATGGATGTAAACCTGCTGCCGCGATTTCTACTGTCGCACATATATTATATAAGAAATTGGTCATAATAGGGGGAAGTCTGGGGTGAAGGTATCATCTCACAAGATTGGACATGCCAATCATTTGAACTAAATTTAGAATCCAGGATAATGTCGAGGTCTAGGACCTGCATCAAAGCCAACAGTGCTGTCTCGTGACGAAACAGCCGGGAGGACCCGAAGATGTCACGAGCATCTCCTTCGTGATCTTTTCATAGGGGACTTGCATGTGTCACGGCGCTTGTCAGTCACAATGCATGCTGGGATAGAGGTCATCTGACCGGTATAGACGTTCATATATAAATTTCCATAAAGAACTAGACAATTTTCTCACCAGTTTGATTAGTCGTGCAAGGTAGTACTGGAATGATGCGAGGAATCTAAATTCCGACTATATGATGCGAGGATATAGTTCCCAGTCCATACACATCTGACATGATATCCTTGCATCCTTTAATATGTTACACCAACCACATATAGCAAATATCAATTTTCCCAGTTCTTATATTTTATATTCATTTAGAACAGACTATTGCAATAGTTTCTACTGGGAACTTACAAAAACTGCCAGAATGGGAAAAATTCCACAATCGCTTATAAATATGAGTGGGAAACGATGCCTCCTTGAACAATCAGATTCGAGAAGCATGGTTGTGTACACTCCAGTCCGTCCGTATTGATTTGATCATTGTGATGGCGTGCTATTCAGAATATTGGCACTAAACAGTCCCCTAGGGTCCATGTTCGAGTTATAAACGGTCCTATTGAGAATATTCCCTACATTATTCTGTACCTCTAGAGACTCATGAGATCGTCTGAGCAGGTGCATCCTTTGAAGCATGCATGGGAGAAGTGATTTTCTCCCATATAGCCATCCTAAAAAAATCACCTTAGTGTCGACGTGATCCAATAGAAAAGTAAAACTCTCTTGATACTTTGAAATGACCTCCACGTGTACGTGTCTGTTTCACAAGGCTCTTCTTAAATTCTACACATTTCCAAATGTTCCTCCTGCGTTGAAACGGGGTTGGAAATCGATTATTCGTTAGTCTTGAGGGCACCAAAGGAAAATGTAAACCAATCTCCTGGACAGACTACCAGCCGAACGGGTGACTTAACATAGAATATTCCTTATTGATGTGTCTATACTTCATCTGTCCCTTTCACAAGATAACAGTATTGGTACCTATATATAACAATATACATATTACACGTGCACTCACAGAAGCAATGCCCCAAGTGGCCATCATTATATATTATATAGTATGTGGATAAATCCAAGACATATATTATATACCACTATATGGTATTTTACCATCACTTCACTCAAGCAGAGGAAGGGCCCTGCTTTGTGCTTTATGACAAATGAGCGCACACGGCATTCATACTCTTTGACATAACCATCTCAGCCCTACATACCTTGATAGATGAAATTCTACATAACTTCTATGGAACGATATGATAGATGGAGAGCTTGAAACATCCGTTGAACGGTTCAACTCAGTAATGATTGCAGATGGGCTTTCATTGAGGAACGGAACTCGTGATGGTGCAACATATATTTTTAAACAGACGCTGTCACTATCCAGAATTAATTGTGTCGACAAATCACTTGAAGTTTATCTACTTCGATGTACTTTTTTGACGTCCACAAACATGAAAGTGTGCGTGCGCCACCTTTTTCTGCATGCTTGTTTGTTGTAATGCATACATTGCAATATATTATATATTTCACATATATACGGGTTATTGCATATTAGAACAGAAGATATATAATAGTCGAGCCCGAGTGCATTGGGTTTTTCTATGACTACGGCCAAAGGCCGACTTGAAGGTCATTGACAAAATAATGCACAAGGACGACGTCTGTTCTTACCTTTTTAGACTATGTTTGGGCCGTCAAACTGTAAGGTGCAACCATTATTGTCTTTATTTAGGGGCATTCACTCAATTTAAGGTACTTAAATGGTGGTTAATTCTAACTGCTGGAAGTGTCTGCACTGGTGAAAATGCATTACCAGCTACGCATGCCCATATAGGTCCGGGTATATAGGTTTGAGCTACAGTTGATGTTCCATACACTTTATTTGCCACAATTAAGGTGGCTATATGTACATGGAACATCGTGCAAAATTTTGATGAAGAAGTCGTAATTTATACTCAATTTAGTTCATGTCTTTGGTATTTCCTGACGGGGACTTTAAGGTGTTTGTCTTTGAGTCAGTAATTATATTGTAGGTATGTTTATAGCTAAGAATGTAGCTTTAAATCGCCTCGATCTCTCCTCGACAAGCAGCACCCTACCACTATTCCGCTAGGAATAGCTCCGCTATGTTTATCAAGTCACATGACCGGTGCCCTGACCAGAGGGAAGAACGACGTATATACCGAACCTCCTTATGATCGACCTGTTTTCATGCTTTTTTTTGCTGAAACTTTCTAACCGATCCCAGAAGCTAGCTTGAGTGGAGCAAGGTTCAAATGAAAAACTGTTTCGTTTAATGAATAATTAAAAAGTTATCACAAACCGTGTATTCGAAGCGAGGGCTGTCAACAATGGCCGCCATAATGAAAAGTAGAACAGAGAAGAACCACTGCCGCTCTAAGCCAATCAGATCATGAGATGCGATCACATGACCATGGGCACAATGACGTCATATATAGCGGCAGGCCGCGGAAGCCCTCCGATCAGAAAAACAAAGCTCATAGACTTTTTTTGCAGGTAGAAAATCCGTGATTGTCATTTATTCCATTAAAAAGGTAATGAGATACAGAATCGAATCCTAAAATCTAAATATCTGCTGTCATCTTATGTGGAATCATAAGATCGACAGCAGATCTAGCAAGGCAAAACGCCTGACAACTCTTGGTCTGGTTTTGAACGTTTAATTTAGTAGCTGGGAAACTCCCGGCTGGTTTGCGAGGGCCGTTTTTGCGACGATCCTTTATTTTTAAATATAAAAACAATATTAGGCATTCAGATCTGCTGAAATATAACCAATTTCCTTCACCCGAATTGAATATAGCCCTCTCGGCTCCCATATCATGGATGGGCCCTAGCGTCCGACGGTTGGGCCCTAGCCTCTGAAGGTGGGTGGGCCCTAGCCTATGAAAATATGCGAAAGTGGGCCCTATAGATAGTGTCGTTGGGCCCGAGCGTCTGTAGACCCCTGTGCTAGCTCCTCACACTAACTGGACGGGTCTTGAAATGTCCTAGAATATAAGAGGGCCGCCCGTTTGAGTATTCAAATGCCATGCACACTGGTTATTATAGCGCCTTCATTGTATGGAGGGAGATTAGGGTGAAGCATGTCTCCTTTCACTTGTACTCCTGAAGGAATAAACATAATATAACCCAGATATTGTGTATTCACACACTATGGTTGGTTGTCGTCGATGGCTAACTATGCACACGTCTCAGATTAATCAATGGGACAGTCTTGTCACATTTGTCATAGCTAGTTTTTCATTTCACGAGAATCTGGAGTAATAAAAAATCCCGCTTATCATAATTGCAATCACAGAGTCTGAGAATCAATCTGTCTCTCTGATTACCCCGAGTTTCAAACTCAAGTTTCGTATTAATGATTTTGTTGATTAGATCACGTGGATCGTGACTCCTCTCAGACCGTTTGCTGGTGTTAATTTGCGACACAATTATTTGGTTTTGAAGATTAGCTGTTAACAAGTTTATCTTCTAGCCCTCATTAAGTATCATACAGATTAAACCTTAAAAGCACATGTTGAAATGACGGCTCTATGGCACAACGGTCCAAAAACATGGCATCACACTGTCATCAGTAAAAGTCTCTGGAATTTACCATCGAAGCCGTCTAAAATTGGCAATAAAATCACAGATGTCAAACCGGTGTGAGATCGCGTCTGAATTTGCCATGCTTCCCTCGTGAGAGGCTTCTTAGATACCTATTCAGTCGCCGAGCTTTAAATTGGCAGGAGATTGGTTTCCTCGGATCATCTACTTAGAGCAACACTCCCAAGAAAATTTTGTTAAAGAGTCTTACCTTTTCACAACCCCTGGCATTTCTATTACTGGGACATGTTATGTATGGGTAAGAAGACATGGTTTCTCAAGGCCCGTCTGCACTGTTGCTAAATTCTAATCGTTGAAAATACAATGCACCAAGTCCAGAAGAAATCGAGAGTTCTAACCTTTTTAGAACATGTTTTAGCTGTCAAACTTAAAAATTCAAGTACTTCACAAATACCTTTATTTTGTAAGCATTCATTCCACAAGGTGATAACCATAAGGGCATTGGGCATTGAAACTTCTAATCGTAGAAGGTGTCCGTCTCCTATAGCTGGCTCAGTACTACTTGATATTTACGTACATACACGCATACATGGGCAATTTATTAGCAATACATTGATTTTCTGAAATTGACAATGATTGGTCACTTTACATGTACGATGGGTGGCTAGAGGCATACTTAAATAATGTGTGTTACAACCGCCTCGGCTGAGGCCGACAACCCCGTGACAGTCACATGACTTCCTCACTCAATCACAAAATTTTAATGTCCTTCCTCGGATCTATACAGACATTCTGCTTCAACAGAATATCCGCCAAATATCGTTAGCGTGGAAAGGAGTGGCTTTCTATGTGGTCCAGTTCTATCAACATTTCTAAAGAAAAGTCACGATTTAGATCAGAATTAAGGCTCGAATACCGTATATTACATTTATTTTGTTTCATAGAACTGCAGTAGTTGAGAGCTGAAAGTCCTGGTTTGGGCATGCAATTGGAAGAGTGAGATTGTCGATTTGATTGCGCAGTTCCCGTGTAGAAGGTCAGGCAAATGATTTTAGGCTTCACACAGTATGCTATGTTTGCTCCAACCAAAATGCCAAGGGTCACCTGATAACAAGCTCATTGGCCTTAGTAAAAGCCAAAAGGCATATAACGAAATCGAAGTCTCCTTGAACGGAGATAATGCTTATTGATAAATGATCAGATTATCCATCAGGTAATCGAGGTCAAATATATGGCCAGTGGGGAACTCGTGCACGTGTACCACTGTCATCATGCCCATTGGTGTCTGTGGGACCCAAGATCGATTGCAGGTCCTTTTGCGAGGAGCTTCCAGTAGCACGGGTGGGATGGTGATCCCTGTAACGCGTGTTACCTCATCACATATGGCGATTTTGAGGTGCCCATTCAAAACTGTTCGCTAAGTTTTAGCACCTTTTCCATTCATATAAGTTATTAATTCATACACTATTTGAGGCATAATACAACAACGAATATCAAATTTACTTTAACTTAAGCAATATATAAGTAGAAAATGTGTAAAAGGTGTTTTTATTTTCATGGGTGATCCCCGTAACGTAAATTGGTGATGCCTGTAAAGCAGAAACACAGTTTGTAAAGGATGCCTGTAAAGCGTAATTATGTGAGAAGTGATTGCAGCAAACTGTTATTTTTTCTTAGTGCCATATGACTGTAAACTCTTATGAACTGTCTTTAAACATACTGTAATAACCTTCCATGTATGGGCGATTTTCATGAAACGTTGACAAGTGCTCTAGGCCTATTTACACGTGGAAACAGAATATTAAAGTCTAAGCGTCATATCTCTTCTAATATATAGAATAGTTGTACAACCATACAACTTTAGGAAAGCCAAATAGACATGTCGGAATATTAAATGTTTTTGAAATTTTAAACAGTCACTGAGGTATAAGCATACATATTGACTCACTGCATTCAGGTACAATGTTATTATTTCGCCGAAAGGTGGATTATAACAGACTTGTCAAGTATAAATTGCAATAATGTATTAGCAACAATTAAGGAAATCAGCAGAAATTATATTCATATATATTCATCTAATTTATTTAGAAATGAGGGGGGTGTTTTCAGGAATACATACATACCATTTGTAGGTTTGTACGATCAGAATTAACAAAGATATGACATAAACAAAAAGCGTGAAAAACATCAAAATTGTAATTAAATTTCTGGAATCGATCCCATACAATATACATGTATTGGTTTGATATTTTGGGATATGCAATTGGCTAGCTATATTGATGTTCCAGACAAAATCACCTACTGCCTGTGAGGTCAAACAATTTTCTCTAAAACCATGCTGGTGTCTAGATAAATGATTGTTATCTTCAAAAAATGATACAATCGGGTATAGATCAGTTGCTCTAGTATTTTACCGCAAATGTGACTTTGCCCAATAGGACGAATAATTATTCTTACAGAGACTAACATCACCTTTTGGGGGGATCAGGGTTACAATACTAGTCTTCCATCCACTCGGAAATATTCTCGTTTTGATACATACGTTAAGCAACCTGGTCAGCTGATTTAGAATTGCTGACAATAAAACTTTGTACAGTTTAGTTGGAATTTTAAGGCAGCCTGAAGACTTAGATGCATCAATCGATTCAATTAGCTCAGTTACCTCACCAACACCAAGATCGTTGTCAATTCTAAAATGATCACCATCCATTTGTATCATTGTATCTATCGGTCTGTCTTCAATTGCTAAGTTAATATTACAGAAGAAATTGTTTATAAAGTTTGAACTATCTCGTTCATTCAATAAATACAACACCATCAGTATTCCGAACAAATTCAATTCCATCAGTAGAACCCTTAACAATACTTTTCAAACATCTCCAATATCACATAGGGTTATGATTGTTATGGTTTAACTCATTTTGATAATAATTGGACTTCGCACGGATGACAGCTCAGTTAACTTCATTTCGTATGAGCTTGGTGCGTTGATGAATGTCGTTGTCCCGTACCAATTTGAACCAATAATCACGAAATTTCATCATTCTTACCAGACCATTATTGAAATAATTATGAGGAAGACTTCTGATATTCCACAAACACTGATCGTTGTCGATTAATATCTGAGCAATAGATGACTGACTTTCAGGTCAATATAAGCTATATATAATCGAAACATCCCTTGGTTTAAACTGATACACTTGAGGTGTCTCAATCTTGAAGCACCCCTATATAATGGGTCAGATTTTCAGAAAATGTACAATTGGCAGCTTTACACGTTTAGTAAACTCGGCTAAATCAAGCTGCAATTTGGTCGTTACTAGGTAAATTCGAGTATGTTCGGCATTGTATTGATTATAGCAATCTGTTTGGTTAGGTTGAACTGTATTTTGAACTTTATTTTCATCTGAAATTTGGGTTATTTGAGAGGATTGGCGAAGTTGAATTGTACATTTTCTGAAAATCTGACCCATATAATGCATTTCTGGTAAGGTTTCCTACGAATCTCTATATATCACACTATATTAAATGAGAGAGACGAGGGATGCGGTTACAACGGCGTCCAAAAGTCCGCCCTTTATTCAATAAACAAATAAACAAAGAAAAATTTTTTTCCTCAATGTGAATATGATGTTGCGTACATGGCTGCTATACCCGAACTGGTTGGTTGCTACGACAAACACAGAGGGGCGGGAAACGGTAGTTAAGCAGAGTCATGCCACAGATATAGCCCTATTCATAATTACATAATAAATAGAAACCATATCACACTATATTAAATGAGAGAGACGAGGGATGCGGTTACAATGTCTCAGAATCAACTTTAGTGTTGGTAGAGAAGTGGAGACTAACACCAACCGGGTCGGGGGAGAAGTCAGCTACAAATCCATTGGAATACCTGTCCACAATGTAACGATCATAAGCCACAGGAGCCTTGTCTGTGAACTTCTTAGTGGCAAATAACTGGGAGATGTATTTCATGTGTTGAAGATACGAGCCGACATCGCCGTCAATAGACTCAAGATAGCAGACAACAGAGCACTGACCATAAACGAGCTCGGCAAAATCCAACTTATTGTAGTCCAATTTCTTCTTATCAGGCTGAGCATAATATTCCGGACGTAACAATTTACCTGGATCGTCGTCCTTGCCAGACAACTTAGCCAAAGCCTTGGTCAGAGGTTCGGAGATGGCATCGCTGGGGTTGTCCGGGATCTTGAAGGTAGAAGGACGGCCATGGCCATGTTGACGGGAAGAGGAGGGGTCGACCTCCAACCGCTTGATGCGAGACTCGATGGAACGTAATATGTCCTTCATATCTGCATCCGCATCGGGCAGATCATCAAGTTGAGCCTCGAGCTGGGCAATGCGGGACAAATGTGTGGAAGAAGCAAGTTTGGAAGCATCCCTAGCCCTGACGAGGGCATCTTCCAAGGCAGGCATATACTTGTCTGAAGTGCGATCCATACCTTCAATGAGTGACGCCATATTGCGTGGTAAGAACTTGCACCTCGAACCAAAAGGAGCCTTGTGGTACCCGCTGCAGCCTGAACAGTTTTTCTCCATAAAATCAAGCAACAAGGAAAAAAGCAGGCATATAGGAGTTCGGTACGGTAACAACCATAATCACGATCACAGGTAAGAGAAGAAAGAAAATTTTTTTCCTCAATGTGAATATGATGTTGCGTACATGGCTGCTATACCCGAACTGGTTGGTTGCTACGACAAACACAGAGGGGCGGGAAACGGTAGTTAAGCAGAGTCATGCCGCAGATATAGCCCTATTCATAATTACATAATAAATAGAAACCAGATATATATAACTTTTCATTCAATCCGCTAATTTGCAATTGTGATTCTGTACGTACACACAAGACAATAATTTGAAAGGGTAGAATGCTGAGCGGAAGTGATTAAATTTAATTGCAAGTCGCTTAATGTAAGTTCGTTTTTCAACTTAAGTATGGAGTAATTCATTCGAATATTGGCATATATGAGACATGTGAAAGTACCATGGGTAGTGGTAATAGTACTATTTGTGGATGTATGTTACGAGTTATGAACAGTGTATTACGTGTGTTGGAGTGAAGTCATTGTTAGAACCTATTGCTGTCTCCCTCCCTATTCTCTTCAATCCTCTGTCCCTCTTATATCTATACAAATATCATTGAGTAAATGTATCGAACAAATCATGCGTTATGGTAAATAATTGATAAGTCTTCCATATCATCCCGCAGCCTCTGATTATCCCATGTCTATATTTGTTTATTTTTTTTTATTCCATTTAAGGCCAAGTCATTAATTTACAAGTACAATAGTTAGAAAAATACGTATTTTGTCGTTCAACGACGTTTCTCATACGTTGCCTCAACCTATCAATTTAAGGAGTGACTCCTTTTACAGAACAATAGAATAGAATAGAATGTCAGACCATTCTCTGTTGCTATTAAGTAGCTTACTATTAATACAGATTAGACTGGTAATGAACCATTTTATAATCCTTCAAATACAATACTCTTATCCACTAAAAACAGGACCATCTAACTGATCTTTGTCCAAGGACCTTTCGACTCGATATTGTCATTTAGGTCATTATTACAGTTGTCACCATATATGAAATATGAACAAGTAGAATATAATTATTTGGACGCAATATAGAAATAATACAGGAAATAGAGCCTCATTTCTGCTGTAGCAGTTAAAACCAAAGACATGGTTACGTAACCGGGGCCTATTGGTATCCACTGACGTGAGAGCTTTTTCTCATCGAGGACTACAGAGTTGGACCCCGTTAATTGCGTCTGGAAACAATATACGGACCAGACACTCAAGCTGAGCACAGCATTTCTTTTCAAAGAGTTATATAATATCATTTCATATGTTTGTAGTGGAATAAATGTCTACATTATATTGGACATATAACCTAAACTGCCTCTTTGTATTGCATTACCTCTAGAATGTCATTTTCAAAAGCAGATTACATAATGTCAAGGCAAACTTTAAGAGCCAGGTTCTTATCATTTACTCGACGTCAGACTGAAATGATGTTGTGAGATATTTTTAACAATACATATCACATTCCACTCACATGATCCTAGCTTGCTGGCAAGATGGTACTATCAGATCTGTGGGGATGATATTCTTTACAGCCCACCCGACTCCAATATCTCTTACTCTACGTGATCGGGGATCCATATTTCCTCGGGGGAACGATTTGGATTTCTCAGGGGGTTATTGAAGAAGACGCTTGGCAAATACATTTCCTCTGTCATTTAAATGCGCTAACAGCTAATATGGCACATGTAGTAAACGCTATACTCCATTCAATCTCGATAATAATTATTGGAGTATATTTGAGAACTGCATGTACTGCTGTTGTTCTTGAACTTTGACCCCGGGTCAAAGAATTGACCAATAAGCGGCATGAAGCACTCAGGGTCAATGTATTGGAATTATTTCCGACTTGTAATATACATTTAGCTATACAGAGTAGAGGCAAAGCATTATTTTTTCTTCGCCTGAATAATGATCAAAACTTGTTCTTAATTCGTACGAGTACGTGTCTTGTAATTTTGTAAATGCTGGCATAGGCCCCCGTTGCATAAACTGAGCACAGTCTCAACACGGTCTCAGCACGTGTTCAAATTGGTGTTTAAGAGGCATTTCAACACACCTTCAGAGGGTTCAACACCCCTTCAGCACACCTCCAACACCCCTTCAGTACACCTCCAACACACCTCCAACACGGCCCAATCTCACAGCATGTCCAAAGTGTGTTCAAACTGTTTTTCTTTTTTCGATTAAAAATGATAACCATGAAAATAAATCCCATCATATAAAACATGCATAGCAATATATATGAACTATGTATCGAGTTGTCTTACTTTTAAGGAAAATTCACAAGGGATATTTTTTCACAAGGGATACATATTTAAAGTGCAGGTAGCTCAACCTTGTGTTTATTGATAGAACTGATAATATAGTGGGGCAGTGGAGGGGGGGGGGCAGATATTTCTCTTTAGGGGACCACATTAGAATTTAGATACTAAACATTTGTAATGATTTCTATACATTCTATTTACAATTGTAAGCTGCATTGCCTTTTTGAACTGTACCTATTATGTATCCTGTCGATAATACAAGTTAAACATTGGTTAAAACAAGTTGTATAATTTCAGGGGGGAACAAAACCCCCCTGCCCCCTACTCATTTTGAGGACTCAATCTGGAATCTGATGTCTGATTATGTCTATTCCTGGAGTACATGACTACAGCTACTAGGACAATTAAGGGTGTTTACTGAGACCCAGTTGATGGTCCTCACACACAAATAACTCTGTTGAAACAACAATAATTTTCAACTCTCAGTATGGATTCCTTAATTGGTGAACATATCACAGCAATTATTGTTTACACTATTATGGTCATTGAACTATAATGGCTCTCCCCCTACTCACAGCTTTGAGACAAGTTTGACAGGCTGTAAATTGTATTAGGATATACATGTATGCCCTGTATATATCAGTTTAATTTGTGCATGAGAATGCATTTTCAATGGATTTGTATGGGATTGGTTAGTATTGAGGATCATAATTAATGATTAAAGATAATAATAATCCTTTGCCACCTTACAGAAATCTGTGGTGAAACTCTTGTGTTTCAAGATATTTTCCCAACATAAAATTTCGAAACCAATACAGAACCAACACACCTCCAACACAGCGCCAACACAGCACCAACACAGAACGCCAACACAGAACGCCTATTATACAATGCAACTTTCAGCACAGCGTCAACACAGTCCCAGCACAACACAGTCCCAGCACACCTTTTTATGCAACGGGGGGCCTAGAATAACTGACATGCATGATTATGTATAGCGTATATGTACGGATGTTGATTCAATAGATAAGTCTATGATCATAATAAAACCATCTGCTTGCACTAATAATGTCTATAGAGTCGCGTAAACCTGAGAACTTATTTGAAAATTGATACATGTATGGATGCCAATTCCGTATGTTATGTATGAGTAGGTGGCAATTCGCGCTGATGGAGACACGTCTTCCCCACCTCTAGATTACTAGATATGCATACAATAACACCGACCTCATACACACACGTTGGATATGACGAGGTTAAATGCACCGAATAAGCTAGTAAGCTCTTTATAAGCTGTCAATATTACGAATTACTTCACAAAAAGATTCACATTTTTGATACAGTTGTTTTCCTCAGTGACCCGTAACCCCATATTTAAGACCTGGGTAGCAGCTGACATACATTGTGATTCATTAAAGGGTCAGTTGTAAGAAACCACTTTTGGGATAACAAATGTCATGGATTCATAAGTATACAGCCCATATAAGTCCTATAGTTATCACCCCTATCTTTATAGCTAACCTATTGCCACAAACTACTGATTTTTGAAAGTTATGCATGAAGCCGTATATTTTAAACTGCCATTGACCCGAACAAAGATTGGGCTCCGTACTAACTATGAATCCCATGGGCTGTGAATCCAATTACATTCGCCATGGTATTTAATTTTGATATGTTTGTAATCTTAATTCAATTCAATTAAAACATTCTTTATTGCCGGATTGATACAAAACAACAGGTTGTCCATTTCTGGCGTGCCAGATCTTCCAATGAATGCTTAAATAAAATACATCTTATCGGATGGGAGTTTTCGTTCTATGTAACGTGTGCTGGCAAGGAGATGATAATGTTTATGATCGGTTGATTTTTAAAAGTGGAATGAAAAATGCGCATCCACCACAGTAAAAATCGACCAAAGAAAGTTGAGGGACACTACTATATGCTACAAGTACCAGCCATGTATCAGTGACCGAAAAGCATCAAATGGAAGCCAATACCTGGCCAGAGCAAGCAATGAATGACAAATACAAGTACCCAAGTGGGTTCTCCGATGTGCTGACACTAAATAAACCAGTCGCTCATGAGCAGCCATAGAGCTCGATGCAGTGGGACAAATCATCCCCGTGGCAGCGTAAGATCATATCACCGTTGCCATCAAGAATGAAGCAGACCCCCAAGCTGGAATCTCTGGAAAGTTCGGGTATTAAGTTAATTGGGCGCAGAATTAATTGAGTGTCATGGTTTTCTGACTACAGAGTCGATCCAAAATCATTTCAAGCCAGTTTGGTCATTTTTCATGCATGATACATTTATATGACACAGATAATAAACAGTTGAACACCAGGTTATTGTTCATCAAAATGTAATACCATAATTGGTCAATTGTATCTATATCAATCAATTATTGTGGATAATAGGTATACAGATTATTTTGTCATACTTATGTCGAAGACAAAAATCAGCATAGCTTGCCAACATGAGAATAAAAATAAAACAGGTTCTTTGATATAAATGTTCCGTTTCCGAAAACGATAAAAGATATACGAGTTTATACTACTAGGTATAATGGAAATGTATTATGTATGATGCATTAAAGGCATTGAAAGGCGCCTTTTAACTCGGATCTGTGTAAAAAATAACGGAAAGCTGAGAATATTATCTGGACCAGACTTACGCAATAAGCATTAGCTCTCATCCAGCTCTCAAAGAGGGTAAGATAATTACAAAACAAATACTTACATATATATGCATAACTTTTTTTTCTGACATGGGAAAATTTTGTGTCAATGGCTTAATATGAACGTTATACTGTCTTCTTTTAATCACAGCTGTAAAAGGTGGAAAACATAAAGGAAAAGATCACCCAAAATAATGAATATAGTCATTCAATAGGGTTGTACACGTTGGTATCTCTTGTAAAAAGTCATATCATTCAATTCATCACTATGTGGAAAATATTGGGATTTTTTTTGGGCACTCTTCAGGATTAAGTGCACAAATAGTGATATAATACACCACCAAAGTATGAATTTGATTGAAGAAAAGTTGATAAAGTGCATTCAGAGGATGAATTGCTCCATTTTTTTTACTTTTTACCATTTACTGTTTCATCATTTGTCTGTCTTATACAGGACAATCTGGAAGAACTGACAATGGTTCTACTCAATGTACCTTTAATAGGATGGAAACAAAATATATATCCTATAGATACTTTGTGGCTGTGTATCTTTGCTAATGGCGAAATGAAGTACATATTCCTGGGAAAATAGCACATCTCGGGAGCATGGTGGAGTTTCCGGATGTATCGTAGCGCGAATAAATTTGCGATGGTCTTTAGTTGTGTATTGAAGGTTGATCTGTGATAGGCTTCTGGCTGCCAGTCAGAAACCAGTGGTCGGTGGTAGGTCAAGTGAGTGTTTGAACAATGTATCGATTCACACGGTGACTTGCAGCAGGGGCTATTAACTCAGGTGTGAATAGGGCTTACTGGAACAACAACACAAACTCCGATCATGTATTATTTTCCAGGCTAGGAAGTCACCGTAGACATAAAACACATCGGTCTTATTTCCTGGTATTATAAATATATCTTTAAACTAGATCCATCTGTATAGACACAATCAAATATCATACTTTCATGTAAATATATTGAATAATCAAACCTAGTATATATAATTGTCTCTGTCCAGTTTATTGAAAGAGACTTTTCCATTCTGTAGAACATGGCTTGTTTCCCACCGCTTGTATCCTATATGTACGTCCACACAGGATGCGTCGTCCGACACGACACGGAACGGACACGTGCGTCCAGAAGCAAAACCGTGAGATTAGATGGCAATTTGGAGTGGTCTTAATTAGGCTATTATTCTGTATGAATATGGATTGTTTTTCTCATTTTTAATTACAGTTTGAATTTACATGGGGGGTTATACAAGTGTCGGGAGGCCGTCACTTCCGACAGTTGGCCGATAGAAGCATCGGCAAGATCGGCAAGTATCGCCAACTGTCGGCGATGTACAATCGGGACTGGTGTAGAGGCAGCTTAAAAGACCACCTCATGACAACATGATTTGATGTAGGTGGAAAATAATTAAAATTGATATGATATCGCCCAATCATCCATCAACCTGGGCGTTTCAATTCTGATTCACAATTAACACATTATATGTAGAGCCTTAGAAAATGACAACTTTGTCTCTACTACTTATACTAGTTACCTTAGTATATACCGGTGTATACTTTACACCTATAGTGTGAGCACGATGCGGGCGCAAGTTTGATTACATTCTTTATGTTCTGCGCAAATGCAGTGAAATGCGCATATTATTCTCCAACAGGTGAAGCTTATATTTACATATCTTTATCTATTTTATAATGAATGTTAACACCTTCTTCTACGATCTTGTATTCTCACCATCTACTGATCGAGTTGGCCGCTCGAAATAAACAGAGTAACAATAGTAGACTTTAGTTCTTGTTGTCTACTCTCCTCCTCAGGAGATCACCGGGTCTTCACATATATGTTGATATGTTTACAAGATATAATGATATATATTTACTGCAGTGGTGCGTGATGTTGTTTACGTGGAGAGCTAATAGCTTCCCGCTACTACCTGATTACCTGGTCTATCACCAGCCAATATACACCATTCTTTTCTAGAAAGTGTGTCTAATATTCTCACAAACACGTGGGAGGCTTCCCAATAAGGACTATAAATATACTTTGTAAGGATTCCAATTTGTATGTACTACTCAATACGCCATAATAAAGAAAGCAGTTCAACTAATCTCTAGTTATTTCTCTTCTCTTCTAGTACTTCTAACCCATCGCATATTGAAACAAAGGCAATCTTAGATTAAACCTCATAAAGGTAATCTAAAACTGTAGATATTTATAAATTAAGAGAACAACCCATGTCGTAAGTAATTAAAGCAATTTTTTCTTAATTTCATAGGGCAAAATGGGGAAATATGCATAAATTGTGCTGTTGATTGTTGGCCTAATAAAAATTCACCAACTGGTGGATCCTAATTTTTATATTTATTAATGTAATCAGAACCACACGATTTTCTTTATTTGACCCTCCTAAATGCCACCGACCCCCACCATTTGGTCATTCTCCCGACTGATTGACCATAGTCAATGCAGTTCAATGAGACTAGATCGAACTGCATTATTCTTTTATTTGGTCTTCCCAAATTCCACCGACACCTGACACTTTGGAGCAAACGTAGCCTGTCACACGAATAATACATGTACATATGTAGTGAATCGGACTACTGTAGAGTATCTGTGTCGCAGGTTCGTTTCCCTTGGCGTATCCGAAGCTTATCAATCGAGAGTTACATAGAACAAAAGGAACAAAGGCAGGCGCTACCTGTTCACTTGGGTTTTATTGTGAGGTTTCGGAACTGGCATCAGTTCGCATCAGACCTGACTGGACTGTGGACTTCGGATTACCTGGCCAGCCAGGTAACCCTCATCCAAAGGTGTCCATCAGACATATACATCAACAGTCAACAATTCACAATGAGTGGTTTAAGTAACACTATCCACACTGAGAGGTTTATCATGGCCTCTACAGCTTACATTAAATGGTAGAAACCCAGGTCGTGGTTACTATCGACCAACAGCTGGCTGCTGTTAAATATATAAAAGGCGACAGGCAAAACATATGATTTAGACTAAAAAGTCCCGCGGACCAGTAGTGACCACTGGGGAGGTTCGGACGAACTAACCCTCAGCGGCCACCTACACCCAATATCACCACAATACCCCCTTTTTTCTTTTAAGAGTTTGAAAAGAAAAATCTTAAAAACTCGACAGGGTAAGAAAAAGTAAAAGTCTACAAGTAGGAGCATATAGTGTGTCCTCTCTACAATGAACAAATAAATCAATCTTATGTAAACTTCAGGAATCGACAAATAGGAGCATTCTGTGTCCTAACTAATGTGAACAATTATCCGAAGTAAGAAAGAAAATTTATGAAAAACCTTTTCACGTTTGACAGGCAGGAGCATATAGTGTCCTCACTAACAAGCAAACAATCTGTTCTACAGAACTTATTTTATGCAAAAGGTTATCACTTTCATTATTGTAGACTTCACGTAAATGTCGGCGCCACACACCAGGGTCATGATCCGAGGATCCAGGGCATCCGAACAGCATCCGAGGTGGTTAAATCAGGTCGAAGGGCGGTCCAGTCATCATCGTCCATGCGTTTCCTCTGTTTTAGTTACCATTGCCATCGTCGTCTTTCGGTCCTTCGGGCGAGTCCTTTGCAGAAGGTCTGTCCGGAGTATCGAACATACTTCCGAACATACCTTGCTCGGGAGGCGCCCGGCCCAACGCAGCCGAAGCCACAGTTCTCTGAGGCTGGGGTGGCTCACGTTGGGACTTCATCTGGTCCAGGAGACTGGTGAGGAAATGGATTTGTTGGTCGTTAACCTCCAACATCCCACCAGCTCGACTGGACACCACGGTCAAACCAGGAGTCTCGCCCGAGCCTGAAGAAGGCAAGGCTTGAGCTTCCTCAACTGGTTTGGCAGGGAGAGAGGTCGGCTTTCCACCCAGGGAACTTTCCGACCTGCTCACACCTTGATTGGACTCGTCCGAATCATCCAAAAGCAAGCCCTGGAGTCTGGTATTCTGCTCCAAGAGCTTCAGGATGCGTTGTTCCTTCTCCTGATTGGATGCCTTCAGAGTCCGGATGAGGAGAGCCTGCTGACTGATGGTTTCCTTCAGCGTGCCTACCTCATCCACCTTCGCCCTCACCGCCTGAAGCTTTTTCAGAGGAGTCACAAGAGCGGCCACGGTCACTTTGACCTGCCTCTTGGCATCCTCTGCAGCTACTTGCAGGGCTTTCAACGCCTGGTTCACGCCGGTCTCTGATGTTTCCACCAGAGCAGCGGTCTCCAAAGCACAAGGCAGTTCGGCCAGAGTTGTGTCCACCCATTTCTGGGCCTTCCTCGAACGTCTGCTCCTCTTAGCAGGAGGAGCAGTCAACTCAGCTGCCTTCGACTGGCTCTCAGTCCTCGGACGCTTGGAGGCTGCGGCCTTCGAGCTAGTACTAGCACTTGACTTGTCCGAAGTCGCTGTGCTAGACTTTACCGGGGTCTGAGTCGGTTTGGATTTCCCAGTACCAGTTCTGGGGACATCCACCTCACCAGCCTTTCGAAGGGTCCTGAGATGGGTCATCGAAAGATGAGTGGTCCGAATGAAAGCTCCGAAGGGCTTCCATTCAGGCTTCACTTTCGCCGCCTTCTCTATCGCCTTCGGCCTTCCCTGGTTGTGCAACAGCTCCTCCCCATTCATGATGTGGCTGACCAACTCCGATTTCCTGTCAAGCTGCTGCTGACAGTTCTCGTAGGGGCAGACCCACACTTCTGTCTGAGGGGTGTGAACCTCGCACAGGTGTCTGAAAAATCTTTCTCGGGTGGAGAAAGCTCGGACACCTGAAGCATTGAGCTTCACTCGCCTACACACCAGGTACGGACAACGAAATCCAGGCTCCCACAGAGTTGGTACCAGTCGGAGCTTCTCACTGGTACCAGGCTCCATTTTACCCGCCTTACACAGCCCCGGGTAGAGACAGGATTCATACCGAAGCATGAGTCCATGGTCATCTTCAGAGTCGGACTCTGTGGCCATCAGATGACGTGAGCCTGGCCGATCGTGCTTCGGGTTCAGCGGGACAACATCAGTGGCCTTGTCCAGCTCGGCATTGAACTTAGTCAATGAGCCTGCGTGCGCCAACTGATCCTCCCTCACCTTAGCACGATGCACATGGACCTTTTTCAGCTTCCGGAACTTCAACTTAGTAGTTCCAGTCGCTGGGGCAGGTGCCTTGCCTTTCGAGTTCGACTTGGGGTCCGAACTCCGGGGCTTCCGAACTGGACGGGCAGAAGACCGGGTGCTCTTGGCCGGTGAATCCATGAGCTCCACAGTCACTGCCGTCGAGGAATCAGCAGGATCTGGAGATAGAGTCCGCGGGGACTCGACCATCTCTCCATCCTTCATCCTCGGCCTGTCCTGCTTTCTGGGGGATCTAGGCTTCTGCTTAGAGGTACCAGCCGAAGGTACAGTCTTAGCTTCGGGAGTCTCGGACTCAACCTCAGCCATGTCTGTCACCATCGCCGCATCCTCTTCAGCAGCTGCTAACCTAGCATCCTCGGCCTCCATAATTGCGCCCCAGCAAGTTACGGTGCCGGTCCCAGAGCCACCTGCGTCAGGCTGACCCATGCCAGCAAGGATCCGAGACCCTTCCAAGACCTTAGCCTCCTCGTCCGACAATACCTCGCAGTCCGAACCGTCCAGATCCATCTCTAGATCAGACTCGGACAGCTTGGCGTTGAGGGAATCAGCCAACTGGTCCTCGGTCATGTTCTCGAATTCACCTGAAGTCGACATCACTATTCAATCGGTACCTGAAAGTATAATGATGGTATGGGTAGAAATGAGTACAGAAAATACCTGTTATTTGCTGCAGATGGACGTTCGGACTCCTCTCGGACACGCTTCGGCTGTGGCTGACAGCTACTACACACATAGAGCGTAGTGGTATCGAGAAATCCAAACCTTCACTACTCGAATATACCCACGCTTTAGGCACAGTGAGTTGGTTGATTACTTCCAAAACACAAAGACTGAACGTTTATTGGTATACCAGCAGCGGATACGCTGTTCAAGTTTAGTTTAGCACCTTCGGATAGTAACGTTCATTCATTCCTACACCAATGGCGAAAACAACATGGCCGCTATAGGTCCCACGCCAGCCCGCGCATTATCAACGTGTCCCAAACACAGTTAATATACGACCCACAGCATTCATGCAACTTGACTACTCGAGCAAAGGGACTACAAACACAGGGCAATATATTTCACAAGGATCATCACTTGATAAAACTTACTGCAGTGTTCTCTTTCTAAGAGGTAGTCTCGGTGCTTTGCTTCGCGGAAGCAGGAAGTAGACTGACTGAAACGGTAAAACACCAGCGTATTTAACCACTGCAACGCCAGAGTTGCATTCAGTCGCCGCACTACTGTAGCGCCAATTTTCTTCCCGCGCTCACCTTCTGAGCCTGAAAATAGCTATTGGGCGCGTGTTCCCACTCAGCTATTCGGGACTCTGCTGAGACGATGCAGAGGTGTAATCATTCTCCGATTTCCTCAAAACCCACCCCAGGCGTAGGCAACACTCTATTCCTTATAAATAGATTCCGATGCTTCACTGAAGTCCGTGGCCACTAAAGACGTTTTGGATTTTCAGTTCAACATACAAGCGGTACCCAGGGTAAGGTTAAGTACTTTCCGAGACTCATGTTCGTCTCCCAGTCACAAATGGAATTAACTGAATAAAGTCCATTTTTACTGCTTATCAATAGGGGACAGGGCGGTTCTCAGTTCGGTCCACCACCCGTCTGACTTCTCGTTGTGTGATTTTTTAGTTTTGGGTAGAAATCAGTTCGGAGATTCCTACCCTCGGACCAGTACCACAATTAGCTCATTTGCAACCGAACTGGGGCCTTTCTCACACGTTTAGCCCTTGCCATGCCAGGAGAAGAAGGATCTGGTGGTTTTGCGAAAACCACAGCTCCTTTCCTTGGTCTACCTGGTCGTTTCTTCGGCTGCACTGGAGGTACAGGAGCAGCTTTGACCAGCTGTTTCCTAGGCCTTCCGCGCTTCCTATTCAAAACGACCGGGGGCGCCACCGGCTGGTCGGACGTATCTGTGCGAACCTTCGGCCTCCCGCGCTTCTTCGGACAGACCGTAGCTACCTTAGACTTCTCATATGATAAAGCCTTTCCTGGACCCAAAAGCCCAGGCGGGGTAGCCGTAAGTCCCGAGTCTGCTAAGGAACTGTCAGGTTTGGCAACAGATTTCCCTTGTCTACCCCCTCTTTTCTTTAGAGGCAGAGATTTACTGGAGGTTTCCTTGGAACTACCCTTTCGGATCTTCCTAGGTCTACCTCTCGGCTTGGCGCCTACAGTAATTTTCTCTTTCTCTACCTTCTTAGGACAATCTTTCCCTGGCACCACTCTCCCAGCCTCTAGTCTAAAGATTTCCATACCAGCCTGTTCCTGCCTTCGGAATTCTGGAGCCCGATCCAAGTTAACAGCTTGAATCGGCCCATTTTCATCGAAAGCCGGCTTCAGATAGTCGATATGGTATCGCATTAGACCTTCGGCTGTCTCCAGCTCACAGGTGGTACCTCCTATGAACCTTCTGATTTTATAAGGCCCGTCCCACTTGGGTCCGAGCTTCTTATTCGCTTTGGGGGGACAGAATCGGTACACCACCTCCCCCGCCTCAAAACTGGGGGGCCTAGAACGTTTGTTATAATCCCTAATCTGGTGAACCGCAGATATTCCGAGATTATCCCGCACGTACTGGTGTCCCTTTCTCATCCACTGTTTCAGGTTCTCAACAAAAGCAACCTTGCAAGGGAAATCAAGACTTCCTCTTTCAACTCCATGAACAATGTCCATGGGCGTTACCAACTCTTCTCCGAAGACTACTGAATTTGGTGTGCATAAAGTAGCAGCATGTACTGTCCCTCTATATGCATGAGCAATGCAAGGGGTCAGCATATCCCAATCTACTTCGTCCGAATCAGTCATACAAGACAGCTGTTCCACAAGAACTCTATTAAGCCTCTCGGACTGCCCATTACTCATAGGCCTGTATGGGAGGGTAATTAGCTTCTCGATTCCCAGCATGTCAAGTAGACATCTCAAGAGTTTAGACCGAAATTCAGGAGCTCCATCTGTCTGCAATGACACAGGACATCCGAATCTCAAGATCCATTCTCGAAAAAGAACTTCTGCACAGCTTTCAGCGGTGTGATCGGCCATGGGGTAGGCTTCGGCCCATTTAGAGAAATGGTCTACTACAACCATAATATAGCTGTTGCCTCTAGGGGTACTCCGAAGAGGCCCTAGAATATCCAACGATATTCGGTTCCATCTACCACCATGTTTTTCTTTCTTAAGGTAAGAAATCCCACCACCACCTCTAGTCTTCCTCATATTACATTCCGGGCAAGCTCGTACCCACCGCCTCAGATCATAACTCATACCAGGCCAAAAATATCTCATCTTTGCTGACCAGACATTTTTGAAGGTTCCGAAATGACCCGCAGTTTTGGCACCATGTATGCCCTGGAAGATCTCTTTCCTCATGGAAACAGGGACAATTTTCCTCCAGTATTTCTTTCCGGTGGCTAGTCTTGTCCACCCCAGACATAGCACACCATCTCTGACCTCCATACTACCAAGATGTCTGACAAATGTCCGAAACTCATTAGACTCACCAGCAAGATTTTCTCTGCTAGGAATCGGCACAGTTCCATCCAACATTTTCAGCAACCTTTTTACAAGTGGGTCGGCTTGCTGAGCTTCTTGCAACACGTTCCGTTGAGTCCCTAAGGAAACTTCGTTAGTGGCAATAACAGCATCATGCGCACCGCAATCTAGGCAGTCTGGTCTTCCACATTTTCTGGTTGGTAAGCGCGACAACGCATCAGCATTTTCATGCTGTTTACCAGCCCGATGCAAAATCATGCTCTGATCCAGCCCGAATTCCTGTAAGGTGAGTAGCCAACGAGCTAACATATCGGTCGGATCCTTGAAATTGAGCAGCCAACGCAAGGAGGCGTGATCTGTCCGAACGATAAAATCCTTATTACCAAGCAAGTAATGTCGGAATTTTTGCAGGTAGGTCAGAACGGCAAGCAGCTCACGTTTTGTCGCACAATAGTTCCTCTGTGGCTTAGATAAACTATGGCTTGCAAAACACAGAACCACCTCCCTTCCTTCCTGGACCTGAGACAGAATTCCCGCCATGCCAAAACTACTTGCATCCGTATCAAGGATAAACTTACCCGAAGGTTGAGGATATCCGAGAGTAGGAGAAGAGATTAGCAAATTTTTGCATGTATCGAATGCATCTTGGCAACGAGGAGTCCACTCTATGGGTTTAGCATATCGTTTATCCTTGCCTGCCGCGGTTACAACGTCCTGCAAGGGAATCACTAATTTACCGAAATCTTTCATAAAATCTCGGTAATAGGAGGCGAATCCAATGAATTGCCTTACTTCCCTAGCATTCGTGGGGATTGGCCAGTCCTTGACTTTCTGGATCTTCTTCGGATCCGCCGAAATGCCATGGCCTGACACAATCCGACCCAAGTATTCCACTTTCTTGCGGAAAAATTCACATTTCTTGGGTTTCAAACGAAGACCATAATCCCGTATACGCTCAAGGACGAGTCTCAGGTTATCTAGGCACTCTTCGAGAGTTTTCCCAAAAACCACGATATCATCCAGATAGACCAGACATGATTTCCAACGAAGGCCATCCAACATCTGATCCATCATGCGTTGGAAGGTAGCGGGGGCATTACACAATCCGAAGGCCATAACCTTGAATTGAAATAACCCTACACTGGATAAGAATGCAGTTTTCGACTTGCTATCTTCATCCATCGCCACCTGCCAGTACCCACTCTCAAGATCTAAAGTACAGAACCACTGGTTACCACCAAGTGATTCTATGCACTCATCGATCCGAGGTAGTGGAAAGCTATCCTTTATAGTGACAGAGTTTAGCTGACGATAGTCAACGCAAAAACGCTGTGTGCCATCCTTCTTGGCCACCATGACAATAGGAGCACCCCAGGGGCTACTGCTATGTTCAATCCGGCCCTCTCTATACATTTTCCAAATCTCTGCCTCTGCCTTGTCTCTCTTCGCCACAGGAATACGCCGGTATGCTTGTTTGATCGGACAAGCATCTCCAGTGTCTATCACATGGCGAACTTTATCAGTACAACCAAGGGCTTTGCCACCTGGAAGAGAGAAACAATCTCGGAATTCTTCCAGCAAAGACAGAGCAACGTTCTTCTCGTTTTTCTCGGATAAATCCGAATCATCGACCAGCTTTTTCAGCGGGCACTCTGCACTCGGTGGTACCAAGATGTCGGGAGCTATCAGATCATCATCCGCCACAGGCGATTCTGTAACCTGTATAGAATTAATGATTGCCTCTCTGATAATATTGCTACCGTCATCCTCAGACAAAGCGGAATCCTCTGCCACAAGAGTAACTCTACTTAATCTGCCCACCATCCTTCGTTTGCCAATTTTCATTGGGCGATCGGACGGATTGCTGAAGGCTACCAAAGCGGTTGAACCTCCACCTGAAACATATGTATTCAGGCTCCCTAAGGCGAAGTCTTCTAGCAATCCTTGGTCTGGCTCGAACATCCAAGCATCCGATGCGTCTGAGCCACTATCAAAGTCCAATTCTGCGAGTGTAATAGATTTGGGCTCCATGATCACCGCTTTCCTAAGTGTCACAGCTATTCCAATATCTACTTCGTTCACAGTCATGGTCTTTATAGAGGAAAATTCTTCACCTTCGGACTTCTTTTTCCACTGTTTACATACAGTAGAATGTCCGAAGTTTTCCAAATAAAACACTCCTGACCAATCCAAACAACAACGGTGCACATAGTAAAAATCTGCACCTAATATCCCGTCTTCAGGGCCCTTCAGACCGCTGACTACCAGACATGTCATCATGTAAGTCCGACCCGACACTTCATATGGACAGAGCACGCTCCCATATGTAGTTATAGGCGTTCCATTACCCATCGAGCACGCCATACGCACCGAAATCATAGGCGGCGCATGTGGAAGGGATTCGTAGAAATCCTTGGTAATCAAACTCGTCGTCGCGCCTGGATCTACCAAGAAATAACCACTCTTCCCACCTATGCCTACAGGGGCATACCATCTCTCCCTCACCAGTAATTTGGAAGGAATCTCCAGAGTTTCCAGCTGTTGAACAGAAACTTTCTGAATCCGAGCAGACTTCTCTTGGCCTTTTTCTACCAAGACAACCTGACCTGACTCAGCTTGGTACTCGGCCTGTCCCCAACGCACGCCAGGGCTCTTGTCCGAGCATCCCTGAATCTTTTCAGGAAGAAAATCACCGTCCGGCAACGGCCTAGGACCTCCAGCTATCAGATCGGGTAGCTTCTTGTCGTTAAGCTTTAACCCTATCTTACACACCGGTGCCTGGGCTGATTTCCCAGTTTCTAGACTACTACCAAGATCCTCGCGGACTGTGGTACTAAGAAGCGTGTTGTCCGAGGCTCCCGTATCGCTTACTACAGGAGCCGAACCTAGTTTTCCGAAGCCGGCTTCCCTCCGGGAGCGCCTTGCTTCTTCACAAGTTCGAGTAGAGCTTTTTTAGTGGGGCAAGCCGAGGCGAAATGCCCCTCCTCACTACAAAAATAGCATTTCCGAACTTGCCAGGTTCTTCTCTCTCTACCCCCAGCAGACTTCTTATACTGCTGGGTTGAGGAATTCGACTTTCCTTGCTTTTCCTGCCATGTTTGGAAAGCTTGCACTATCGCATTGCCGGGATCGTCGGACTGATCATCATCGTCGGACTCCTGCAACGCCAGTGCCTGGCTAACCTGTACCATGGCCTTTTCTTTGGCACTTGCCTTCTTGCTCTTCCCCAACTGGGAACCTTCGGCTGCCGCTCCCTCCAATGGGATAGCAACAGCCAACGGACCTATAGCAGCAGATTGCAAGACAGCAGCGTTCGCGAAATCCATATGACAACTCTCCCACACCTCAGCCCAGTGAATTGCTTGGAGAAGGTCAAACGGCTGTTTGAGCTTCACCCACGCAGCTTTCTCCTGGTTGATCAAGCCTTTCAAGAAGACTCTCAAGCAGAGGGTGCGAAGAGTATTATCCAGATTAATTCCGAAAGCATGTCTAGCACGTTTGGCTACCTCATTGGCAAACATACGGCTCGGCTGCTTAGGGGTTTGTCTGCAGTTATAGAATTCGGACTGCTTCTTTTCAAGAGAATGCTCACCGAAGTTGGCATCCATATGGTCTACAAAACCAATAAGATCCAAACCTGGGGGCAAATCTCCCATCTCGCCTAGCTGACGACGGCAGCTACACTTAAGCTGCATAAGGAACTGTTCCGGAGTCCAATTATGCGCTTCGGCTAGCACTTTCATCTCTCCGAGATGTGTCCGCCAGGAATCCTTAGGATCCCAGTTTCGTATAATCGCCGGTTTAGGGGCATGATTAACGTTCGTTGCCACAAACTGATACCTGAAGGTGAGTTCGGCGCCTATAGCGCCTTCATACTTCAGGCCCTGCACCACTGACTTATCCCGAAAGTAATTTGATACTTGGTTAGTCATATGTCGCATGGGAGAATTGTCAATCGCATGAACGCCAGGTATTTGGATTCCAGAAGCATCTGGCAACCCTCCGACTGTAGTCCATTGCCGACCAGCATTTCTCACATATTGACTATTGTCAACATGACCACGCACATACGTTGTGGAAGCAGTTGGTCTCTTAATGCTGGAGTGCGCTCCAACATAAGGCCTACCCCCTCCCCCTCCGTGAAGAGGAGACGAGGCAGTGAATGTCACCGTATCTTTTTGCCTAGGTGTCCTGGATCCTCCACGTGGAGGAGAAGCTTGCTGGGTTTGGTTAGGCTGATTAGAACCCGCTACACGCCCTCCGCTGGAAGTAGCATGTTGCTCAGGTTCGCCTGCAGCCTGTCCACCAACCGCTTCGGACAACTTTAGACGCTCGGGCACGGGTGTCCGAGCAGCCTTTTCTTCACAAAAATGCCTCGGAGTGAGGAGGATGTATGATCCACCACCTTCCTTAGGATATGTAGGTCTCTCTACGCCTAATGGCGGAGAAACTCCTCCTATCCTAGGGGGCGAACCATAAAGATCCGTATCCTCAACATCCGAAGAATCATCCAACATGTTCTTCATTCGTGACATGTCATCCACCCTGGCTACCTCATTCCGCAATTTTTCATTCTCTACACGAAGCTGACGTGTAGTGGCATGGCAGTCATCGGTTACTTGAACCAACGTGCTCTGGAGGTCTCGATTCTGCTCTATGAGCTGATCAATAGTTCCACGAGCATCGTGCATTGACTGTCCTTGCACAGAATAGGCATGGCGCCAGGAGGCCACTTCAGTCCTCAACTGCTCTTTTTCTTCCTCCTCAAAAGAATCTGCTATCGCAGGATTCCTTCGAAACTCAGTCCATTGACCTCCAGCAGCGGCAACAGGCTGTAGAGTCAACTTCGGACTGGTCACTTTTACCTTCGGATTAGTTTTCTTTGCACCAGAGCCAGGAGTAGGTTTGCGATAACCCTTCATACCAGCTGGTGAAATGCGCAGGCCAACTTGGGCCGCTGCATCCGCCACCTGGACTCCATTTGCATTGGCAGCCATCTCAAAGATTTACCAAAATCTTTAGCAAAGTTTAAAACTATAAGCCCAACACTCAATCGATAAGACAGAAAGCCAAGTTTGGTCACGGCACCAATTGTAGTGAATCGGACTACTGTAGAGTATCTGTGTCGCAGGTTCGTTTCCCTTGGCGTATCCGAAGCTTATCAATCGAGAGTTACATAGAACAAAAGGAACAAAGGCAGGCGCTACCTGTTCACTTGGGTTTTATTGTGAGGTTTCGGAACTGGCATCAGTTCGCATCAGACCTGACTGGACTGTGGACTTCGGATTACCTGGCCAGCCAGGTAACCCTCATCCAAAGGTGTCCATCAGACATATACATCAACAGTCAACAATTCACAATGAGTGGTTTAAGTAACACTATCCACACTGAGAGGTTTATCATGGCCTCTACAGCTTACATTAAATGGTAGAAACCCAGGTCGTGGTTACTATCGACCAACAGCTGGCTGCTGTTAAATATATAAAAGGCGACAGGCAAAACATATGATTTAGACTAAAAAGTCCCGCGGACCAGTAGTGACCACTGGGGAGGTTCGGACGAACTAACCCTCAGCGGCCACCTACACCCAATATCACCACACATATATATATTTGCCGGTCTATCTGAATGATAAAAAGACATTTTGGAAGATGCTTCTAGGCAACGAAACTATACTGTTTTCTCTGTGATTATTTCAAACCTAATGAAGAACCGAAGAGAAAATCTCATCGCATGTACAGCAATTTAATGCCTTTGTTTTGGATCCACTCGCAAGGACAATTCTGATCGTGACGTTTCTGATCCTGTGTGAACGGGCCTTATATGAAAATGATTTGCAGACGCGACCCGTTGGTGACACGTGCACAGATAACTGAGCTCATGTGGTGTGACCGGACTCAGCATTCACTGTACCAACAGGTAGTATACCGGTAACCAAGCGCTAATGTCCCTGGCGTCCGCTGTGTCTGATCCTCCAGATATCATAAAACAGGAAAATATGCCATTGTAGTGTTATTTCTGTCTTGTCCTATCAACAATATCATCGCCTATTATGGATACATGTATGGTTATACCTTTTTTTCATTTTCATCTATCTACTCAGCTTAAATTCATAATTTACTAGTTTTCTTTGAGTTACCAATGCGACAGTGATATAACTTTTTAATATTTTATTGACCATAAAATGTTTAATAAAATACATAGACAAAACAACTGTCCCTAACATATAAATTGGTTCAGCTTTCTGCTATATCATATAGCATACAATTTACATAGTTCATCTCTTCACCGATTTCCTTAGAAATAAATACCAATAGCTTGCAACTAATTCAGAATCGGCGATATGACGGAGAAGTACGGATTCTGTACTTCTGGGAATATTGTTCGTTATATTGTGTTAATATAGCAGGGTTATTCGCCGCCATAGCTCCATAGATTGCAACTAAAGGAAGGTGAAAGAAATAACCCACTGGGATTGTCTCCAAACATGCATACAATATTCATTGCGATGGAGGGAAGCAGATAGGCGTATTCTTCAATGCCATTATTCATCCCTGTGGGGAAAATGCTGAATAAATGAACGCTGCCCGTGGTTCAGACATTGGGTGGTCAAAACATAAAAAGAAATGACAATATTAGCAAATTTGGCATCGATGGTTCATAACCAATGGGCATTTATTGAAGGGGCCGGTGTAATAATACAAGGCACCTCATCCAGGGAAAAACAAAGGCATTCTCCCGCAAGGATAGCGATCTAAAAATAACCATTCAGATGCAATGGCCTTAAATGTTGGGATGCCAATATAATACTCTAAAACAGGCCGAACAGATATCAAGCTACTACAACAACACTATTTCAATTAATCGGAACAAAGGCTTTTTCTCCGAACTCATCAGTAACCTGATATACAAATCGCGTTTCTGGTGCGGCCACACTGATAGTCCAGTCTCAAGATTCAAGTTATACTGTTTGCCATCAGCAAACATGAAAGTTAAATTTTCTCTCGTTTTAAATGGTGATAATAGATTTTGATAGAATGTCTTATTTATTTTTGTCTTTTAATTCGTGAATCCCAACAGCCATTTTAATCTAACAAATAAATAAAATAATAATCTTCAATGTGTTCCAATCCTTCTGTATGTAATATTTATGAATGCGGAATATATCAGGCGTTTTATTACATCCATTACTTTTGGCTTAGATATTGCGATGTCTTTGACACTTATATTACAGGTCCAATCTCATATTCATCAAAGAATGTATAAGACGGGTGAAGGCGAAGAATGAGTCGGTCTGGTAAGAATGGGGCATCGATGTAATCAACTGCATTCCGAAAAAGCCGTCCGTTGTCAGACACCGATATCAAGTGTCAAAGCACCCGGTGCCGATTACTACATTCTTATCCACCGCAGAGGGACCTTGCAGGTGAAACCTTCATATTGTTCTCTTCCTCTTCAAAAAGAGGCGTTCAAAATGAATATCATGCATGTGCCAATCTGCCTCCCTCGTACAAGTCCCGCCATATAGACAAGGACATTCCATTAATCTCTTAAAGACGTTCAACAATTACCTCCACTCTTTCAGAATGTACCTGTATAGTTAAATAACACTATAACCAGTCATGATGCAATTATTGGATTATATGAACAGAAAATTCATCTCAAAGACAATATTGTATTGAAGATCAAATTATAACCATGAAGTTTATCTATGATGTGCATGTCATACAGTAGTATGCATACCAATATGAAGTAAATCGAATTGCCATAGTAGCTCTCATGTTGATAACACAAAGTAAGTTGTTGGTCCTTTTGTCGGGACAAACAAGGTCTTCTGTCCTCTAATCATCTCTCGGGGTTAGCAACACTAACGAGAGTTTGCTCATGTGACCATCGGTTGTGGTTCAAGAACAGCTACCTGTCTGTAATCATTGCTATATGTTACCCAAGTTCAACAACTGCAGATCTGAAGCTTGTCTGATCATGTTAACGTACCTACGGGAATTCCTTCCCCCGAATGAGCAATGGATGTGTAGCAAGGCCCAACAGCTAACTATTCACCCTCTGAAAACCACCAGTTGATTGAAGACTGTCGTATGGCCTTTACGCTCGTTCAAGGGCAGTACCATGCGTTAAATCCCATTCCACGAGGGTTCAACTGGAAATCCAATCAACATGTTTGTTACACGGGACAGGGAAACAAAGGCTTGCCAGCACTCACTTGAACAATCGGTCATTTAACTGCCTCCGAAATTTAAGATTAAGATTGAAAATAATATTGTGCTTTCAAACACGGTTCATTTGTCATAATACAGGCGTCCAACATGTCTAGTTGAAGGGAACGAAACTGTATTTTTACAACAAATTCTCCCACTAACTTACACATACTATAACCTCAGTCCTTAAACCCTTTAATTCCCCCTCCTCATCGCAGTAATTAGAAATAACATTCTTGATCTTGGATTTAATTGAAACAAAATATGTTGAAAGGATGAAGCCCAGCATTACATCACTTTCCGCGAACGGAGGAAAGTCTGTCTTCTACATTGACACAACATAAGTGAGGGCGAATGCAGAGGTGATAAAAGTAATTATCCATTGGGATTACTGGCCCTATTAAAAATGTCTAAACACAAGTACAGTCCAGTACTAAATGTTCCTACTAGAAGAAGTTCATAGCTTTTCTTTTGCCAATGGACTTATAACAAAGTCCTCGGGTAATGAGAAACCTATAGTAGTACAGTGATGATGTTGGTATTACTTTGTTCATTTTTTAGAATGACATGAAAGCCTTTCATATACCATGGAATACCGAAGGCTTTAATGGTCATTCTGTGACCAACAATTAAGGTGTTGATGCATGTTCGAGAGACTGGGAAAGGAGTGTACTGTTACACTCTCCCGCGCGCCGTACCCGTGCGATACGGAGCGGCGAGTTTTTTCGTCTTCAGTGTGACGATTTTTGTCTACCGAGCACCGCGAACGCTACTGGTGAGCTGTGGTGACGAAATTGCCTGCACTTCTGATACGAAAAACGGTGGTTTGAATCATGGAGACGAAATATGATATGCTCCGTATTCGCGCAAAACATTGGGCACAATGAAATAACAATTCCAAAATCCACGAATCCATTGTTCTTCCACGCAACGGCGCCGCTCTGTCTGAGTCTATGTCGCGCTGTCTGAGTCTATGGTTATTACGTAATAAGCCAGTCCCGTCACCGAATGTTCCCGTGAAATGTTCCCGCGAATACTAATGTTCCTGCGAATGTCCTACATTCTGAAACGCCAGGCAGGGACATTATTTGTAACATTGAATTGAATTGAATTGAAAAATCTTTAATTGTCAACATAATAACTGGTACATTAAGAAGAAAAAAAATTACAAATCGGTCTACAGACTTCTGGGATAGTCCCAGTTCTTCCAGTCGTTACCATTATTTCATTTTCAGATCAGAGCTGGTTATAATTACTTTAACCAGACATTATTACATATAAACACCAGATAAATAATATAATAGCTTGTCGGATATACTTCCTTGAGGCTTTACATTTGGGTGTTATAGTTTTCTTCTTACTGAAAACTGGCAACAGATAATTAAACAAAATAAAATAAAATAGAAGTCAAAGCGAGATTCCATATCGATATAAGTTCACACTCTGGTATGAGTTTAGGATATTTCAGGGAGGCCCCTACTCTTGATATCATCGTTGTTTATCTTTACATAATATTTCTACTTGTTTTCTGAATTGTTTTTTCAGGTCGATAGATTGGATTTCTGTTTGTAGAGAATTCCAAGCTATTTTTGCTCTGTATGAAAAACAGTTTTGATATAGGGTCGATTTAGGGTGTTTTATTATGAAATTTTTCCGTTTTTTAGCATGGCTTCTAGTAGGACTACATTTAGTTACTTTACTGTTTAGTGACCCCTAGAAATATTGGAAACTTAATTAAAATCTAGAAATATACTTATTATTTATCAGAGTGTTTATTACCATTGGAATTGGCTCGATCTCATCTGTTCAAATATAATAGTATCTCAAAATCTATTTCTTGCGACTTATGTCTCATTTTTCTGAAACACATCACATTTGATCTTGGTTTTGACTATCTGTTGAGCAGATATCTTCATCAACTTCGGTGGTGTAGTGGTGTTCAACCTCGCTTGTGAATCCTAAGGTTGCTAGATCGAACCCAAGCATGGGTAAGTTTTTTTTCTCTGTTTGGTTCTAGTGGCCGTCATACACCAATGGTCACGCCAGCTTGTCTGGCACTGGCCGGCCGGCCGGCCGTAGGGGTCTAAGGGATTAGGAGACTATAATCCTTTAGCTTTCCCAGATACGAAAAACGCTGTGACGAAAAAAATCGTATCAAAAGTGGGGACAAGAAATTCGTATCCAATTTCGTATTGCGCGGATACGGCGGCCGGGAGAGTGTATAGCCGTAATTCACCCTCGGAATTCAAGGATGCAGGAATTGAAAGCAATCTGAACGGACATTAGGGAATCCGTACACATCAAAGCTATAAATAACCGTACTATAAATAATTGTCATCGTGCTCTAATGCTATAAAATCTGACATGCTTTTGCACGCAATTAGAACACCTGCCAATCAAATGTAGTGAGGTAGAGAATCGAGAACAGGGTCAAATGAACATGTTAGTTAACCTATTTATGAATGAACTCTATCCGATAATGACCATTTACTTCTCTATTTGTGCAATGTTCTTGCTCAAAGGAACAATGAATATTATGTGAACTCATGTTTCAGGAGTCACTGACGGGAGCAGACTGTTATATTTTGGTTTCAATTGTGCCATTAGTTCCGTCACACTCACATAATTGTGATGTGTTTCAGGATAATGGGTCATAAGTCGCAAAAATTGAATTTTGTGATATTATCATTTTTGTAAAGATTAGACCAAGGGGATTCCAATGAATATAAACATTAAGGGCATCTAATAAGTATTTCTATATTTTAAGTTTGATATTTTTATTTCTGAAAAAAAGGTTTTCAATATTTTTGGGTGGACAATTACTATTAAAGTAGCTAAATATACTCTATATGAGATGACCCTATAAATGCACGACAATATTTGATACACTGTCTTGCAATTTGGTACAAACAAAGGCCAACGTTAGTCATACCAAAAATGAGGACATTCCTACAAAGAAATTTTGGAAATATATCACTTTGAAAAATATCAATTTTGCGACTTATGACTCATTTTCCTGAAACACATCACAATGTACACGCATTATATGTGCGCAATGAAGCTATATACATTATATATAATAATAGCAGACACAATAATCAACACGAGTGTGGCACTAGTAAGTGACAGCCGAGTGGCCGCCCCAAGTTTATTAACGAAAAAAGAAAAAATTTTCGTCCTGCTCGTCCGGCACCTAGCATGAGAGTGGTGCGGACGCGGGAATATGTTGGTTGCGTAGATACAGACAAACATTCAGGTGTCGGGGCAATGAGTATATATACATTATATAATGGGAACATATAAGGGTACATATAATAATAGCAGACACAATAATCAACACGAGTGTGGCACTAGTAAGTGACAGCCGAGTGGCCGCCCAAAAAACCCAACTAAATAAATGCCAGACCACGAGAAACTCTCTTATCCACTTCCATCAGCCTGTTTATCGGGGTAGAGAGGTAAATAAGAACTGCCATGCTCTTCCAGTGTCCCATATATTTAATATCTTGCAAAGACACTCCAATGTCTTGCAAAAACATGGCTCCACTTCTTCTCAATGAATGAAGACCTGTATACTTGGCAGACAAGCCAATCGAAGAGAGTAGTTGCTTGAAGACTCTGAGCAGCTCCGAATAGGAGATGGGAACCAGCCCAGCAGAAGATGGTTTCAACAGTAGTGGCATGTGTGAAGGGGCAGGAAAATCGTGCACATAAACTCGAAGTCGATTGAAGACATCAAAGACATGGTTAGAACAGGCATGAACCGGCAGATGTAGTACATTGGAATCCAGTCCATGAGTTTTTGATGAACGAACCTTGAAAAGGACATAGTCCGGAAAGAACTCTATGTCTGATCTAAGTAGCACATGAGAGTCGTCCTTGCCGCTGGAAACAATGTTACTCTTACGTAACAACGTGCGGAAGCAGATAATTATAGCAAGCCAATAGATCTCATGTAACGGATCTTTAGGCATCTTGAAGTAGATGGAAGAAAGTTGCGCTGGAGTCAAATATAAGCGATGAACATATCCAGGCGCCAAGGTTTTCCTAAGTCCAGAGAGCACCACCTTAATAAGATAAACGTCCCTGAAAGCAGTTGAATGGCCAAGCATGTTATGCAACGAAATAATTGCACTTAGGTAGTTGTTGATTGTAGTAAAACCACAAGTGTCCGACAAATGTACTAAGAAGCGGGCCACAGTGGAGGAGTCAGCGGGACACGAAATCAGTCCGAAGTCCGAGCAAAATTGGGTGTATCTGCGCCATTGCGAACCCCTCGTCGCTAAAGTGTTTGAAGCCCAGGCAGAGCACACTACATCAGTTACTCTCTTGTCGAGTGCAGGAAGACGAGATGCTGCAACACAAGGAAAAGGTATCTAAGAAGTTGAAGTCATCATCAGGTTTGACTCTAGACAGAGAATCAGCACAACAATTACTAAGACCTTTAACATATCTAGCCGTAATATAGATATTGTGTAACACTGATGTCCAGAAGATACGCCTGATTAGACACATGCAAGATTCATTAGAACTCTTCCCCTTGTTTAGCATAGTTAGTACTTGTGTATTGTCAGTGTACAAAACCAAGTGTTTATTTGACAGCTGGGTTGCGAACACTGAGAGACCAACCCACACAGGGATCAGCTCCCACAAGTTAACATTACTGTCGGTATCAGATAAGGCCGGAATCGGTACATTGAGCCAATGGCCATGAAGATCATTGTTCTTGATAAATTCCGGAATAACTGCTGAGTCGAAATAACCAGCTAACCACTGATTATTCATCCTGAAGCCATAGCCGGACTTACTGGCGTCTGTATAGCAAGTAGGACCATCTCCAAAATTGTATCGGATGATAGTGGCCACACCATTAAAGAATGATGAAAACTGAATCCACCAGTCCAAGTCCAACTTGAATCCATTAGTAAGTCTGACTCTAGCTCTATCAGGTAGAGACTTCAAGAGGGCGATAATACGATGTGAAAAGGTCCGTCCACCACGGACAACTCGTGAGCAATGCGCAAGTATGCCAGCCAAACGTTGTAACTGATTCTTCGTAGCTCTGTCCTTATGTCTGAAGAAACTCAGTTCTTGATGAAAACGAAGTAACTTGTCTGGTGGAAGTCGGAGAGCCATGTGTTCAGAGTCAAGCAAGACTCCCAGATACTTGGTGCAGGTCGAGGGAGAGGAACACTTCTTCCACGAGATCAGGAAACCAAGTGATTTAAGGAGATTTATAAGAGCCATCTGAGTGGCCTGGCATTGAGTAAAGGTTTCCTCCACACACAAAAAATCATCAATGTAATTGACTAATTTACAAAACCCACGTCTGTACATACATCGTACTACAAAATTAGTAATGGTGTTAAAAATATAAGGAGCACATTTTAAACCAAAACATAATCGAGTATCAATCAGATAAGTAGGAGTGCCATCAATGCACCATTGTATACCCTGTAATTGTCTATGAAGAGGATTTACAGAAATACTACGGTAAGCTGCCGAAATATCAACAGAAGCACTGAAAACACCAGGTTCCAACAAGGAAGATACATAATCTAGCGTTGTGAAACGAAAAGTCTTTGCTGTGAGTGACATATGGTTATTGATAGAAAAGTCTATAGGCCTACGACAATCGGTTATGGGCCTATATGAACCATCTGGTTTAATTACCGCACCTAAGGCGTGAACACACATGGGTTTCTCTTGAACAATAAGGTATTTACCATCAACTATTTCTTGACGTATAAGCTTGTCAACGAAAGAGAAGGCATCACCCTGAAGAACAGAGCTGTAGTTTGAACAGGCATAGGGGGTAACCTTGGAGAAATCATCTACAATATCGAAACCGTGTACAATACCATTTGCAATAAAGTCTTTGAGAGAAAGATCATTCTCGTAATGTAATTCCATTAACCAAACCTCTGGATTCATTTGGTTCACAATACCACCTATAGAGCTATCATTATACAACATACCTCTAAAGAGAGGAAGATCAGCACAAGTAACAATAGGACAGAATTCGAGATGTGACTCGGCTACACAACAACCTACGTCTAGGTAACATTCATAGTTATCATATTCAGCATCATAACACATGTCAACAGAGGAACAAGAAGTTAGATCATTAGCATCAACACAAGATACATCGGCTTCAGGGCCAGTCAAAACTTCATAAGAAACAGATTCATCACAATCACTATCAACGATAGATAAGAGTAGTTCATTGTTCTCTGTGGCGAAGCCTTCAGGGGCCTCAATGTGGCTGATCGACGACGGGGAGTAAACAAAGCGTAGCGGAGAATCTCGCAGAGAGGTTGCAGGTGGAAAAACAGGGAAAGAACTCACTTCTGCAGTATAATCATACGGAATCTCAGTAGATGGACATGAAGAAGTAGAAGACACATCATTACCCACCACAAACTCGGCTGTGGTAGGCAAAATACCAGCATCAGGAGGAAGAATAGGGATGGCAACATCTGAGAAAAGGCAATCCGGAAGTGGAGTATCGCCATGACAGTTCCGGACAGATGGGCTTCCCTGGAATGCGTGACGTCAATAGCGGTGTTCCCCCTTATCGCGGGGACACCCTATGGCTTTGTGCTTCTGTTTACACAGCCTGCAGGAATGCTCCTTAGGGCAGTTTTCGGTAGGACAGGTTCTATAATTCCAGTAAAAGCAATTCTCAGGAGGGTAGTCATCTGGAATAGGATCACGAGACTTGCTTTTATTCTTGTTGCGGCCGGTGGAAGCAGCAGAACCAGAAGCACCCGAGGTGTTAGATGGGCTTCCCCGGCGGCCTTGACCTGACTGTACGTCACGGGCCTTCGCTAGAACGGCCCCATGGAAGCAGTAGTTGCAACCTCTACTGTCGCAGTCAGGAAACCCATTTGCTGGACACTTGAGGAACGTATCCACCACATGATGGTCATAATTACAATATGCTACATCCATATAGTCGCCCTCAGAGGCGTGGCGGGTCACAAACTCCAAATGAGCCAGGTAGGAAGAAATGTCTCCGCCGGAAGAGAGCAAATGTTGGGCTACCATCACCATCCCGTACATCAGCTGACGGTATGTCAGCTTTTTATGGTCCACACTTTTCAAGGCTACAGAGTTCAGAACATGTTGATAATAAAATTCGGGACGATATATCATACCAGCATTTCGTCTTACTGTGGCCGGATCCACCGCTGCATTAATCTGGTGTAAAGCCGAAGTCACAGGGTCGGAGAGCCAACTAGAAGTCAGGTTAGTAGGTGACGGAATCTGTGACTGTAGGTTGACAGGTGGAGAATGAATGGGAGTGACAGGAATCGACGCAGTAGGATTTACCGGTGTAGAAGATTTCTTGTCCGAACCAGGAGACTTCAGGGCCGACTGGACAGTTAGTGTTAAACTATCCATTCGACGCATCATCTCTACCATTCTGTGGTCTTGATCATCGAACCTCTGTTGCCAAGGATTCGGAGGTGTTAAATGACTCTCTCTAGGCGGTGAAATACTAGGTGCAGAGGACGGCTTCATATCTTGACTGTAGGAGCATAACGAATCAACATCAAGGTAAAGTTTCCAACTATCTACTGATCCGGTTGCCGCAATACTTTTGTCACAGGCGTCTCTGAAGAACTTACATGTTGCTTTAGAGGGATCAGAAGTGGCGCCATGTTTGTGGCTGTAGCCACAGGCTGTACAAACGACCATTGTAACGAATAAGTGGAGGTCTGAGGACAAAGAAAAATTTTCGTCCTGCTCGTCCGGCACCTAGCATGAGAGTGGTGCGGACGCGGGAATATGTTGGTTGCGTAGATACAGACAAACATTCAGGTGTCGGGGCAATGAGTATATATACATTATATAATGGGAACATATAAGGGTACATATATATATATATGTACTTAGACAGTGGCGCAATTTTCAGAACCTTATCTTAATGCCTATAACCGTTCCCATTGACTATGTCTTATTTGATTATGTAAACTGAGAAGAAATTGTTAAATCTTTAAAAAAAATTCAATGTAATTCAATGTATGAATAATGTCTTAATTACAAATATTGCTTATGTTTATAAAATTTATGTTCGTATGTTTGAAACGTATCACAGAATGTGAAATATCTACGAAATAAAATTTTGTTAAAAAAACCCCAAAAACTCTGCCGCCTTGTATGCACAATGAATTACCCCCTATGAGTCCTTTGTTGTTATTTCTTTTCTCTGTTTTGCATGGGATGTTTAATACCCAACTTGTCTCACGGATTTCGTAGCTGGGAACCTTTTGAATTAAATATAAGAGTACACTTCCTTATAATTAACATGTGATTAGCGATTGGGAAAATTGTTGTTAAAAATACCCCTCGGGATCGACTGAAAATAGCATCCATTTTCCTGAATAAAAAAAAATCTTTATCTAAGGTCCCAGCTCAAGAGATCATATCGCGCCTAATACATCAGTGCATGGCTATATTCGGAAGTACTGCAGAACGTGAGGTAAACATAGTCATAGATTTGATTTGATTTGAAAATCTTTTATTTATCGAATACGATACAGGTGAAAAATACGACCAATGGGTTGACAAACCTATGGAGTCATACTATGGAAAGTGGGATGACCCAGTCCGCAATAACGGCCCTCCCTCTCACCCTACCTCTCCCCTTGGCCCTCCCTCCCTACCTCTCCCGCTCACCCTCCTTCTCCCGCTCATCCTCCTTCTCCCTCTCTCTCCCATCTGACTCTTTCCCTCTTTCTCCTCTCTCTCTCCCATCTGTCTCTTTCACGGTTCTAGGTCATTCCCCCGCCAACAATCTCCCCGCCGACAATCTCCCCGACGCAATCTCCCCGCCAAAATCTCCCCGCCATACAGTCTCCCCGCCGACATTCTCCCCGCCGTCATATGTAACCAAGAAAAAAGGTAATCAAGAAAGGCATGTTCGGGAAGACCTCCTCTCGAGAAGAACGTAACCTCTTTGTCAAACATCTTATGGCAAATAAAGAATTATCTTATCTTATCTTATCTTATTTTCCCCGCATATTTCAACTTATAAAGAAATAAAGAATAATAATAAACAGGTAGATGTTTACCCTCTAAACTAAATTTGAAATAATACAAGAAGTTTATGTGTTCATAATTTCTGTCTCCCTCTCCCTCTCCTCCCCTCTTAAACCCCTGGCATGACCATGCATAGATATCACAATGCATGTTTGTTTATTGGAAAGGAGTTGAAATTGTCATAAATGAAACAATCTAACATTATTTAATTTCTTGCCCTAGGTATAAGAGATGATGGTTAATTTAGGTGGATTTAAATAAAACAAAAAGGAAGGGAGACGGGCGAAAAAACGGCCGAAAATACGGCCGATCACGTCAACACACGGCCCGTAATTCATGTGCGGCCGAAATTTTCTCACGGCCAGGAAATGTACGGATAAATTACGGGAACATGCGGATCATGTGCCATTTGCGGCCGTTATTGCGGATATATTATTCCGGATGTTACCGTGATGAAAGATTTAGAGTTAACGTATAACCCTTACACAAGGGTTATACGTTATGAAGTATACACGGTACAATATTTAAGTTTAAATTTAAATTTCTAGATTTCACCCTCTACATTAACATTGAGTGGTGGAGGTGCCATACAGGACAGTATACGGCTATCATTGACTGATGATAGAATTTTGTCATAGGATTACCTTTTGTCTACTGTTTCTGATTGTTTCTATCCTTTTACTAGGAACTGTACAGTACAGTTTTACAGAGGGCTAGTTGTAACATGAACAGATTCGATAAAGACGAGTAACCATACAATACAGTATAGTTTTACAGTAAAGAGGGGATATAATAATTAATTAAGAAGAAAGAGCAAAATCAAAGCTTGATTAGAAAAAATGTGAACATAAGCATATGGGCTTTGACCCATATGTATCAGTGAAATAACACAATAATAACTTATGTTATAATACTTATGTACACAATAATAATTATCTACTTCCGATTTAGACAAATAAAAATATAATTCAAAAAATATAAAACCTAAATTCAAATTAGTTTCCTATCACGTAATTTTGCAAATGCTTAATTATATGCCGGTAATATCTGTTCATCTCTGAATGTAATCTGTGTAGTGTGGGAACCATTGCATTCATCTCAAGTTGACCCAGTATACTTCATAATCATGATAACCGCAGCGCGCTCCCCTCTCCCAATGTACACGCCATTAAGCATACACCTCTATAGGAAATATTGACCTTTGTCCATAGACGTATCCCCTTCCCCTCCCCTCTACTCATCCCCTATGTATGTTTGCTTTTCCTTTGGCATAGAACTTGGAATAACACACATGACAACTACATACGGGAGAAGAGAAGTCACGTCAAAATACGATATAGCCATTGACTGGATGTCCAAAAGGATGTGTATCTAAAAGTTAATATACCTGAAGCCATTTTATGCAGATTTCGTTGGTCCAGACCCAACTGGACTTTTTACGGGGAACTCTGATATCACTGATGATTCTTTCCTTGTTACGTTCCCATTCAGCATACTGCTACCATAGAACAGAACATAATGATTGATAAAGAGGTATTGTTTCCCTACCTGGGCCAGTAAAATAACTATGGTGCCTGTATATTTAAAAACACTGTATACCTTTGAAATACAATAATAGACAGTTGAAGGGGAAATAGTAGTTGAGAAAAGAGTTGTGTTCCACACATTTAGTAAAGAAGGCTAAGTACAGATCTAGAATGTCTAGCCCTGCCCACGTGCATTGGTTTGTTTCTATGACCGCCATGCACAAGGGTGATGAAAGACCTGTGTCGTAACCTTTTTAGAATATTATGTTTGGATCATGAAGCTAGAAAGGTCATAGATGGTCTACAGTTACCTTTATTTTGTATAATTCATTTGTGTATAAGGTAGTTAAATTGGTCCTTGAAAATTCGAACTGATGGAAGTGTCGGCCATTGCAATCACCTTGCTCGCTCCTTTATACATGGCACATTTACATATGGGCAATGAGTAGACTTTCTGATTGGTTGATATTCACTAAGATTGTTTCACGACTATTGATTACCATGAGGGAAGCGCAGCTCAATTACATTTAAGATTTGCTGCTACTCAAATTGCCATGATTGAACAATATTGACGAAAAGATCTGTTTATACCGTTCTACTACTTCATGCATTGAAATGAAAGTTTCACATTGACATCTGTTTAGCATGACTGAAGCGGTAACATGAGTGAAGTGGTTGTAAAATGAGAGTCCAAAAATAAATTCATTGCTATTGCAAGTCCAGTTTAAGTGGTCTGACCAGGCACGCGACTATACAGTGCTAAAATACCTGAGGTTTATGATGCTCAAGTCCTGGATCACACATATATGTACTGTCATTCACAGGCAGTTCTACCTGCATAATTTGCCTCCTAACATATAATATGTTTATTCATTTTGATTCACGGCACTTGGACTGCACTTGGGATGATAACAAGTTCTCGGGGCTTTACGACAGGCATTGTCATCTTATCACATTCCCATCGCATCTAATTATACTCGTTATTCCAAATCCTAAGCCAAGCTTATGTAAACATACATGGCGGAGGGTAATCTCGACCATGGTAACCATAGGTATCATTTTAACTCCGTGTTATATCACCTTGTTCTTGCATCATTCCTGCCATGCAAAAATCTGTAATTAAAACCGATTTATCCATTAGTGACATTCGGTGCTCCATACCAACACATTTCACGGTTCAGACAAGCCGTTGGACGCCACAATTCCTCTATTACATGGGAAGTCTGAAGCTTGAGAATGATGCAGTTTCCGAACAACGTCTAGATTTCCTCCCGGAATCTTTTTATTTAAAACCTATCTTCACACACACACTTACGCCTGCTCAATATTTTGCACATATAATGTCGTTTCAAAAGGAGAAAACAAAACGTTAAAATTTGTAATCAAGAACTAACAAACTTGACAGTCCATCAACGGATAACCATTCAAATCGTTCCTGCTCACAGTGTCTGCTCTTACCATGACGAAACGCACGGAAAAACATCATACGGTATTTTCAGTCTCGCTGATTCGAGAGGAAAAATCACAACCAATTTTTAAATATGGCGAGATTCGCGCCTGGAGTACGCATATTTTGAGTCGACGAAGAAATGAGTGTATCATGTTGCATGATGCGATACGATTGGATGTAAAACCGTGTATTTGGTGTGTTTAAATAACTCTACACTGAGATAGGGATGGGAGTCAGGCTACTACACAATTGAACTGGGTTTAGATTGATTGATAATGAATTCTCCAAATGTTCTTCATAAAGCTAGTGGTACAGATGCATATTTATCACAGGATTTTGCTCTCTGCTTTCCTAAGCTATAGAAGTGTTCTATCACGCAGGCTTCTCGTGTCATTTGTGTTCAAGTCGCTTTAAGCCTGGACACATCCATCAATATTTATGTATTCTCCAGATTTGCGCACTAAGGGAGGACTTTACTCTGTTGTAAAGTTGTCACTGGAGGCAGCGCTGGTGGCGCAAGGCACAGCAAAAACGGTTAAAGAGGATCAATATATCTCACTTAACTCGGAAAAACGAGTACAATAAAAGACCACGGTGTGTTACAATCGGGTTGTCGATATTGTCGTCAATAATCTCAGTCTCCTCCAGGACAATATTACGAGACTTATAGAAACATTCGCAACTCACGGTTTTGATAGTGCTTTGTACGTGAAAACGTAACTTTTGTTTTTGATGTTTATGTGACAAGTGCTGATGGGCGGAGTCTACACTCAGACTTTCTTTGAAATGACACAATTACGAAGGATCCCTCAAAAGCGTGCGAACTCAATCAATGAGGGACGTTTAGGTTCGGTGGATGGGTCCCGGCAATTTCCCATGGGACATGTCCTCAAGATCCACAAAAAGAGGAATCACTCGAAAGCCTTCAAACATTGAAATCTTTGGTCATGTTCTCAAACCGTATTATCAAGAATCCATACCGAGTCAAAGCCAAGCAGTCTAGGCTCAGAGCCTATCAGCTGAGGTAATATCGGTATGCTACTGGCTTTTCGGGCCCTGGAGTAGGTCCACCGCTACCGTCCTATTTTTTTTTTAATATTTTTATTGGCCGCAAACATTTAAACACTTGTTACAAAATTACGCATGATCATAAGCATGGTGCTTTTCGTGCGTTGCCAGATTACAAAATTAATGGGATTGTAATGGGACTTTTCGGCTAGTTTCCCTTAGTTTGAAGGTATCTGGTAGGCTCTGAGCCTACACTGCAAATAAAAAGGCAAGCTATTTGGGTGGCAAAGGGGATGGGATTAACGTATCGATTCTGTGTGATACTTTTCTCTGAAATATCTGCGGAGGTTTACTTTTATGAAGACTATTATGTTCGTATATCATTATATCTTATCCACGCAGTATGGGATGAACGATTCAGTTTTACCTCCGTTTAGTCCAGGGACCATATGAATCTACCACCTTAGGCAGTGTGATAGACTAAACATATATTAAATGTACCTTTACTCCTGTTTGTGCATAATTCCGAGGAGAAGGCGAATAATTATGTACCAAAACAGTGCACCAGCATGCAGCCCCTCAACGTCTGTCATATTACTCCTTTATTAAAGGTATAGAGGTGCGTCCGAAAATACGACCCTATGCGGCTCCTAGTTGAACTATTAGCCAGTGGTCATTCTCATATGAATCGATCAGCAGTGGTTCCGCTAGTGTCTATTGTCTAAATCAAAATTCATTTCCATAATTTTCGCATAGGTTCTAGGGATTGCCATGACAAATAAACATTTCACGGCATCAGCCAGACCAGCCACAAAAAGTAGACTACATGGTCAACTTTAGAGTTTATAGTCTCCAACTTTTTTTCTATCGGGGTAAGACATGATTTTGTTTGTGTGGGATATGACCTCAAATAAAAGTGTTGCTAATCTAAACTAATTTGGACTGGACGATTTGGCGTCAAAAGTGGCCATATTTATGGCCTATATAGGTCATACCGCTTAAGATTTTAACCACGCCCCCTTTATCTAGAACTGCCAGCTTTATACTCGACTCTGGATCGATCGTCTGAAACTGCTACTTCCCGACTTCCCATGGCCAGAAACAATGTCTCCAGGCCCAGGGAATACATATACACAGAGATTACTTCCAATACTACATGGTCTTTCTGGTAAAATAAGTGAGAAATAACCGATTCCCTGACCCCTATATGCTAAAGCATGAACAGATATTTTACCCTGCGTACGGCCGCATGGCATCTTCGGTAACACTCGGTAACACTCGGCATCGCATCTTCGGTATGCTCCGGGGAAAAAATCGACCAATCACAGGGCGCGTTACATCAACCTTCAGCTAGGCTCTCAGCCAATGGGATCACCCCTTCCAAACGTTACTCAGCGTCCCATGTAGACGGCCATGGGGCCGGCAACATGGGTGATGTGCTGTGGCGGTGGGTGGCGGTCGGCGGTCGGCGAAGCCTTTTAAAATAGCCTAAAGTTTCATTATCCGCCAAACACTATAATATCCTAGTTCATTTAAGAGTTCTTAGTTGTGACAATAGTCTATCCTGGTGCCACTCACCATCTGGACATTTTTTTATTATAAATGCTCTGGAATAATAATAAAGCAGGAGACAAGAAGAATGAGAAGCAAGGCAAGATTTAACGTGTGAACTTCTTCTTTCGAGAAGCAGGGCATGACTAAAACCCTTCTTTATTCATAAAGAACAGAAAGAAAAAACAAATCAATTTCAAGTCTCTGAGTCTTTTTCACGTCCGATTCGCCTGAACACTAGCTGGCCTCTGAGGAGGTAAGGCATGCTGGAGGAGAGTCTAAATATATATATATATGGCCGAATAAGGCAGTTCGGTAGTAGGTAGTCGGTGACTGTCGGTTGACTATTCCAGCATTCATAAGCAGATTAACACGTCAATCTTTACATTCCATAAAACGTGAAAAATAACACATTTTCTCTTTCAATATATGCTGGGTAGCATAAAATTTACTTTTTGTCAATTCTCTCAACAGGCAGTTCATGTTATATACTAGTTTATATCGTGCTAACATGTTTTATTACAGATTTATATATACTATGCCACCAGAGTGGAGGAGGCATTTTCATACAAAATCAATCATTCATGGTAATATGAATGTTTGTCACACGGTAGATGAAGCACATCTCATGTTTTCTTCCACCAGAGCGACTTCTATTCCTGATTTACCCCCGGATCAATATCTATCCGTGCGATTTCATTCATGCAACCTAATACTCAAGATTGGCACATAGATAAAGTGACAAGTGTCTTGATGGCTATCCATGGAATGCCTTTTATGGTCCTCATTTTTCCTGGCCCAGTGACACAGAGGCCATTCCTTCTGACATCATTCTCTACGTTCTCTGGTGGTGGCATATATATATAATATATTTTATTATATGCGCATTCCATATGACATGTGCAATAAGTGGGGTGCTATAAAAATATTCATATAGTATGCATACTATAAAAATTCGACTTCGTCCAAAGTAGCACTGCAGGAGGGCCCCAAATGAGGATATGAAAGTGATTTTCGTTTAATATTTGGTAGCATTCTAAGGGCATATAATAAATATAGAATGGAACTCGCAGCACATAATTGAAAAATTTTTGGACTTGATTCCTCTGCAGGAGCACTCTGCCTATGGCATCGTGAAGAATCTCGTCCAATAAATTTTCGATTATTCGCTGCTCATTCCATTCTCTCTCTATATATAATATTATATGTATAATAAGTGGGGTGCAATAAAAATATTCATATAGTACGCATACTATATGAACTACTTCGTCACCAAGTCGGCTACTTTTTTCAGATTTACACATGATACATTTGTGATTACACATCAAGTTTTAAGCCCATATGATAAATATAGAATGGAACTCGCCTGCAATAATCGAAAATTTATTGGACTTGATTCATCCACATAAAGCACTCTGCCTACGGCATTGTGCTTATGCGGGCGAATCTAGTCCAATTAATTTTCGATTATTGCCGGCTTGTTCCATTCTCTCTCTATATATTATGTTATATATGATATATGATATATAAATAGTATATAAATAAATATAAGTATGAATATAATATTAACTATTATAACTAGCACACACTCTTGTTTAAGCTAAACTTAATGAACTTAAAAAGTCGTTGCCGCTCAATGTGCAAATCAGTATATTGTATATTGAGTTGACCACACATTGACTTTATCTGTCACGGGCAACTTTGCATCCTCGCAGAAACATAGGAATAGTTAGAGCAGCCATTTGCTCAGCAATTACTCATGGTGAGTGATATGTTATGATAATATCTAATTTGTATGATTAATGCAATGCAGGGACAGGCGTCCTATTGATGTTGACCTAGATTTTTAATTCTATTCTCGGCAAGAAAAAGAGACTCTCGTAAACCTCATTCTAACCGTAAATGACTGATGCCATTTGCACCAATAACCAGTGACAGCTAGGAGGTGATCCACATTTCATACGACTTGCTCCCATGTAACAATGTCCTCCGCTGTTTGTTCAGTGTTCCAGCATCAAGGGAAGGCTATAAAGCACTGAAGTCCATCAACAAAGCCCCATCTGAGTCCATACCTAGCATTTTACATTGACAATATGCAATTAAATATACATTTATATGCATCTACAGCAACATGACTATTGCTATTGTATTAATTGCTTCCCAAACAGTCGAGGAACATTGATACAAGAGGAGAGTATAAGTGTGGATCCTGACTTACACAACGGAGATCAAAGTAGGGTTCATATCAGTCACTCGTGAAGGATTGGCAAGCGGCAGGACCCAGGGCCAGTGGCTATATGAAAATCTATGAGAGCAGTAGTATGAGCGTACCTATAGTCTGCACACCAATACTTGATCTTTATTGCCAGAAGGTCATATATTGGTGGATTGTGTTTAAGGGGGATGTGTTGGAAATGATGTAATGAGGTGTGTGGAGTTAGCGCATCCATGCATGTGATTGCTACCGTTTACCATTAACAATACATGCATCCAAAGAGTATTTACTCACTGTTCCAGTAGGAAAAGATCCCTTGTGTAAGATTTTAGCCTGAAGCTGGTTATGATATTCCCTCAACCTGCAAAGTTAAGCTGTTGTTCCTTGGCTTCATCAGACTACTGAAATACTGTAAACACCAAAGCTAGAACTAACAGACCAAATGCCTTTCCTATAGGCCCCATTCGTACAATCATACAATACTGGCAACATTAATTAATAAATCTCCTGCTTGGCTGTTATCATCCACTGTTTAATGGATTCCATGATTAAGGAATCTGATACAGGGAATAGCTCACACTCCTCTCCGAAACCATATAGAAAGCTTTCTAGAAGATAGCCATGCCTCAAGTCATCCGGGGCTGGTTGATGTCGTTCATGGACTGCTTGGATGATGTTTCCTTTACATGTATAACAGAGTCTTGAGAAAAACAAATTCTATAGCGAATTGACAACGACAAACTATGCCTAAAGAGGAGCGAAAACTATGAATGGCTATTGTGTAACTGTGAGAATGGTGTAAACGGAAGAGAAACGAGGCATGACAGCGATAGCAAGTACCAAGAAAGGAGACATAAAACAGCCCATTATAATGTTCGATTTGTATATTTGGAGGTAATATTCGGCTGTATTCACGGAGAAAGCAGTTGAAAGGCCATAACCAGGCGCCTTATAGAATGCTAGGATAACTAGCAAGACGAGTGATATGGAATAGAGTAAGGAGGCAATGTTGAAGTATAACTATAATTTACGCCTGTCTGATGATGCTCCACAATGGGTGGGAAGCGAGTGGATCCTGGAGCGACTCTAACTGAGCTGCTCTGCTGGCCTGCGTCTCTGTGCTGCAGCAGTCTACTGCTGGCCCGCGCTTATCATCTATTGCGAGCTGCATGGCGCGTGTCATTATAGGAGCTGAGCGGAGGCGACGTTCATTGGTGGGACACAGGACAGCACTATAGCCACTCAGCGCACGGGGGGGAAGAAAGAAGAGTGAGAGAGAGGGGGGAGAAAGGGAGGAGGAGGAGAGGAGGTGGAGGAGGAGCATGAGGAGAAGGTGGAGAAAGATGAGGTGGAGTAGAGGAGAGGTAAGACACCTCCGCGCAACATGCGGACTTCAAATATGTGCAGCGTTTTCTCCTATGCACACTCGTTTTTCACTGAATCTCTTCATCGCAAAGCCGTAATCTACATCACACGAGAAGATTTATCATCAAAGTACATATGACAAACGCAAATCCTGGCGCTTGGAAACAGCATTTTTAACCCAGAACAGCGCTATTCTGCCTGAAAGGGACACAAATCTGCACCTCTATAGTACGCAGGAGGGGAAAGGGACCTACAAGCCGGAGTTACTAGGAGGAAACTATAGGTGCCACTTAGTTAGAAGCATAGAGAAACCAATGAACAAGGATGTATTACAGCATTTAGCACCCAGTGTGTTATTCTGGCATTTATACCGCTTTGTAGGCGTCACAAGGAATATAATCTATGAGGTTTGTGCTTGTCAACTGGAGCCAGAACGTCAGGACACGGAGGGACTGCACATGATGCAGCGGCGGCAGCTCAAGGTGAGCGCTTCTCTCCCTCTCTCATACTTGTACCTGTGCACCGTACATCAACTAACCTCTCTCTGTATTACATGTACCTTACGCCTATAAAACACTTCCAAAACTAGAATATAAATTATCGGGATAAAGTTTATAGCAGCAAAGACAGTGCCAGTGAAGTATATAAATCACTAATCATTTCACATAGAGTTTGAAACGATCGTTTCAAGCTCACATTGTCAAAGTAACAACTAGGATATTTAGCAATATTGTTCCACATTTAGCTCTTAGAGATAATGGGTCATGAATCGCTGGTTCAGATTAAGCTAATCTATACAACACCGGTAGGCTTTTTGCGCAGAATTATCGACAGTTATTCAATTAGGCAATATCAGAACTGTATAGTGCGTTCAAATCATTGATTTCGAGTCAATCGATATTCAATCTCGCATCGATTACTTTGGTATTACCATAATATGATAGCTTGTGCATTCGTGGTAGAATTGAGCATTTCGACTAGGAAATATATGTAGAATGCATGGATTGCTACAGGACGATGAACCATTGTTCCGTATGTTCCACAGGCGCAGCGTTACAATATACCCATCAATTCCTCTGTTCTCAGCTGATATCAAACCCAGGAATCCCAGGATGTATTAAGAGTAGATTTGTTTAAATCCCAGTCTATATGTCTTTTGTGTTCAGGCATACTTAACAAATAGTACTGTTTAAATGCTACCCTCTTCATTATATTCACTCTCCCCCAGAGTTTATTTCATTGCCTTGAGATCGGTGCACTGAAAATGTACATGTGAATGTTACAATGCCCCATATATATATACACCAAGACACCGAATTAAATCATAGCAGTACTGCGTGGAGGTATTTGGTAATTGGTGTGCTTATTAAAAGGCCTCCTTTCTAGGCTTATTAAAAGGCCTCCTTTCTACGTCATTTCAACATCCTTGCAATCTGGTTTTATTTAACCACAAGGGGAAGCTGTACCAATGCCTTACCAGCCTGGCAAGTTATATGGTGGTGTACGTGTGCTTCTACCAACATGAAATCAAGTTTCAGTAAGTTATCTGACTGCTATTGCATCATCAGATAATTCATTATAAATCATAAAATAGATTATCTTGGGAAGGCGAGCGGGTCCTAAGGGCCTAGGGGTGGGTGGGCGGAAGTAGTCCAGGGGGGACAGTCCTGTCAGCAAATGGTTGCCATATCTGTCTGAATATCATGAATCATCAAATAAGGGCAGTAACAAAAGTTTGGATATTGTCACAGCATGTTTTCCGCATGGAGTACTGGGGCCATCTGGACATTGTACTTACCATGGAATCAATTGATTGAAGCTGTAGACATAATTATCATGTTTGGTGCGTCCAATTCACCAGCTATATTTGCCAATCCTCCTGGTCTTTGTTTTATTCAATGGTGACCACACCGCAAGTCTATCATGTATATATCGACCTGATACTAACATTCGATCGAATCCATATACTCAAAATGGATTTACAATATGTCTTTTTCGCCGTGTGTTTTACTTGCTGGTCCTCTCTAGCGGGATATGAAGGGGAATATATAATAAAGAACGAATTCTAAAATTTCTTACGATTTGTTTGAATTGTGACGTGATGGAATGTTGATACATGAATTCTGCCCGACAAATATTCCATCCGGTTAGATTGCCCAATTAAAGGGGAAACGGATAAAGATATTTTGTTATGTAAACTGTGAATTCAGCCAACACATTTTATTTTATTATCTATTAAACAAGCAATTATTTAGCGTAAGGTTCGACGTAAAAGCCTCTTGTACATGTGTTGGTTGTTAAACAGGCTACAGATGAGGTACCTGCTCCAGATTGACAGTGATAAAAGTGTTAACCATCCAACCAAGTCCCACTGCGTATGGAAGCACCCTCTGAAAAATCTGCATTTCCCAACTGACAATCGCGATGCATGGATGTGATGTTTACGCTGCTTGCAAGACTGACTCTCATTCATCTTAGAGGCGTTATGGAATCCTACCACTTGAAATTATTTCGGTCTATGCTGTGTGAATTATGTTCAGGTCTGAACTTTTACTCAATAATTTCGTCGATACTGTTACGTTAAACCGCTGGAAGACATGGAATTTACTTCCAGATGCGGGTCTCCTTTTTGTACGACTCTTTTGTATGAATAAACAAATATACTGAATTGAATATGGTGAAGCTAACGTGAAAATTATTTTAGCGTCCAAGATCAGAATTCTTGTTAATATATTTCCTTTACAATAATAGTCAACCAGGTATAAAACATTGGATCTGTTTTCTAAGAGATAATCTATCTTAAGCAAGGTTCAGATGAGAGGTGAGTGACTGATGGGAGACGGACATTAGTATGTAATCCTTGGTGGACTGCTATTACCTTCGGTCAGTATACACGCCTTGCTCCTCTTACCTCTAACCAAGCACCTGGCGTGTATATCAAACATTTCTCAAAGGCCTCAAGCTCTTGAGCTGCCTGTTGTTCTCTCAAACTTGGGTATCCTAAGTAGGAGGGATTGAACGTACGTGCATAATCAAAACCAATAATTGGGTATTTCTCATATTGATTAAAGTTAATTATCTTGCCCCCATGTCACTAGGTATCTAGTAATGAATTTTTTGTATCAGCATTCATACCTATTCAAAGCCAAATCCCAACATGAAATTACATTATAAATGAAACCGATGGGCCTTTATTGTCTCAACATTTTCTTTTAAGCTCGAGCGAATGCCTTTTTTAAACTGTTTTTTCTAAATCTCGTTAGCAGGACCATTTATTAGGGGTTACTGTCATCATCCTTCTTTCCATCCTTAAATTAGAATTCTTTCTTATCATCATCAGTCGTATTAACGCAAACCGGCCAGACGTAAGGCCTAATGAAGGTGCCTTTAATGTTGATACTAATTTTGATATATGTGACCACGGTGAGGGTAATAAGTGAACAAAGGAACTTCAGAGCATTTCGATCTTCTGAATGGAGCCTGAGCCTTTGTTGGGCTGAAACAAGGAATTTGTAGAGCATCAACAAGTAGTTTGAACTCTTGTTGCTTGTAGCAAGGTTGTTAAACGCGTCCTTCTAGCAATTGGCCTCGTATCAGCCAATGCTAGATTTCTTACAGTGGGAAGGGCTCTGGGGGTAGATTAGTTCCATTACTCCGTCTGTTAGTTATTCTATTCTTAGCTAGTGACTGATTTCTGGATTGCTTGTCTGTCTAGCTCCTTTGTGATGAATTAGGTTAGTATTGAATAAATATCTAATATAAAATGTAAACAATCAATGGGTGTGAAATGCTATTGCCAATTGGAACTTACCTGAATTTCAAAGAACTTTAGAGAAACCTGAATTCGATGTCCTTGTATCAGTACCTTTTACAATATGTGACTAATTATTAAACTGTTTTTTTACAATTTGATAATGGAATATTGAGTTTGTTCTTATTTTCGAACTTGCATACTGTCATTGACGTCATTGAAACACGTTTTTTGTTAACACAGTTTTAAATCTATTTGAGTCATGGTGTCTGGTTGTTCTTATGGAAAGTTGGACGTAAACAGGTGGGCATTAATGAAGCGGGTGTAAATTGAATTTGAAACCCCTTTAAAACCCTTTTTACTGGGAAATCGCTCATAACACATAGTGGAATGGGTTCCCACTATGCCGAAGTATGCCCACCGTGAACATCACAGCAATCCCTACAGCGGTTTAGGGAGAGAACCCGTTTTGAACACTTTTTTAACTCTAATTGTTTTCCAAAAGTGTTCATGCAACATAGTGGAATGGCTTCGCAGCATGATTGGCATGGTGCACCTCGAAAATCTTGGCGATCCGTCCAGCGGTTTCTGAGGAGATGGGGAAATTACATATTTGAGGTTATTTTATTAATGTCTTCCATCCTTGATATTCACATATAACAATATGTACTATACATATATAATATCTGGGACTATATATAGGACAGGATAAAGATTAGTATTGCAGATGGCTGCAGAATATCTATAGTATTGATGAGAACCTGCCAAACCTGGAACAAGAAAGTAAAACGATCAAAAGTTTGGGATGTAAATATTTCAAAGGGATTGCCCTATTTTATTTTTTATTTAGCCTATTTCCCCATGATATTGACACCCCCCCCCCCCCACACACACACACACCCTCCCGCCCAAACGTAAAACTAATTGGAATTTCTTAGCCATCATAACGATATCATTGACTTAACTAGAACGATATTTAACTTCCGACTTTTGGAGCGATTCTTTCAGTTATGACGTTTCCCTTGTTGATATCGAATTAGATGCCTTTAGAAGCATGCAAGCGTATTGATCTTTCTTTTTAAAATAAAATGCACGAAAAAATCCCGAGGCAAAATTCCCGGGAAATATTTCTTTTTACCCAAGTGACAAAAACACTCCTTATTCCAAGCGGATCATGCATGGAGATATCGATGAGAGGATTAATGCAAATAACATTACAAGATATTCTATAGGATGACTACAGGCTAAAGCAAAAACAAAGCTGTGGCTTTCGCAAGCTAATAAAGCCTATGTATAATCACATAAACATTCCACGGTGCCATTGAAGAAATACGGCGAGCGGCGAGGCTAAAGCTCTTGCATCCAGGTGTGTATGAACGCCAAATCTTATTCCATCAGACTCGCTGTTTTAGAGCCTACGAGCGGAGAAGTTTCCCTGGGAGCCATAAGTAGCCAAACAAGCAGAGCGAGCAATTTGGATGCTATTATTTAATAAAGTCTAGATCAAAGCCTATTGTGCGTTGAAATCCTCCGAGAAAAAGGTCACTGTCTTTGAAGGTTTCGTTTCATAAATCACACAGTGGCCTCGAGCAAAAATAAGTACTTCATATTCAGCTTATTACCAATGCTGATAATGTATGATTTGCACTGCACTTACAAACTATCGACTATGAATGACATTGTGACAAAGCCTTCTTCCATAACAGCCAGGCGTGGCTTAATTGTAATACGAATGTCTTGTAAAATATCTTCTGACCTTTCTTTCCTCGAGGCGCCTTTATGAAAAAGAATCATTTGGTTAAACTAACAATAACTGTATTGGAATGTTGAAGGACTCAGAGCTGTTGGCGAACCTTTTATTATTAATGTCCTTGAGGAATATTTATGCTGGCTCAAAGCCATTTACAACGCTGGCCGAAAAACTCTGTAGGCACTTGCAGACAGCAAATCTCGCTGTGGTACGCATATGTACTGGGCGCTTCCCTAATTTGCTAAATTCTTACTATTATTGTCATCTTTCGTCGAGAACCATTCGCATTGGTCTTTTTAAGCTTTCTGTATTAGCTGAGAGGCCGAGTAGATGAGACTGTAATGTGGCCGATTGGCACGGCTCACATCTAGAACTAACAAACACATCTGCCTAGCCAAGCCTCGATATTTGTTCCACGCATACTTGTCTGGCAGTATGGGAAATAGTGCGCACGGTTCCCACGTTTGTCCATAATAGTGATCTATATTAAAATTCATTCACCTGGGTAGTCTTCAAAGCTTTATCCTTGAGGATATTTCGATGGTCTGTGTGCTAGCCATTGCTTTGTGCTTCTTGTATTCCCAAGGATGTGTGGAACCATATACACACAGGGATATGAAGTATAATTTCTGTCCTACAGACTAGCATATATACTGGGGTAGATCAAGAAACCTCACGAGATATGTTCATGGAACCTCACGAAATAAGAAAGATTAAGCGAATTCTTTCATCCAGACGCGTCTCCATACCTCATCTTGGCTATCAGATATTCCATTTACTTCCACTAGTTGCTTTAATCTTAAGACCGTAAAAAGGCTTGGCTCAACTGAGGGAAGCGTGCGAGAACGCGAATGACAGGTTGTCACATTCCTCCATCCATGAGGGAAATAATGGGTTAGTCTTGGTAAAAACCTTACCAACAAAATTGCTCCTTTAAAAAACTAACCTTCGCCAGTGTCGAGTAAGTAGTATACCAAAAGTTCGGTTTTACGTAGGTCCACGTACAAAGACCTATATGTGTACAAAGGCCTCAATCCTGCCAAACTGACCGAAAGGGGAACGATATATAATATGAGTAGAGTCTAAATACGTGTACACATACATATTTAAGTACAACTGAGTTTTTGTTTATCAAACCATCGCTCGACCATTAGATCAGCCGTCAGCTGCGCAAAGACGTATGTTTACGAGTAGTATAAGAAGCATGGCATTATGCACAGGATCACATAAAACACAACGTTTTGCATGGCATGATTCGTAATAGTCTTTATTTTCTTTGACTGGGAAAGCATGCACCTGCCCCATTCTAAGGGCGTCACACATAGGAGTCGCTGATTCATATCTGGCTCTATTTTATTATGGGCATTTGCATGGACCACATGACCCCGGGATTTTTAGACATCTTTAGACTTTACTGATGTATGGTTTATTAGAAATTCCCCCTCTACAAGGTTGCTAGTATACAGGACGATAATCATGTACTAACAATATGCTGCACCACTTTATTGACTGAAATGTCCTTACGCTGAGCTATGGAGGAGAACAGGTGCTCTTGTCATCGCTTGAATGTTTCCAATGGCTTCGACCATTCCTCTCCCAGGGTTTCTAGGGAATTGGCTCACGACCAGGACTCCCTTCGGGGCAACGGCCACGGACATATTTGACTGATGATCACATGGAAATAAATGTGTATAATAAGCAGTTAATGCACCACTCGAGGTTTTGTCAATTTCCGCTCTGCATCATACTTTGGGAATGTGACCAGGGACGTGATAGGCTTTCACAATCTCTAGGACAAAAAGCCTCATTGCCGCAGCTTTGAGTGTAGGCGCAGACGCAATTGACCCCAACATAAGCACCCGACATGCAAATGCTTGCATATAACCTACTTACCATAAATAAGAGAGGCGGGGTTGGCCCGACCCGGGAACTACCAACCTATAGTCCATTATAGGTATTTCACCTCATATTTCCTGTTGTAAACTCGCTGAAGGTTTGCAAGCATCCCGTGGGCTCCCGGGACAACTTAGTCTCGATGCAGGAAAGGTTACTGCACGAGACAGCTTAAATGCAACTTTTTGATGTATGAGGATAGGTTCAAGATCAAAGCGTCACCTAGAATTTGGACTCTCTTCAATTTTCTGGATGTCACATGGGTCGACTGCTGCTTCTAAAAAAAGTCACCACAAGAAAAGTTGCAGTCATAAGCACTATTAAACTGATGTTTTCAGACCTTGGAAATGTGTATCCAATCATCATGTCTCTATTGACCGCATTGATGGTCTCCCTCTGAGTGTTTCCCAATGTTATTAGGGCTATTTTAACTTGGGAAAGACCGACCCTCTACAGGGACTGATTTGAAGCTGGTAGATGGATGACTGCACATTGCACACATGGAGATGGGAGGTGGTTAAGGTCACAGAAAACACTGGCTTTATCGGACATGTGGTGAAAGCCTGCAGAGTTGCCATGAACAAATCTTGTTTCAGGGATACCCAGAATATCATTAATAAAGCTTGGCTTTGTTATCATACCAAGCACAAATCGGAAGAAGTGTTATTCACCATGGTATATGGGTTTCAGTAATCAAATTAAAAACACTTTATTGCCTAAGAGAAAATAACTTTAGAACTTAAAGTTTCCCTACCAATCAGACGTCCTTTCTTACGAGTGGTTGTAACTTTGACAGAACAAATGTTGACCATTCGTTAACCAAAACGTATTAACCTTTTAGAGACGAGTTAATTACTGTGGCTATTTTAGTAAACGGCCTGGGTAATGAAAAACCCTGAGATGCCGTAAAATTGTCATGGTCAACAATGCTAATTACGACTCTGATCTAGGAGTTGATATTGCAGGTTTATTTTTAATGGAGGAGTGGAAGGAAAGATTTGGTTAGTAATTACTGTTTTTAAATTTAGCTCCGAACTCTTGATTAATTCGGGCCCTCTAGTTAAAGCGACCGTGAAGACAACGGTACTTGCCTTTGCCTCGAGCTCTGCATTCATTTACTATAGTGCTTCCACTAATGATATTGATTCTGTAGACATGTTATTTGACACGCGTTTTGGGGAAAAAAACCCTGTACATTCTTTTAATAAAATCACACAAACATCCTTTTAATAAGATCACACAAATCTGAAATTAAATGGGTATCTCTACCTTGATACAGCATATGTTTTACGACTCGAATAATCTGGATGATACAATACCTTTCACACAGCGCATTTTACAGCCGAGGACAAATTTGATAGGTGTCAACAAAATGATAATCTAAGGCCCGCATAAACATGTAATCGTCAACTGAGGATGGTGGGAAACGTCTCCCTGTTTTCTCATTAGAAATAATGAAATATACGCCTATTGGTGGGGTTGAAGTCACGGCACACCATCACGCCATCACACAGAAAGCCTATAGGACAGCTTCACTTCAGTGCGCCCTCTGCATTCCCAGACCACTTAGAGAAGGGTCCTGCCACCTGTACTTAATTCTATTGCCCTATGTCTTAATGTTTGCTTTCGAACTAGGCTCAGTATGATATGATATGTTTTTTCAATCATGACTATCGTTTGGGAAAATACATGCACTGCGCTACTGGGAAAATATTATGTCAAGATGAATGAGGCATAGCAAGTCATAAATTACGTAACAGCAGTTAAATTTAGCATTTAGCTACCAAAACATTCCATTTGTGTAATGTGGAAAATCTTTAACCCTTCGAGGTGTGTTAATCAGAGCGGGATACCATCTTAGATAATATTCGAAGGGGTTACACTCACTAAATTAAGTTCGTTTCATGTATCGGTCTGTCAACAAAGCATTCACATGCCTATAAGAAAGAATAACAATGGAAATCTCCACTAATATATCATTTTAGAAAAGGGTTATGGGGACCATATTTAAATACATTAACCATGCCAGACACCCATTCAACATTTGCTTTAAGGCTCAGTATGAGAAAGAAAACACTAATCCTGCTCGCCATGTCTGTCGACTGCAAACTAGTCGAGTCGTGTCACGATTGCTTGAAATTCATCGGTTACCAAATATGTTTGGCAAAATTAAAGCTCGTTAACGCAAATAAATATCACAAGTCCAATTCTTTTGAAAACGCATGCAAAGCTGACAGATCTGTCGCCAAGCTATCTATCAAATAATGTGATAACGACGGACGTCCTGATTATTCCCCAATGCATTTATTTGCCCGCAAATTTTCTAGGGCTTCCGCTCCTCAAACTCTTTCCTGTCTCGATGACATCCTTCCCCATAATTTAGCACGCAGATGTTATCCTCATGAATAATATTCAAGGAAACAAATCCGGTGTATCAACAAAAAGATTGCAGACCGACAGAAATGTCTATAATTTTACACAATACACAAAACAGACTGGTATGTAGGAAGTGATCAAAGTGGCTTCAACTCGAAAATCTTATTTTTTATAGAATACTTTTATTTGAAACTACTGAAACATTCTTACAGCAAGCCTGTGAAGCATTTTAGGTCTGCTAAGTGTGTTTGAGTGGGCTCTCAGAGAGCTATTCATTTATAGGGAGGATGGCCGATTTGTCACGAAAAATGGCTCCTTAGCCGAAAAATTGTATCCACTTATCCTCGAGGCCGTGAAATATGATGTTGGACAAAAGTGTTATGCTATCCTGGATTGGCTGGATTGCTGAGGTGGTTTGTCTCACTTTAGATCTGGCGTCTCAGGCAAAGCGTCGGGTTTATATAGGCTACCGTCGGAAGGAAACATAAAGTAAAACTTCACGGAGGTATATATTATACAAATTGGTGGGTCTTAAACATAAATGAAAAATAACTACTCCTCAGAACCTTTACTCTTCATTTAGTTGTGTGAATATGATCTTGGGAATACTTAAAATAATATGCTGTCTAGAAATAGTTCTTCTGCCGGCATGGCAATAGCACTTAGAAGCAAAAAGAGACGATGCAGGAATTAGTGCTAAAGGACGTGGTTTAATGCAACGAAGTGGTTGAAAATACGTCTGTAATGCCGTTACAGTCAGGTCCAGACGGCCACATTCCTCGATTCCACATCCAGCGATAAGCTTAACCACAAGGCAAAGACTAAGACTAAAAGTATTAATGACCCCTAAAACTTAGGGGTCCAACACTGCCTTCTGAACCTGACTGGTTAGACATGAATTTCAATGTATTTCTGGCTAACAGGGCACTCCTTCCTGTTACGGATGTTGGTATACATGATGAATTGTTACACTATTTGTATGAGTTTGGTGTTCAAACAATCCTCTTCATCCATCCCCAGCACCACCGCAGGCTTCTCTGCTCTCATAGATCTATTCGCTTCAGGTATTGTTTCAACAGAAATAGTCCTGATGCCTGGACTGTTTATAGACGGTCCATTAAATCGCCTGTAATCGCCCTGTACCCCCTGTATCAAGGTCAGGTACCATATAAATCTTCTGCCATGCAACAGAGAGGTGCAACCCCAAGGGCGCACGATGTATTGCTCAGCTCCTATGTATGCTCCCGTTTACTATCCTCCGGCAACGGATTTCTATTCGACCAAGTCCTTTGGTCAGTTATAAATGTATAGAGAACCACGTACTCTGAACATTTGGAAGGCGCCCGGATTCGAGGAACTGTTACATTGCCAACTCCTTGTCGGCTACTAAAAGCTGACTGTTAAGGACACAACTGCTAATTTTCTATAGAAGCCTAGTGTAGTTGTTCATTCAATCTAATAACAAAAACAACTTCTGAAAAAATAAAAAAAACACTTGGAATAATCAAGTTGAAAGAGTGGTGATTAAACTAATAAAAGTTCCTTTTTTGTTAAGGGGTTAAGGGGAGTGAGCCTATATATATATTAACGACCTCCCCTCATGTATAGATACTGTTGATCATGGAAATAATGACCTAAATATCTCACTTTACGCAGATGATACTGCCTTAACAGTAACGGGTCCTAATCTAGACGATTGTCTAACCATATGTCAAAATGCAGCCTCAACAATAAATAATTGGATGAAGGCGAATGGCCTTTTACTGAATGGGAAGAAATCCCAGCTTCAAATTATTGGCACAAGAGCATCTCTAAAAAAGATCAATTTCAACCAACTAAGAAAGATCTATATAAATGGTTCTGAAATTACAAACAGTAAGACAGTAAGATACTTAGGGTTCAAAATAGATCGACTGATAAGCATGAATGATCATATGAACAAACTGAAAATCTCAGTATTATACAAAATGACTCAATTTAGAAAAATCAGGGGCTATATTACAATCAAGATGGCGCGTAAAATATTAAAAACGCACATCCTATCTATTCTTGAATATGGTGTAGTCTTTCTGAGTATGGCAAATGCCAATATCAAAAATAAACTCGAGAGGCTTCTCATAAGGGCCATCAAACTTGTTTATAAGAATGATCCTAGAAACATAGACGAACTAAAAATTGATTGTAACGTCAACTCTCTGGAAAAAAGGGGTAAAATTGCCTTACTAGGTATCATGTTCCAAAAGAAAAATGATCCTCTTTATTGTCAAAACATGCCAAGAGAGACCAGGCTTGCTGATGGGCAGGTCTTAAAAATCCACAGGCCAAACAGGGAAAAATTCAGGCAGACCCCCCACTTTATTGGTCCTACCCTATGGAACAACCTTCCAGCAAATTATCGAAAATTAGACTGGAAAACCCTGAAATTATCTTTGAAGGCCAACAACGATCTGATATAGGTCTCGAATCTTTATAAGCGTGATTTTCAGAAATTGTCCTTGTTCTGGTCAACGAGGGGCCTGAACGGACACAAATTGATTGAAATGTACTTGTGAAATTGAAATTGTTTGATACAGGTCCTTTTATTATAAGGAACCTCCTGTAATAAGACAGGAAAATCTCTAATTTCGGAGACAAATATAACTTGATGCATGATCTGTTTTTTATGCCTATGTGTACTTTTATTCAAATTCTGTATGGTTGAAAAACAAAAAACTCAAAAATATTAGTAGTTAATTGAATGATAACATGAAATTGTGTATATCTAGAATGAACTTGATCTGCCGGGAGTAAATAAACATGCGTATGTCCTCCTGCTATGTAATTACAATGAAGTTAAAACGTTAAAATAACTAAAATATATAAAGGAATAACTATGTAATTTTTGAACTGTGTATCATGAGATTATTGGGTTCGCCTGAAAATGTTTACGCAATAAAATTTATTTAAAAAAAATAAATATGGGCAATAGGCCTACTCATCCATGTCTTGATGTTATTGATGATGACTTTGTGTTATTTGTAGTTGATCATTGTTATCCATTGATACCTTAGACGTTATATATATATAGTTAAGGGAGACTAGATGGGCTAGACTTTTCATTTGTGCTTAATTGCAGAAATGGAGGTTTTCGGACTATATATCAATAAATATAACTATTATCTTATATCTGTATATTTCATTGGATTCCTGCCAACCTCAGCTTTCACTCCAACCACACTTTAATATATGTGGAGTCAATATCAATCTATGGAGACAGTGACTGTTCCTTGCTTTAACAATGGATGGACCCTATGCAGTTTAGCTATAGCTCCATGGCCAGAATCGTATATTGATCCATGATAAGTGTGACTAAGAATAAGTGTATGTCGTACATGTACAGTCATTACGGTGATCATAAGGATGTGGAATGCATGGTGCCCCAAGCCGGGGCATTTGATTAGAATATATTCGAAGCGGAATCGTAATATGTATTTCAAATATGCATTATAAAAGCATCATCCTAATGGTGAAATAGATAATAAAGTAATGTTAAGTAGTGATAACCATAGCATATGGTATTCATGCACTTAAGGTTTCAATAATTACCTTCTGCATCGAATTCAGGGGAAATTATGATTGTGCCTTCACAAAACCTTGCCTCTGACAAACCGCAAGGGTCCTCTTTCCCCAAAGAATTCTTTCATCCCTGGGATTATTTTGGCATTTAGATAAAGGGCTCGGAAAGGCACGTACCCGGCCACATCTCTCACTCGCGCTCTCTCTCTCTTTCTCTCTCTTTTGGCAGTCATCTCGGCTGTTCTGCTTAACTATAGTTGGTCCTGAAGCAAGGTTTTTTGTATCCTATTTAGGTGTCCGGTCACAATTGACTCGCGAAATCCTCGATCCACCCTCTAGCTCCTTCCCTGTTTCTACTTCTCTCATGCCAAGGCCATCTCCCAGACTTCCGGCTGTGTTTCCGGTCATGTAGAGACAAGGGATGGTGTGGGTGGAGGATCGTAGCGTCCCAGGCGTTTCCTATTCAGTCCTTCACACTAATACTTAAGTCACCCAATAGATCGAGCAAGGTGCCCATGTCGCAAAACGTTTTCCACTCGTACGAATGGTCAACATTGAGTGACCCAATCGTAAACTAAATACTATAGTCGATTAGCCAGAAATAGTGATGAGATGGGTTGAATCCTACTGAGACGAGTCAAGTATATTATAGGGAATCGAGGCCAAGTTATAGTTCCCCATTTAAACCATCCTGCCAATTCCAGACGCATAAATATATTTTGATCATGACATTTCAGGAGACAACGAATGGAAGTATAAAGTAATATGTGTCCTCCTGGGTAATAGTTGCTATGTGGATCTAGTTGCCATACACCCACATTGACTAAGAAGGCAAAGAATTCTAAAACTTATTTGATTAATCCTCAAATTAATTCCCGTTGGCTGTGGCATAATTGTGGCATATAGCATTGATATTGATTTATATCTATATGAATTCAGTAGTGTGGGCATTGGATAATGAGTCTCATATTCGATTAATTAAATGAAATCGAACTCTTCCCCAGAGGATTTTATTGTGAAATTGATAGGTTGTCACAAATTGACAGCATGATTTATGACTTTCGGAGACTAAAGTCATCCGGCATAGACTGTCAAGGGAAGAGAAATTATCCGATAGCGTTATATAGTCTTCCTAAATGATGCATTCTCTAGTGGCCCACATTCCGTAAAAAGAAAATATTGAAAGGTATTAATGCTAATTGCAATTCGTTTAATTCTATTTACTGTATCAAATGTATTCCCGCATGCAATTCAAATTTTGAAAGGGAAATACTATCAGTATATTGTTGTTGTTGGCGCTGGCTGAAACTTGTTGTATACTTACTCAATATAACGGTTTTAGAAATTGTATGAATCAAATAATCGTAATTAAAAGAGAATGAATCATATTGGGCATCACATTATCAGTCTGTAACAGAAGTCCTAAATCAGAATAAGAAACCCTAGGTTACACCAAGGCTTTTAGCACATATGCCAATTTTGATATCTGAGACTCAGCACTAAAACATCCATTTTATTGGCCCAAAAAGGCCCGGTTGGTGAGGTCTTGTTGGGAAGCAGGCAGCTTTAATTTGAGGAAAGATGTTTCTCATTTGTCCTTGGTGCGTGATCAGCTGTTCTAAGGCATTGCCATGTACTGCCATATATTGACGACATGAGTGTCCGCCTTAGGGGACGGCTCCACCTGGACACAGGAACTAGAGTCATTACTTCCGGGAGCATATCCATCTGCCTAAACATTTCATGAAAACTACGCCTCTCGGGCCTGCTTCAGTATTCCTTAGCATAGTAGGACTACCATCTCGGGTAAGACCAATAAGGGGTTTACAAGAGCTCACACTGCTGCTGCATTTGAAGTCTCTCTATTTGCTCTATTCATTAAACTTACTGGAGGACCATCCCTACACCACCCTTTATGAATAGCTTTCAAAGGCCCTGGCTCAGGATTTTCTAATCCTGGCCCTGGAGGTATATTTTTCTGTCTTGAAGAGCACTGAAAGTCTACCACCTTTCCATGAATTATGATGCTCTGTACTTTCTGACAGCTCATCTGTCCCACCAGATTCTTAAGCACCGTTTGGGGAAATTCTGAAAATATCTCCTGCAATAGTCAGACCTAGTGCCATCTACAGTCATGCACCGGGTTTATTTTCTAAGCATAAGGAATTAAGCGAAGGGAATAATGTTAGGAGTGTAATCTAATGCTGTTATTTTCCATATAGCGCTCTACAGTTGGACAATACGCCTGGGTCTATACGCCATATTTCATGCAGTTATACCCAATCCGCTCTGCGATTACTAATTATAGGCGCTATAGAGGTCAGTTTATGACTGACAAGTAGCTGTTAGCGTTTCTGTGTGGAAGAAGGGACCATCATCATCATGTGGGAGCCCCGGGAGTGAATTTACAGCCCGAGCTAGTCATTCTCTAGGCTAACGATGGTAGTTTATTTGGAGCTTGCCCCATCTTTAAAATCCCCCCAAATTCCATTGATTACCCTTTTTAATACCGATACTTCATTATACATCAAAACCAAGGGATATTTGTTTAGCCAGATAGGCCTAGATCAGGTGTGAATTTACCTATAACACAGTCCTTGTTATTGGCATTGTCTCGTCAACACAATCCATGTCCTCCTAATGCTCCGCCACATAGTAAGGTTCAATACTCTCTTCGCCCAATATCCATAATTTGGCACATCGATCACTTACTCACTTGCTACTCTCCGTTCCATGAGCCTTTTATTATCCATTCTACATGTACCAATCAAATGCTTTTATGGGCGGTATAGTTTGTTGGACTGACCAAGCTGAAGCACTTGAGGATATTTATGGTATCGGCTGCTATATAGCAGCATCTCCGCGTGGCATTTGTAAAAGAAGCCAACTTGGATGTCAATGCCTGAATGGAACGTGGAACCCATCACAACCTGACTTTTGTGGCTAAGCAGACGACCTAGTAAAATTATAAGGCTTTGGGCGCGAGTCGTATTAAAGCCAAGCCTTGGCCCCTTGGCCCTGCTCTTAGGCCTAACTACTCGCTCTGTATTTATGGTGTCGACCATGTTCTCTCTCTAACTGTAGCGTCCTTGTGATCTCTTTCGCTGAGCATAACTTGTTATGGAACTTTGCCTCTTGAGTGGTAACAACCTTGATGAAAGCTACAATTCATGCCACTTCGTAGGCTATAGAGCTAGAGTCTTGAATGAAATACCACGATGCAATTCACTCTTAGATTCCTCATTTCAAAGAGTGCAATCTGAATTCGATAAGGGTCCTTTTTGGCTAAAGGCAAGGTGAGAGATGAAGGGCAAACGGCAAGGTCCATCGGGGTGAAAGAAGCAGATTGGGAGAGATGGAAGAGGCGGTGAAGCGGTGCTCCGAGGAATTCAGCGCTAGATCTTATTTACAAGAACGTCCGCGTCTGCATTACATATAGACAACTATACGCGCTATGCTATTATACCTAGCCTATACGCACTTTGTTTCGTTCGGTTCGAACTTTACTAATGCGCTTCAATTAAAAGTTGTGCATCTATTCAAAGTGTTTGCATATCGACCATGTGTGTACGTATACTTTCGAGTTGAATTGCAATATACGTTCAGGCCTGTGGTCTTATCACTATGAATTCCGGGGAGAAAAAGGTGGATCATAGGGGAGAGTGCATTGATCAAAGGTCTTTATCCCAGACTCTATTTTACATATTAAACGCTCATCTAGGTCTCTAGATAATTCACACATCTTTTAAATGAAGTATGCAGGAAGCTCTCTTACTGGCGGATACATACGTACAGGGCTATAGGGACTCCAATCACGAGAATATATTCCGAAGCAATTGAAATTGCATTCCTGGAGTACAAATGGCTTAAGATACTTCCAAGTCTTCTCATTCCGCCTCAATAAAAGTTTCGCGACAAATGTAGTCAATACGTATATTCAAGGCACACCCTGGATGTAGTAGACACGTTTATCAAGGTAAAAGCCTGCCGCCATTTCAAGATAACAGTGATGGCGTGATTAGAAACTGTTGAGACACAAACCAGTGCCTCCCGGGGTGGATTGAGCAGCTGGTGTAAAAATAAATCGACCCATAATTGGAAGAGAGATGTGTTTTACAACACTAGCAGTTTCCTAGGGTACTACTCAATATTCTGTAGTTGATATGTGTAACCCAGTATAGTACATGGAAGTGGTGGGGATGATCTGTACTTAGGTGATCCGTCTTTCCTTTTCTTATTCTCCACTCTGTCTAAATCTCTATTAGAGGGTATCGTTGGGTGGCACTGGGTGTAGGGCATGTCTAGGAATATATATCCCTCTACGTGATTCCAGATCCCAACACGATGGTCTAAAGTGGTACCCAAACAGAAGGTTTACACGGAAAAAAGCTCTTTTATCTCTTTTATCAATTGCTTAGATCATAGTACTTATGAATTGACCCTGCTTAAAAGCCATAATCTTATTATCGTAATATCTGCATAACATCTTAGAATGGTTTCATAATCCAGCGACAGGCAACCATAATACAACAGGTTTATTTTCTCTTCTCAGGCTAGAATGTGAAACTATATGCTAAGTTGTTCAATAAATACATTATTGGCGAGCGACAGCAATATTGCTAAATTATATAGTAAAAAGGCCAATACATCAGCTACCTCCTCTTTAACTCGTCGATGAGATTTTATCTCTTGTTTCAAGCATAATCCCTCGCGTTTTCGTTCGCCTGAAGTTGACAAAGTTATCTGTGCACGAGTTGGGTCGGCCATAGGCTTCTTAGATCCCCGCCTTCCCCAAATGAGCTGTTTACACGAAGAATGGACCGCCATTAAAGACCCCTTTCCTTGAACGAATCAATCACAAGATCAATGCAAACGGCGCAGTCTGCATCTCCCATGTTAATTCGAATGCAAATCACACAAATAACATGAATCAGTTCGCTGGAAACACTAGAATCCACTCCATGAATTAGTCAATCTAAAATGACTACTTGTTTGCCCATACAGCGAGCATATGAGTGATATATATATATGATCTACTGTTGTCATATAGATTATTGTAGTCTGAACGAGAATGATAATTATATAAATTGTCAGTGATAGATCTGAACACCATTTTCCCACGTTGACATTGGTTATCGTTTCATGAGACTCGTCTGGCATGTCTCTGTACCGGAGGCTGCCCCCAAAGTAATGGAGTCGACCTCCAATTGCATACGTAAATACGAGGTAAATAGGATACGTTTGGTGAAATGGATATTTACCTTTGACTATATACCATAATAATTTCAAGCACAAACTTTGTATCATTCTCAAAGATGCAATAGCAGAAACCGCTCATTCCAACTTCCAAGTACTGGCGTTTAATCGGTCCCCAGTCCAAAATTCAAAACTTAACTGAGAGCAGCACTCCCCAATGGGAGCACTCAGAATGTAATAGGGCCATAAATCTCTAAAATTGGAATATGTGAATGATTGGAAAATACACCACTTAGTGCTTTCTACGAGCACGCTGGTGTCCCAGAGTAAGAGGAGGCAATGAAATAAATGCACGCTATATTTTGAGCCCTTAATCAAAGCGAATGTTCTTATGAAAGCAAGATGACGCTAGGGCAATTTCGGTGCCATATATTCTGAAGCAGATTGGCGTCTTTTTCATGATTATCGAGGACATGATTATTCATCCCATTCGGGTGCAAGCGGTTATGGAGGAAAGATTGATGGCATAACGCCTTTCTATGTGTGGTATCACTTATTTACGACGGGTACCAGTTCATTCAAGGCCTCCGTATGTCTTGCCAATGTCCCCCATGTCATTCCCGGCGGAATACATGTGATCGTACATGGGAGGAATGTCTTTCTGCCACCAGTCGTTGGGAGTGCCATTCACCATTAGGCGCATTTAAACAGGGGTCTTGCGTGCGCCACCTGCTTCTAGCGGCGCCTTCGTCCACACTTTACTCCATGCTGTTTTTCAGAAGCTCATCGTAAAAATTGTCGTATTAAGTCATCCAACCTGTTCACATTTATCCCTCTCGATTTGCCCCTCGCGTGATCTTGTTCTCTTTTTTTCTATACCCTTCAGCAACTAGTTTATAATTGGAAACATTGCTGCTTAACTGTCGTCTGATGTTTTATTTGGCCAGAATTGTTGCAGCTTTTGTGGTGTTTGTGGGGCGGAGGCCATGATAAAAGCCTGTCATTTGTCCCGACGATGGTTGAACATGAAAGTGAACACATTAATATGCCATAATACATTGATTTGTTTTAAATCTGTGTGAATCATGTCCACAATCTTAACGTAGTATATTGTTACAATATATACAGCCCTAGCTTCATCCCCACAGCAGTGATACCGATCTCCATTCTCCCTGTATATAAATTAATTTTCACTTCACCACAAATTTCTAAGGTTTCAGAGAACAGGGCTCTAGAAGCTAAACTGTAAACGGGTTTTTTGATATTTTGATGTGTGTGTGCGTGAGGGCTTAGATTGCCTAGACTATACATCGTCGGAGGCCTCACTGATGCCACACATAATTGTGGTTAGGCCCATCGGTCCACTCGGTCATAGGCTACTGCAATCGGCCGCGAAATCGACTTCAGAGCCAGGACTGTATACGACAGGAGCATATCCAGAGACGGGAGGGACCTTGAGTGTCTAACTCTCTCCAAAATCGCTTAGTCGTATTGAAAGCACATAAAACTGATAGATAACTGATAGACTGATAGATCAAGTCTGTGTCGTGAAACGAAAGTGGAAAATGTGTTTCTCTCCACAATTAGTCCTGAGCCCATAGTCATATTGCGTTTTTCATTTTGGGGAATTATTTGCTCTTAATTACAATTTGCTTGCCCGATCGCTAATTTTGTCTCCAGCATTATTAAGTTTTCAATATACAGTTTTTAATGACACCTTTGCACCGGCAATGAGTTGCCAATAACAAATGTCCGTGTGGTTTTTAAATGCCTTCCTCGTGAGTGTTCTCTTGTCATTTTGAGTTAAATTATGTCTCAACATAATATAGCCATGCGCAAAGTGCAAGTATATAGAAGTCGATTCGTCCTCTCAGTAACCTTCAGACAAAGGAACAACTCTGTAAGGGAAAGCAATTGATTAATTCTTGGCAATGCTTATAGTGCCCTCAAGCGCTACTATTCCTTCAGACCAAACGAAACGAAATGAACCTTGGACTAGTTCTTGGAATTATCAAGCATTCATTTAATATGATTCTATTTTTAATACACGAAACCAATGCAGACATGATGCGAACGGCCTGGTGGCATATTGATAAAAATAATGCAACCAATATATAGCACATCAGTTAACAAAGTAATTGAAACTGAAGAGATTTCGATTGTATACCATAATAATCAATTTCAAATTTTGTCCGCTTCTGCAGATCATTAGTCATCTATATCTAATCAATGGAATCAGTTACAGGATCATCTGGCTGTCTTAATATTCTTATCTAGTAATTTCAAATTTACCCTACATACTATATCAGATTGTTTAACCCTGGATCCCCATATATCATTTAAGACAAACTTTTTTCTTCTGTAGAAGAAAAAAGGTTTGTCTTAAATGATATATTATATAGCAAAAATAAAGTTAACGGCATCTGAAAGATTTTCATATATCTTGTCTACGATCCGGATTCGTCTATAAACAATCCATTCAATAAATATTATATATAATGCATTTGTTGTTATGTGCTCCCAAAAGAACCAAGTTGGAAAAACATCATTTCTATGGATATTTTTATTTCCATATTATAAAATATAATTTGTAGTGGAAATAGGTGAGCACCATCCGTCAAATGACAGCTCTTCCAGTAGTACCTTTGAATACATGCATTTCTGTTAGCATGAAACCATAACAATAGACATCCTAACAATATTATTCATTATTATCTATCAACCATTTATTGGGCGATAAGATCATGAGGTTGTATTGCTTCAGCTGGTCTATTGGCCCAGGAACACGAGCGAGGGGTCTGCCCGAGCTCTTGTTTCTTGGCCAATTGACCAGCCGAAGCAATACAACCTCATGATCTAATGGCTTTAGTCGCCATTTGTTGGAATGTTACTGTCATTAACAACAAATTATAAATGATTTCAAAGCAAAATGAACCAGTGGAAAGCCATGAGCTTGCCGTTTTGAACAGTAAAATACTGTTTTTTATTTTTGTTGATGTAATTAGCGGTCAGCCGGATTGCAGACGTCCAACATGCACTAGTAGCCTTGGTCTGTAGGCCTACAACTGCCCCCGCCATATCAACCAATGGCGACTAATACTTGAGAGAAATTATTACTACTCATGGGCACTACATACTTTTGATCATCTAGACAACTATATATATAACTTCTTGCAAAGTACCTGTCCTCTGGATGGTCACCCTCTTCCTCTCACTGCCTCTCCTCCTTCTCTCCCCCTGCCTCTCTCCCCTCTCTTTCTCCCTGTCTCTATACTACCCCTCTCCTCTCCCCTGCCCTCTTCTCTCTCCCCCTCTCTTCTCTGTATCCGCTTAATACGCCCTAGATACCTTCACAAACCACATAATTATATCGTCCTCTGGAAAGGGACAACGGAACTTTACAGATTAAAAAAACGAATGGAAACATGACATATTCCAATAATCCAAGAACATAATCCACAAAAAAATCACCGTTTCACGTTTATTAAACAGATTACAAATTATCGGATACCCTCCATGAGGCTAAAATTTCCTTTGGGTTTTATTGTGGAGCCGCAAACTGTAAGTTCAATTTGCTAATGGTTTCATAATGTCGGTAACCTGTTATATCCATATAGATATAGGTTCAACCCTGAAAATAAGAAACGATGATTTACATTGACATAATAAAGACTGGGAAAGCATGACTATGTGTGATACTAATCGCATTTGATTCCAGAATGCGTCTATTGCCTTCTTTTGTGTCCCACGTTCATCATACTTCTCGCAGTTTTACTACCTGATATAGGGACCCTCAGATAGCACTTACTCCGTCTTATGTACATAATCATGCCCCTTACTTTCATCTCCAGCTCACCAAGTCATTTTGTGACGCGGGTTTCAACTTCTTAGAGTAGAGCTTTGGGACCAATATACAGATTGATTTTGCACTCATTCAAACAGTCGAGATTTTCCCTTTCGAGTTTCAGCCATGTATATAGTCACTATGGCTCTGTCGGTTGTAATTGTATTTCGCCATAATGCCCATTGCATTTCACGTTTTCTATTTGTGAAGACATATATATTATATACGGCAGTCCCTAGTGGCGGATTTTGCTTCGAGCTCCACTCTCTTTAATGCTCCTCATTAGTAATATCTCTCATCATAATGGGCTCCACGTATTTGCACTCAATGCGAAAATATAATTAGTTCAGGATCAGGCACTGCAAATGATGGAGCACAGCATCAATCATCCTCCCGCCTATAGGTGTAATCAGAATGACCAAGTTTTGCTTGATAACAGTACATGATCTACTTGTATTCAAGGGTGAGGGAAATCTATGAGATATATATTCGCTGCAGGTGAAACCCTATTGATCACACAGGAGTCAGATATGTTATTTTGATTTAATTTAGAAGTTTATTGAAGAAGATTAAGTAGTACATATCTGAATATTAAATCAGTTTTATTTATGGGTGGAAAAGGAGATATTTAACTTTAAATTATATAAAGTCTAGCGATTCTTTTTAGTAGGCTAATTATTAACTTCCTGCCCAATGAGCCCCCATCTTATCAACGGGGAAACAATGCATTTCTTACCTTTTTTATATCCTTTTATTGCAGTTAAAGGTTACTTTCCTTGGCACCATGTTGATTTGCACCGTTTAGTGATCTGTGTTTCTATATTAAATTTTACAGGTGAAAGGATACCGCGTGCGTTGTATCTAGATGATGCGTATATACTGGTCACACCTGTTGTGGTCTCAACCACCGCTCGCAGAAGGAGGCACCGACGATGCTGGAGATCTACACGTATTCAGCCTCAGAAGTTGGACACTTATTACTACATCCACATCGTCCATCATCCACTTCAAACATTATTGAACACTGATATGGATTATTAGTCTCTCCGTCGTACCCGAAGTTCGATTGGATATTCAGGTGATGAGAAGGGCGAAGGAGAATTAATAACTGTATAAAAGGAAAGTCTTCCAATTGGCGCTGAATTGTTTTCCGACGACTATAGTTGAATCACCCAGTTAACTATGTCAGTGTATCTTTAAGTGCTGATTCTAGGTGAAGACGGTGGTGAGTGTTTCTTGTCCCCTCATTGAGTAAAGTACATCGTTTCGTGTTACGTTGGATTGGATGCAGCCGGTCTGCAGCATGTAAAGTTACAACATAAATTGCCTTTATAAATTACTGGTGGTATAATATAAACATAGGCTGTTGAACGATTTGCCTGTTTCTGCGTGCTGAACGGGAGAGACAACTTTATCTAACAGCTATGCGAATGGAGGATAACTTAGGTACCAAAGCCTCTCGAACGCCATGTTTAATTAAGGCTGTGAAAATGTATCAACACTCATGTTTGTAGGCGTGCGCCTGTGGGAACAAGCATTTGCTTGTCAACGATCCCTCCTGCCAACCTTTGGCTCATCACACGTTGGTTCGGTGCTGCGAGCCTGAATAAGTTCGACGTGTAGATTTAAATATAATACGATCTACTGACAGACCTCACAGTGTCACTTGAGCTGGCTGAATAGAGGTAATACAAGATAGGTTACAGGTGGCAAGAGCGATCGCCTTTTGAACATCAAGTACCTTTTGAACTTCAAACACGTGAAGGACTTTAATAGTTCACAATGTTTTATACCTAGCTTATGCCTGGTTCTCTGTCGAGGCGATACTGCTCTTCATCTGCATATTTTAGACACAGATATCTGTAAATACTGCTTGGATATAGGATGCTGCTGACTGCATATGACATTTACTGCAGGATATTGCCAATTACTGTTGTTGTAAACTACTGTTCGTCGATTCTACGTTGGACATGACAGCTTTATGATAGAAACAATAATGAATGCTGTCATAGATCTTAGTGATGCAAGCTATATACTTAGACTCTTGATTGGTGCCTATACTGGAACACACAAAACCCATATATCTCGACTTGCATTTGAAATTATGTGTCTAGTAACGTACAAATGATGCATAACGTCTGGATGCAGGGAACATTGAGTCACCTATAAACTATTCCTAAGGAGCCTTTTAAAGTCGACGAGACCAGTGAATGTGTGGATAAACTGGCTGAATTCAGGGCATATTTTCCTTCCCTTTATTCTAGAATTTGTTTTATGTCCTACACCGAGTCCAGTCAGGAGATATTGTATAGAACGTTTACACAGAAGTGCGAGGTGTGTGTGATATGGATTTGTCATCCTCATGCACTGGCACATATTTAAGTTTACCCCCCTTAAAACTACAGATCGGCTTTTTAATGTTAAAAGCAAGATAGCTGAAATAACCATTGCCACCATCAAACGATATACTTGATCCATCAGGATGCTACCCCAGCCTTACCAACGATACTGCTTTGAGGTTGTGCTAATACTTTTTTTAATCACTGCTGAGGGAGACTATTGCTGCCATGCCACTGGAGCAGTCTATTGTCCGTCACAATGCGTTTGTACTTGGGATAACCGAGTAGATTGTGAGGCTCTCACATTATCCTCTATTCCACTGGAACTTCCAAGAAAAACACAAGTTTTGAATATGGCCAACAATAAAATTAGGAAGTTGACAAACGATTCCTTTGAAGGAGTACCGTTGCTCCGCAACCTGTTTCTTCAACATAACCATATTCAACAGTTGGAATCGGGTGTGTTTCAAAGTACAACATACCTAGAGAAGCTTAGCCTTCAGCATAATAACCTCGTTTCCCTACACCCGGAGCTTTTTCATCCCCTTAATTCTCTGAGCTATTTAGATCTTCACAAGAACGCCTTGTCCTTTCTACACAAAGATACATTTCTATTTAATAGAGAGTTACGGTTCCTAGACCTGCAGGGTAATCGCCTGGCAGACTTTGTTGAGTTGCCATTCCACCTGCTCAATGAAGTCACCCACCTAAATCTGTCGAACAACCCCCTGGAGAGCCTGCCAGAACTGACTTTCAATGGCTTGATTTCCCTGCGAGAGCTTCAGCTCGTCAACGTGAGCCTTCGATCCGTCCAGACAACTCTCCTAAAACCCCTAGAAGCCCTTCAAACTTTGAATCTAACAGCTAATAACATTCAACACCTCAGGCCCCAGGCCATTAACTTTCTTTCTGAACTAAGATATCTTGGTCTCTCAGATAATCCACTTAAGTGCGACTGCTCATCTATAGATTTCTTGGAGTGGGTCCAAAACAATCCGATTTTAGATTGGGAAGATTGCTGCTCTCCTACATGTAAAGGTCCGGCTTTTCTTCGAGGATATCGTATTTACGACCTGTTTCCCCAGAATCTGACTTGTCCGATGGTAGCAAAGCCAGAGAATACGTTATACTGGACATACTGGTCATCCAAAAGCGTTGTCAACCCGCATCCTTTGCCCTACGATAGGATGATGGGTTGGTATACAGCATCTACCCTATCTACAATGCTTGTTCTCTTCTTGGTTGGTGTTGCTCTTGACAAAGCAAAGAGGAGGTTCTTTCGTTGGAGGCGTGCTAAACTATTACGTAAGGAATGTATGGAAAGAAGATTGAACCAACAGGCCCAACAAGTGAATAAGAGAAGGATTTTCCAAACGAATTCTATTAACTCTAGCTCCACGTGCAGATCGTACCCCATACAGGATTCACTGAATCTCGCGACAGTTAGTCGTCAGAATAGTAGCTTAAGTCCCCAAAATAGCTTTATACACCCACCTAATTCGTGTATCAGCCGACAGAATAGTTTTCAAAGTCGGCAAAATAGTTCTAGTATGAGTAGACAAAATAGTTTTGTCAGCCCACCAAGCAGCTTCACCAGTCGGCAAAATAGTAACGACGGAGATACCACAATTATTGTTCCACATGAATTCAACAGGCAAAACGACATATCTCGGCCGAAGAAACCCTTGCCAAAGGTTAAAATTCATTTTGCCCACAACATACATGACTTCACGAATTTCACTGATCCATGTGAGATACTCAAGACGCAAGAGGCAAAAATTGAAAAGTTGGAATCGGAAATGAGTGAAACCCGTGTGCTGCTGAAGTGGCCGAGTCACACAAAATTGAATGAACTTCAAGAAAAAGTGGAAACCACATTGTGATGGATTACGATAGCAAGGTGTGCAGAAGCTGGCTCTGAAACATTGAACACGAACTAAACATTCACAGAACTGCTCAATCGTTCAAACTTGAAATATTTTAATCTAGAGGAATTGTACAAATTGATATTGTGATCCGTGTTAGACATACATGTGTTCACGTAGAGAAAATATATCTCCTACATTCTGTCGAGTTAAAGCGAGATATTAACATTTGAATACAACATACTCCAGTAGTATCAGTAAACATTGCTTTAGAATCAGCGATCTATATATAATGATTGATTATTTTAAGCTCTATGTTTTGTTTATCCGGTGATCTCTTTTTCATTATGAATTCAAAATGGACGGATATGACCAAGAGCTGAAAATCCTCCTTTAGCGATATTCCCCCTAAGTTGGCGATGATTTATTCAAATTTTAAAACATGGTCTTAATGTTGTCGTGTAGGGTGACACTTATTGACCTCGCACAACTCATTATATACATGGTGTAAAACCAGTTACATGAACGATATATATCGATGTTTCTATATGTCCAATAAACACTGTTGTTGTCATATTATATTTGAAATGTAAGAAGTTAGTTCTTCTTTGGCAGCATGAAGCCCAGGTTTGGAACAGGACATCCAGGGGATGTGTAATTGGCAGTACATCAGTCAGGCGATGAAACAAACCTGACATTAAAAATAAAACAAATCTAACTGCCACTATAGTCATGAAGGTGGACATCTATACATAGAGATGTATCTAGTGCGATTCTCTGCCACAGAGGCCATCGTCGAGTTTAATTTGCTAAAATTGTCTCAATTGCAGCAAATTGTAGTTAGATTCGATTGGACTGAGTCCCGCGGGAAGCGATAGATAATTAAATGAATGAAAAATGGGCAGCGGGAATGGGAATCTCTTGTCTTCACCAAAATATATCAATTCAGACATTTCTTTTAACAAAAATGGACTTTAACTAAAGCACATTTCCGGCCTGTGATGAATTGATGTTTGTTTGTGTAATGCGTCTAAATATATGGGCACGGATGTGCGGCTGTATGGATAGATGTAGGTAAATCATAGGTACCGATTCTTTTGTTCGACATGTAACGGGAAATGATCAAATCTGTCGTGTTAATTGTGTTTTAGAGTTTATCCAAAGTTGTATACCAAGAGCAAAACGTCACTATAACAGTGATTTTTTTCTAAATTGCTCCTTTCCATACTTTAAAGAGATTAATGGTAACTCAGATAGTCATTCTGTGGAGTTTTATCTGGGAATTACGTGGTGTTAGCCAGTCTCGAAAGTAACATCATACCTCGTGCATCTTGCTGCCAGAACTTGGTATCGCCATTGACACGAAGGTGATACACGTAAAACTAAAATAATAAGTCTCAATGGATGATCGTGGTTCCCACCACGGTGAACGAAAATATCACCCGTAAATATACAACGTTTACAAGAAATAACATCACCTTCAAGCATTTGTATGGGTTTTTTTTAAAAAAAACCAATAGTTTTAAAAGGGTCACATAAATGGATTTATGAACCACCAAATCCCGGATTAAATCATGATTAACATCAAATAATACAACAATACGGACTGATAGCACCTTAACTAGCTCCCAGATTGTTCTGAAGTAGGATATGACTCTCACCCACATAAAATATTTCATTGTTGTAAGGGTTCGAATTATGAGAATAAGGAATTGAACGCCAATTGCCAAACAATGTTTGCATCTTAAAGCTTTTCAACAAAAAACGTCGCAATTCGTCGTTTTGATAGGTTTTTGAGAAATTCGACTGCCGCATTTTTCGTTACATATCGAACAAAAGAATCTGTCGTACATTTGCATATGAATATTATAAGGAACCTAATCCATAGCTATCCATGTATTATGTTGGTTCATGAATACAACATCCATTGCAGTAAGGGCATGTTGATTATATAAGTCCATCAAATGATTCTGTAACAGATATGATTATTAGTGATGCGGCTTTCTCTTCCGGGTTATCCGATTCTTCAGGGAACTGGTGATACAGAAGAAATACTTCATAAAGAAAGAAGTTACGATAAATCGCACCGACCCATCAGCAAATTAGTTTTGCTTTTAACCTCTGCTTATATGTTCCTCCGGGGTCTACAAAAGGTTGGCATGCTAGGGCACTATTCTATAGGTATATGCCTTGGGTGACGGAATGATGATAGGTTTTTCAATCTGCTAATTTTTGCCCAAGCATTGTTTTGGGGCTTATCAATACGCAGTGTTTGCCAAAACATAAGCTTCATTTAATAAGTATCGCTCCGCGGTAAAACAATGAGAGAAGATATATCTAAATTCCATCAAGTACCTCCTGTCCTTATCCCCCAGTCCTCAGCGACTAAAATGCTTTATTGCCTTCAGTTACGGTTCAGGTTCTATTTTAAGGCTTTCTATATATCGCAAAGGCAAACTCATTATGAGTAAGTTTGAAGCACCGGCAAGCTCTACAAAACGGGAACTGTCCCCAAAGATCCAGTCTGGAAGATGGTTCTGTTGAATCTTTGATTGTTAATTACACCGTTCCTTCCAGAACAAAAAGATTACCATCGATCCATCTTGACCTGGACTTCCGGTCTCGCGTTTATTTCATCGACTTCTATGCGCTCAGCCATTTCTTTTCCGTGCAAAGTTAACTACGCTATTCAAAATTCAACACAAAGATTTTGGGCATTTTGACCCTGAAAAATGGACTATATGACGTATATCATTGAGCGCCTGAGCAATGCATATTCAGTGAAATGTACTAGTGGAAGAAGTTTCAGCAATATGGCAATCACAAAAGGAAATCATAGTTTCGATAAGTATTATTGGGTAAAAATATTTATCCTAAATTGAATGTCCTATTTACAACTGCTGAATGGCCTTGGGCTAAATATAGTAAACAATCCACTCGTCGAAATGTCTTCGGAGTAGAAAGGTCTAAGCATGCAAGGTCAAATCCATTTAAGTTCAAAGTATCGGAGGGTTGCAAAAATCGTTGACTTGCTAGGGGTATCATTAACTAATGGCCAAGTTTTGCTCGTGAGTCCATGGAGTTGGGGGCAACATTTTACCACACTCCTGGCATCTGACGTGTTCAAATTCATAGTTAAGTCGGGCAAAATGTGTTCTTGTCAAGCAGGGACTAATAATACTTCAATTTTAAAATGGACCTGAGTCGGTTCAGATATTAATTCGTTTTGCCCTTGATTTTTAAAGAAACCTCTGTCTTCCATCAGCATTATGGTATTTACTCTCGGGCGGCTAATCATTATAATTCTGTTATGGTTACGTCTCATAGGAAGTCCAAAGCTTGCATAGGAACCGCACAATTTCCTCTTCCTCTGCACGTGACTTGAACATTACCATTGAGACATGGGAAACGGCTGAAGTAGACCATTGGTCTTATGTCCCTTCCTATCCTAGTAGATCATCGCAATTTTGCATGGAATATGTTATAAAAATCGGGGCGCGTGCAATACCCTCGCAAACATCTCAAACATAAATTTGTACAGCAATTCCTTTCATGTTAACTATTCACCATATACCTCATAAATGTACCCAAGTCATAGTATATTATATAGCAGCGGCTTACGGTTTTAACTCTTAATACGTCGTATTTAATTGAGATTGAAGGAAAAAGGTTTTGAGCGGATATTCCAACTACCAATATAGTTCCCCAAACTTAATGATACACAGATTCCACCGCAAAGTACAATGCTAAAGGTATTCTGGGCATATGGCATATTGACACACAAATTAATGCTAAACATACCAGTTCACTATTGTTATTCTGGCAGGGTACGGTCATAGCAACAGGCGCAAAAAATATATTCAGCAACGAGGAGCATTGTGTTTGCCATTTCTATTTTGGTCGAGGAAGCGTAATGAGATCTAGTAAATAAACTGTATTTGTCAGCAGATATTGACGCGTTAATCTTGATATGGATGAGGCCATATTTCTTCTTCTATATTGGGACAACGATATATTACAAGGTAACGTATAGATCACGCACGAATTTATCCTTTAGAAATTGGAGCACAATTGTAGCTTTGGTTTTAATTGCAATGTATAGTTGCTATAAATTGTGGTGACGATGAATGGTCGCCGTGCATGTTCAAGGTCAGCCCCAAAATATTCTCATGCACAAAACAATCCACGTCCGATACACAGCTCATCCAATTACTATCCTCTCCCTCCAAACGAGTCGCTTAAAAGAAATGAAATAGAGGACAGCCAAAGGGTATCTGTTTAAAAGTGTTTGCCAATACCAACATTTAATAGGAATATATAACAATAACAATGGGGGCTATATTTACTTCTGATATACTTAAACATCTATTATATTGGAATACCCGTTATATATAGGCCTACCGTAGGCTACCTATGCGTTATAAGTCACATGGTAGTGGACCGGACACACATTGGACACTTAGAACCTTTAATAAATAGAGATACAAATAAATGTATAGTGTACGAATATATTACTGCATCCATATATGTTGATCCTTTGATTGTAACAAAGTAATCAAGACCAGATCCATGTCATCATCACTGGGTGTTATTATTAATGGAACGTCTTTTGTATCGCTTACTTTATTTCACATCGCAATTAAGCTCAATAGTATGAACCAAATTCACTAATTCATGAATAGGCTACTTATTGATTTTACATTGTACATGGCTTGATGTGATAATATCTCATCCTTTCAAAAAGGTCTAATTTAACGTTGCATAAAATGGGATGAGATCAATGCTGTATCCTACCTCAATGAAAAGGGATTTTTCTTAGCCGTGGACCTAAGGGAAGGACCTCGGATATGCGCATAAAGGGAGCTGACGATAGGCCCTTACAACCTCTTCCAGTTCTCGTTGGGGGCTTTGACATCCGAATTATAAGCCACTCATGGGAATCTGACATTCATATCATCTGAAAGGGTTCAGATCTTTGATAAATCAATATATGGAGTCACGTGATTTTGCCACTGGGCTTTGGTTCTACCCGTGTGTCAGAGAAACAAAAGCATCCGTGAAGGCCATCAATATATGGACGCCGAGTCAACCGTCGCCTGCCTTCATCACCAGAACAAAGATGGGAGCTGTGCTTGGCTGATTAAAATACCGAGGCCTAACAGAGAATGTGGAGTAATATTTTTAAACTTGCGTTATATTCTCCTGCCATGCATGGTAAGGAATAGTTTATATTTGAGAGACAATTTCGCAGTAAGAATTAATTTATCATACTTACAGAGAGTGGAGTTTTTTTTATGTGCAGGTATGTCAGAGGTGCCCAGAAATCAAAGGAACCAAGCAGATGTACAGGGGAAATAGCTCTGCCAATTAGCCACTTATTAGCTGTGAAAGGCGTCCATCCTTTGAAGGAATGTGGATAGGAGTTGAATACATCAATATTACACGACATAGGCTACGCTGAGTCACCAGAATACAACTCACCTTTCGTCCTCACATAACTCCCCCCCCCCCCTCCTCCTCCCACCATTATCACTATGTCACACACAATCTCACCTACATGTGACCCTATATATCAACCTTCACGTCCACGTTCCATGCCCATTGCAAAACAACTCGTATTCAAACAACACCTTATTTCCCTAGTGCCACTTTCTATATAGTCTATATGGATTACAGTGTAGAAGTAACTTTACACACACTTTCCAAAATATGAAATAATTGGCATGAATTGCTGATACTGTTTCCCATCACAATTGCCAATGCACTACGGGCTTGTTTTCGCGCAGTGCAGAAAGGGCGCAACATGCATAGAGTGTGCGATATCTCACGATCCACTCATTTAAGACCTCCCATCATACGTCTGTGGTATCCATCATTTCCTGGATGGGAATGGAGGAGTGGGGTCTCTTTGAAGGGACTCTGCTTCCCTGCCCAGCAACTCACCAGCCATGCAACCTCTCGGTCCTCACACCTAGATAGCCTCTCCATCCCAGGCTTCCCCAATTAATGCAGCCTCAAAGGGTTGGCAGGGTCAGGGCACCAGTCCAGGCACACTCATCGCCACAAACCTGATCAATGATATTCATAGGATGGCAGAGATGTGACGGTTTTTTATGTCGCGGCTAAAGCCAGCCTGGCCGAGCTCAGGATCAAGTAGCTTCGACAAGACATGTGGGATAACTTACATATATGGAGATGAAGAGATGTAGGAAGCCAACCAAAAAAACTTCGATATTGAGTTGAACGATATTAAAAATAGAACCCTGTCTTTTAATATATTCCTGGTGTGTTGTCTGCTAGATTAAGTATAAAAACGTGAATATATAACGTATAGTCCATACGGGTTCTCAATCACTACGAAGAGGTTCTATAGTGTATGTCCATCATCCTCTTTGTGGTCCTGTCTCACATTTTGTGCTACTGTGATTTTGGCATAACACTTACACCCTGAAGTAAATTCTCATCTCGTGTACAACTGTGTTGGTGTGTTATTTGCCATTCTGATCTAAAGAAAATACTAATATTTAATTGTTGATTTCCAATTGCTAGCCCGCAACGAATATCGTGGGACACCTTGATACAACAGGGAGAGTTGGAATTTAAGGGAACGTATTTCCTTTTACTGAATAACCAATTTGAAGGAATGTTGCCGTCGATAATGAATCTTAATGTAATGGGCGCCTGGATATTCCAAACACACATGAGTTAGTGACAAAGATTCTTGTGATCAAAGTGCACCTTCAGAGTGACATGAATATACATGTATTGGACTGGGAGAATATTGAATCCTTTGCTATTCCCCTAGCTGTCCCTAGCCCTTCAGGATAATTGATGGCATAGATGCCCTTCATTTCCACAAATATGGACCACCATTACTCCCATTGCGAGACGCATATGCTAAATGATTGTGATGGCTCATGTCGGGAGCTTCTGAACCTTACCTGGCCTCAAAGCTTGGAAGTACGAGAGTCCTTCCATCTATGCACCAATATCTGTTTTAATTAACAGAAAGCCTTAATGGTATTTTTGTTATGATGCCTTATTAATTAGAAATAGATATAGAGTAATATTAAATGACCGATATATATAGCAACATATACAGTGATCGCAAAATAAAACACTCAAGAGATTGTATTATTGCTTGTTTTCATTATTATAAGCATGTTTTTAGTCAGTGAGGGGCAACGTTTTTGGTATTTCATAATGTCTACCGTCAAGTATGAAAACAATATCCCTCATTAAGAAGAAGAATTATACTTCTATATTACTGGGGACATAACATTCGAATAGCTTGATTACAATAATCGTTACGAAAGTAAATAATATAAGATGAGGGACAGGCATCTTGATGTCAGACTTCAAAAGGACATTCTCTCTTTTACCACCAAGAGGAACACGGACTTGCTGGGCTGAGATGCGCATCGGGTAAAGGGGGATAGGCTAAAGGCTAAGACAAGTGGACGGCCGCAGGTAGCCTGGTTACATATTGGATTTCACAGTCTGCTCATCATTTAATCCATGAATAATGCACTGATCACCCATGGACCAATACAGCTCCCCAGACGATCTCAGTTTGACACTCTCTTCAAGACTGCAAGGACTGGTAGCATTCAATAGCAAGGATGTATAGGCCTATATATATATGGGCCTATACAATATGTCTGCTATGACGATATGGGTTCGTGGCCTATTAAATGAGATAAGATATGTAATCAAAGATAAAGATATTAATGTATAGTTGTCTGGTACCGTGCCAGATCAGAGGGATGGATATAAGTTATAGCTTTCGCCATTGCTGATGTCTATAGCTGTCATATATTTCTTTATGCGGTGTTATGTATTGTAGACGAAAGTGAATATTAGCAGTCACTCCTATCAATCTGATGAGTGACCTTGATGTAATTATCTAATGAATGATTTACTGTGTATCTTATTGTCTCAATGATCTCCGGTAAATGATTGAATGTAGACCTGTGTATGTAGCAAACATGGCCCCAGGACCAGATCAGGTTAATTAGGCTTCTCGATCTCTTCCCCCTCACCCCCTCCCACTCACATCTACCCCCTCCCCCACCCACAGTAACAGGACGGATCCAGAAAATTGACCGCATAGGAGAGCTTAGGAGCGTTTTGCATGGTTAGTTTAGTAAGACTACGTTTGTTATTTTGACGGAAATCCACCCATCCACCCACCCTGTCTCTATCCCTCCTACCTACATATCCATTTGATTTAGTGTTAAATACCGTAGCCATCTCACCACAGGGTGCTGAGTTGGCTACACCACCCACCCAATAAATACATGTTGTCAACAAGCCTGTGAGCGCGGGTGTTATGTAATGGTGGTAGTGGCTTGTAGGGGTAGCAGTGTGGGGTGCTGGAAGCATGAGTGAGTGCATGAGAGAGTGCATGAATGTTTTCAAAACAGCATTGCTGGACCATAAATGCAATAGTTTTTCCAGACAAAAGGGCAGCTAACTAAGTCCAGAAGTAAATCCGCCCAGAATATATTTTTTCCTGTGATAAATGAGTTGCTTGTGACTGATGTTTACCTTACAGATTGTTGAATGATCCCCTGCCTCCCCCCCCTCCCCCCTCCTACCTAATGTCACACACACACCACCGCCGTCATGTGTACGGGACGCTCTATGCCACATTGCATCACAGCTTTATGGTTCCCCTAGGGCTCCAACGTGGTGGTGCCAATGGCGGTCGGCAGGTCCCAATGCATCCCCATAGGAATAGTATAGGAATATTGATAAGCTATTCGAAAGCATAGATGGATTATTTCTTCGGACAAAAGTTGGAGGAGACTTATTATACTTGTGATTTCCGGGTAAGGAAGTCAGCTATCGGAATGTTTAACACAAGAACGGGATGATGTCTGTGAGTTCTATAAAGGTAGGGTTTTGACACTAGATGCCCGGGGCGACAGATGGATTCAAAATATGCCTGCTGCGCCCGCCTTTCTCAAGGCAGTTTTTAGTCGCCGATCATCAAGTTTCTTTCAGATGAATTACAGGTCACAAATTACATGGGAAAACATTGAAAACAGGGCCATAAATCCGGGTCATTCATAGATGGGAGTGGACACTGATGGGTTGGGTGACGTAAAGAATTTTGGAAGTAGGCTTATCCCGCCTCTTCACAGAGGGCATGTCAGTCACAAGAAGTTCAGTGGAGTGGCAGCTGCTAGTGGGCGCCTTGCAAATGTAATTTAGATATTTTTAGGCCGTTTTAGGCCGTTTTCCTTGGCACACGGTGAAACATTATTATGGATACATTATTATTTTCAAATCGCCAGCCCCTGGCCCCTGGCCCCCGGCCCCCGGTCCTGTCCCATCCAGTGCAAACCCACCCGTCGTCCCAGCTGTGTAGTGAGAGCACTACATGACCCAATGAGCAGAGGATGAAAAAAATAAAGGAGTGTGCCACAGCACTGAAGCTCGAACCTGCAAACTTCCACTCTCAAAGCGAGTGCTCTAGCCTCTGAGCTAGTGTTATGTAACATTACATAACATTGTGTAACCTCATTATCTATCTAATAATCACGTATTTATTATAATATCTCATTATTAAAATCGCTAATTATACTTAGCTATCCAGTACTGTGCAACTCTACTTATTCATGCTAAGCCATAGGTATTACATAAGGGCTCCGCCCCCTACTCTTTCCCACATCCTGTAGGAACATGTGTACAGATTCTAGTTCATTAAATCAGTTGCTTAGTTCTTCTCACGAAGACCACACGTTCGTTTGCTATTCTTCCATTCATACCTTAACACTATGGGATTTGGTAGTGGTAGAGAGGCTGAAGTTTGCTAGTGGTATGAGTGGGGCCAACACATGCGTAGCGGTGGAAAGTGGCCGAAATCGTTTGTTCTACATATATGTGCGGACATCTAAGACAAGCAGTAGGGTTATGGGAAGGGGATGCGGATTCCGGGACTGGCATTGTTCGTCACGTGGGTTTTTAAAACGTTAAATGCAATCCAGGGGCTATCCACCTCTTACCTTGTCGAACCTCTGTGGGCTGTTGCGCCTGCCCCAACTCTTTGTCCAGAAATTTAGCCCGCTAGAGCCCTAGAGGATATTATTTTATTTTCTGTTTTTGTTCTTATAGTTATTGTTTTTCTCACTTTTCATGACTGCCCCTCACCCCGCCCTGCTTCCTCCACTCTCTCTTCCTATTCCTATTCTTATTGTGTAATACCTGCTCCCCACAGTACCGTCGCTGCTACTGTGGAAGCAGGGGGGGGGGGGGGAAGCGCAAGCCTACTATATATATAACCGCATGCATGCACTAGAGTGAGGAGTTGTTGAAGCTATGTAAACATGGGGGGGACTGAGTGACAACAGGTAGAGGGTCCATGAATGTTTTTAAAATAGCATTGCGGGACCATGAATGCAGTAGTTTTTCCAGACAAAAGGGTAGCTAACTAAGTCAAGTTTCTCTCAGATGAATTACAGGTCACAACTCACAGGGGAAACATTGAAAAGAGGGCCATAAATCTGGGTCGTATATATATAGGGAGTGGACGCTGATGGGTTGGGTGACTTCACAAGTTGTTGATGTAGGCTTATCCGCCCACAGAGGGCGGGTCGGTCACATCTCGTCCACACTGGGAGAGAATGGGAGGCGGCAAGCCTCTGCCTATATAGTTTAGCAGCCTTTGTCTCTGTTCACTGGAGTGGGTGACCTCCTTCATTCCCCACAGCTCACTTCTGCGGTGGCGGCCGCTGGTTTGCGTTGTTGTTTTCCATTGTTACACAGTTATTGATATTTGTTCCCACACTAATTACTTCGAAATTATACATATCCAGGGGTAGAAAATACATTTTGGCGACTGGGAATGCTTTAGGCGGAACCTTACAATTTAGCGCCGGCTAGTCGAAGGGGGCGGGCTTGGCAGATGCGGTGGGCGGGGCTTAGCGGAACCGGCCTTGTCTTTACTAGTCATGTTATTAGTTTTATTAGTCTATTTTTACTCAGTCCACTCCCCACTTTACTGACTTAGGACCACCAATTTAAGGTTAGGTTTAGGGTTAGTTTTAGTATTGATTTCTGTTAAGTAACATTTGACAGCATGTATCCCCGCCTACCAAGCTGGCTCTAGTTACAATAGCCAATCACATCACTGAAGCCACATTCAGTCAGCCGGCGCTAAATTGTAAGGTTCCGCTCCTTGCAATGGGAACCAGCCCCTGACCAGAAATAGACCTTTCTTACCTCTTTTGCAGCTGAGGATACTAAGTCGAAAATGGTGGTAGTAAAGCGGTGAATACACAATCAAGATTTGGGGGCCAATTTGGGATCCACAATCCGTTGTACGATTTGGAATTGTCCATTTCAGATCGTACATCAGATTGTGGATCCCAAATCGTGCCAAATGCCCTACACATGCACGATTTCAGCTCCGATTTAGTGACGATTCAGCGCCGATTTTGATGTATGATTCATCGTAGAAGTAAAAAAGGGTATTCTGCAACTTCAAATCAAATCGCCGCTGCTTCTATGATTAATCGTCGATGTGTAGAGAGTGCTGTGATTTATCATAGACCTCTATAATGAGGTCTACAACAAATCGTAGGTGCTTCTACGAGTTTCGGATTTTTTCGAAAATCGTGGGTCTAACTGCGATCTGACAATATAAAAGAATTGAATTATTTATAATTTTACTTTGACATGCTATAACTTCACTAATTCTTGGAGTATCAACACAATTTTTTCGGTTTTATAATGCAGAGTTTCCCTTCTACACATGTCAACATTAGGTCTCATTCTTCTCATATTTTATTTTATTTTATTCAATAATTAAAAAGAGAAAAAAAACCCAGAAAATAGGTGATGTGTCACAGGAAAATGAGTAACGTTATATTTCATTTTATTTTTTACAGTTTTTTACTTTCTTGTTTGCTTCTAGGGTCTTATCTAAAACAATTTTCTCACCTCTATATTTCAGAATCGCAGATCAAATCCTGACTGCCAACCACGATTTCACTTTTTTCTCCATATCGTGCATGTGTAGGTCCAAAAATAGGCACGATTTCAGGCAAATAAGCACCCACGATTAATCATAGATCCTGAAATCGTGTCTGATTCCCAAATCGTGACTGTGTATTCACCGCTAGGCTTAATTGTTGCATATGGCCTTGATGGGCCCCGTACAAGTTTTAGCACCATTTGAGTTGAGACAGCTAGGTTTGAGGGATAACTACTCTTGCCACGGTTTTGACACTACGCATTCGTGGCCCCTAATAAATATCATCAATTGAATGAAATTTTTAAATAATATTAGAATAAAATAGAAGCTGAGTTTGGGGCGACGACAGTTTATACATTTTTATTCATAAAATGTGATAAACGAGGATTGAAATATTAAGAGACATGAAAGAGATCATTGATTTGTGGAGTTATTGATGATATAGGAGGGAGAATTATATAAAGCCTAGGGAAGATATAGGTCTTGTTATACAATGTTTAATGAAAAATATATTTATATGGTAATTGATAAAGTATTATTTGTCTGGGTCGTCGTATTGGGAAATATGTTTATAGAGCGATTTGGGTGGGTGGAAAGATTTTAGTTTGATTTTTGATGTATGGTGTTTGAATAGGTATGGAGAAGAAGGAAGTGGAAGGAGAGTTTAGTTAACGACGGGTCTAGACCAGGTGGCAGCACCAACAGGAGATAGAGGAAGGAATTTGTTGGGTCAATCAAAGTTGTTGTGATTAAGTTGATTTGTTTATAATAATCATCTACTGGAATAGTTGATGTTATTATAGGCTGTTATAGTTCATATTCATAATTATGTTATTTGGGTAAAATGACGACTCCCTCTACAGGAGAATGTACATTACGAAAATACGACGACTTCACAAATTTTATATACAACTGCTCCGAAGTTGTTGTAAATATTTTTGTAAAACTATATATAAATGCTACTGTATGAGGGGTAGGATCAGTTGAAAGTAGTTGATATCGTAAACTGTTTTTTTCCCGTAATAATACCTCTTACATACAACGTTATCTTATTGACATTAATGACAATATTTTAGGATGTTTCAATGTTCCTGAGAAATCTGTGATTTATTTAGGACACAAGAGCATATTTAGTAAAAGAATATTTTGGATAATTCAGTCTAGGCCCAAAGATGAGAGAGCCTAGAATGACTAGTCATAGGCCAGGAAACCGATTAGCGAAGTAGGTGTCCAATCACTGACATACCATTCTTATCTGACCTGAGGTTTGGGCCTGGACTGAACTATGCATAATGTTATGAGGTCCCAGAGGAAGACCACTTCACGGTGATCTGGGGAGCTAGAAATACCTATACTATTACTCTGATGTATGAAGCTCAATAACCCGAATAAAATCAAATTTAAAAAAAGATGAGAGTGTTCAAAACAAGTAATGTTATTTTTAAGAGCCCCCTAGATATATGTCTTCTTGAAAACAGAGTAGTAACATTTAAGACAATCTTTTGTTTTGTTTTTGCACATCCATTTTATTCAATGCTTCCTGCCATCTGGGCTACTACAATGCTAAGACATACGCGACCGCTGGAAAGGTTAAACCTATGAGCTAGGTTTACTTGAAGACGCGCTTGAGAGAGCGACGATGAGTCGAGGGGGGGGGGGGGGAGTCATAATACCGAAAGCAAAAGTCCTCAGATTTGAGACTTTCAGGCCAAACTAGGTTGGTTAGAAAAATTATTATTTCAAGTTAGATGTAAATTCTTCTATGTCATCTTACACTCTCCTCCATGTGTTTCTCACCTCCGTTCTCGTTTTTCTGTGATAAGAATTATTTACTGATTTTCGAGCTACCCCCATCAAATCATCAAATCCCATGATAATTGTGTTAATCTCCTGCAGGAGAGGAGGACCGAACGATATATACAAGATAACATATGCTGGAATATAGGCAGCAAAAATACATTGCAAATTAAAATTCTTCCCTTTAATGTGAGAAACCTATTATTCCATTCATTTATAGTTGATTTCACCTGACATATTAATGCTCTGCAATTAATCCTATACATCTTTTTCTCTTCTCTGGGGTATAATAATGTAACGCCCAATATTTTCATCTCATTTACCCACTCAATTTGGAAAAGGTCCCTGTTAGAGATCTTTATACCTCCTATTAATAAACCTTTTGATTTACTGGGGTTTAATTTCGAACCAGAAACAGAAGAAAATCAATCAATCATTCTATAAGTTGATAACAGAGAGTTCATCCTGGGTAACAACAATAGGCCTAATATCGGCGGCGAATTGTATTAGCTTGGCTGCTTGGTCATTTAAAATAATACCCTTTATATTTTCATCTCTTCTTATTTGCTGAGCTAATTTTTCGACAACGATTGTGAATAAAAGTGAGGATATAGGATCCCCCTGCTTCATGCCTGTCTGCACAGGAAAACCATCTGGGAGATACTCCATTATTACAGAACGTCGCTTTGGAATCAAAGAAAAGGGTTTCTATCTAAGAAATAAAATCTGAATGAATACAATGAGCCTCTAAGGCTTTTCTGAGGAACGACCAACTGATAGAATCGTACGCTTTAACGAAATCTAAAGAGGTTACAATGCCTTTGGCTTGAGACTTTTCCAAGAGAGAGATAAAATATCGTTGATTTTTCTAACTGCTGTTCCAATAAAACGACCCTTTACGAAACCAAATTGGTCTTTGTGTATCATGTCCAAAAGGAAGATAGATAGCCTATTTGAAATTGCTTTAGAAATGATTTTATAATCGACATTGAGTAGAGTTATGGGTCTCCAATTCTTAATATAAGTTAAATGTTTCCCTTTTGGGGGATCACATTAATTACTCCTCTCTTCCGATTTTCAGTTTTCAGTCATCTCACCGTCATTGTTCCATCATACACATAAATTATATCTCCTAGGACATACCAAAAATACTGGTACAATTCCGCTGTAAAACCATCACAGCCAGGCGATTTTTTTTTCATAGACTTTACAATCTTCTCTATTTCATCACAAGTGAACTATTTACATAATGATCTGTTATCTGTATCGTCAAGACAAGAATAATGCTCAGGCTTAATAAATTCACCAGCTTCACTGTCATCTAATTTATCTCTTGAATACAGCTTTGCATAAAAGGATCTACCTTCTTCAAAAATTTCATTTGTTTCCCCAGATAGGGTGCCATTAATGTTTAATAAAGAAATAATTGTTTTTTTAGCCTTATATTTTTCCACGGCACAAAAATATTGTGAGGGTCTCCCTCCCTCTACCATCCATCTCGCTTTCGATCTTATTAAAGCTCCTTCAGCCATTTTAACTGTTCCCTTATTTCTTGTAATAACATTTTTCTTTCATCTACTTCGGTTAAATTTAATCTCTTCTTTGCATCCAGCTGAGCCAATTTATTTTTTTGACCCTCTGCTTTTTTTCTTCTCGCCTTTGCTTTTTCTGCACTTAGCTTAATTGCAAGCTCTCTTATATTAAGTTTCAAAAATTCCCATTTTAATTTTGGGCTTAAAGCAATGTGTAGTGGGTCCGCCACCCGGAATACATCAACGCTACCAACCATCGCCAACTACCAACCAGGCCACTCCCTCAACAAATGTGGGGTCCTGTAACAGCAGAGCATTACATTTCCAAAATCCCTTGCCTCTGACAGTTATAAATATATATAATATAATATATAAATCTGCGTGTATTTCTTTATTGCCAGAGTGTACATTGCTTATGGTTTCACATTTATGAACTAAATTCACACAATTGTTAGATACCAAAATATAGTCAAGTCTAGATTGTTGCTGTTCTCTTGACCAGGACACTGGGGGTATCCCTTCACATTTTACATCCATTACATTGCACAAATCAAGCCTATCAATAGAATCGTACAACTCTTTACTCAGACATTCGTCTTTTTAACTTGACGATGGTTCAGCGCGAAAAAACACCACAAAGGAAATGAGTAAGTTTTGGTTTATTTATTTATTTCTCAACGTTTCGATCTAGACGATCTTCAATGGTTGATTGATTCTTCTTTTTAACCTGAACAATAATATATTGCCACCTTCCATTATCGTCGGCATCAGAACAAATTACTTTCGATTTTAGATTTTTATGTACCAATAATAATACACCTCTTGAAGCAGAGCTCCCATGGGAGAAGAATATCTGTCCTGGCCATTGGAAGGCCCATATTTTGGAAGTAAATTGGTTATATTTCACCAGATCTGAACGCCTAATATTGTTTTTATATTTAGAATTAAAGGATCGTCGCAAAAACAGCCTTCTTAAACTAGTCGGGAGTCTCCCAGCTACTAAACTAAACATCTAGAATCAGAACAAGAGTTGTCCGGCGTTTTGCCGTGTGAGATCTGCTGTTGATCTTATGATTTCATAAGACGACAGCAGATATTTAGATTTTAGGATTCAATTCTATATTTTGTTACCTTTTTAATGGAATAAATTATAATCCCAGATTTTCTACCTGCAAAAGGCCTATGAGCTTTGTTTTTCTGATCGGAGATTTACAGGCTTCCCCAGTCTGCCGCTATATATGACGTCATTGTTGAGGGCGTGCCCATGGTCACATGATCGCATCTGATTGGCTTAGAGCAGCAGTGGCTCTTCTCTGTTTGCTGTTCCATCAACTTTTTGTTTTGGCGGCCATTTTAAACTCCCCTCGCTTTGAATGCGCGGTTTGCGAGAACTTTTTAATTATTCATTAAATCAAATTGTTTTTCAAATGAAATTTGTTGCAAATGACTCAAGCTAGCTTCTGGGATCAGTTAGAAAGTTCTGACCTAGGAAAAATTATGAAATAAGGTCAATCATAGGGAGGTCTGGGTAGTATACCATTCCTCACTTTGGCAAGCACACCGGTCACATGTCTCAATAGCATAGCAAAGCTATTTCTAGTGAAATAGCGGTAGGTGCTCATTGCCAAATAACTGCCACTGTCTCTAGTAACAAAGCCCTCTTTAGACAATGCTGTTGTAGTCTGGTGACCTATATGTTTTGTTTATCCAACAACATCTGAAAGTCAGAATTTCCAGTCTCATCTTGCCAAAGGAGTAGCTCTCCCCACTCGAGCAACTCTTCTTTAAGACAATCAGTGAGCATAATAATAATTCCTGATTGTTGCTTTGTTATTAATCTTAAAGATGTGGATTAGTATTAAAAAAGTGTGGTCAAAAGGGGTCATGAAATTTTGCACAAACATTGAAGGCGGGGGGGGGGGGGCAAGAAATTTTGCACAAGACGTTAAGGGGGTGGGGTCATACCATTTTGCACAAGAATTTTTCACAAATTCTCCTCCCCCCCCCCCAGTGGTTAATTATGAACAGTCCCTTAGTTTGATTTTTCCCTTCATTTGAAGGGATTATAAAGCATTTGAGCCTGGCTTGTGACTGTCAATCATGTGCCACAGGGGTGGGGGTGGGGGGCAAGGATCGATAGTGGGTGGTTTGTGACTGTCAATCATGTGCCACAGGGGGGCAATAGGAGTTGAGAGGATTATGGTTGAGGTTAGAAAAGGGTGGTACCATATTTCACTGATAGAACGCTTGGGCGTTTATTTTTTTGAGACCACTCTTACCCCCGGCGCTTTTTCGAGGCAGGCGTTTATATGGGGCAGGCTCTGCTTCTGGGGGCAAGGGGACGGATACTTTGTCTAGTGATGACCATGCATGATAAAACAATTTTCATGGTCAAATATCGAATGCCATCTTTAGTGATGATTCACATACATATCCAAACTTTATAAATACCTAAACTCAAATGTAAACAATCACCACTTTTAATTGCATTCACCATATGTGATATGAATCATGAGGTACGGTAACGCGCGTTACGGGGATCACCGTCCCACCCGCGCTCAGACATAGGCCTATGTGAGAGAAGAGAGAGGGGCTGGGGGGGGGGGGGGGGGGGGGGGACAGAGAGGGGAGAGACGACACTTGAAGACAGTGAGTGAGGGTGCGCGAGTGAAGAGAGGGAGAGAGGGAGGAGGAAAAGAGAGGGGGCGAGGGGATCAGAGAGGGAGAGACGCGGGTTCTATCACGGCCACGCCCCCGTGTTTACAATTCGCCAAGACTTGGGCCAAGTCAAGTGCTCTGCCTCTGGTGGCTCTGAGTCTGACGCCCGTTTTTTTTTCACATCAGCAAAAGGTGCGTGGAAATAGTAACGCTACCTCTGCAAAATATAAATCCGTAAGGCTGAATAATTTAGTACCTGGTACATTGTGTGTGGACTTTCGGTCTAAATGTAAAAGATAAAACTGCTATAGCTATAGGCCCATGCATGCCCGCGCGGAGAAACATCTGTGTAACTCTCCAGTGAAGGGCGTATTAATATGTTGTTGTCAATGACGTTATTTCCGGTTCAGGCAGTCCCTTAGCAACGCGCTACAACAACCAAGATCCTATGTCTGCATGGTGAGCAAGCTGAGGAACAAACGTCCCAGCACTGAAGTCCTCCATAACATCGATTACAGCTCAACAACTGCATAAATATGGCTTTGCCATTCTTACCAGGAAACTCATTCAATCCCAGTGTAAGTTTATTCCATTTGTTAATACGCAAAATAATTTAGATCACTGAAATTTACTACAGATTCCGCTGTGATCCGTTCCTACGGCTACCACTTCGGTTCAGGCCGACATGTTTAATGCTTGTCCGTGCGGTTTAGTTTGGTTATACACTACATATTCATTGCAGATGAAGTATTGTATACCAAACCAAAAAATGACCAAATGTTTCAAGTGCCATATTACATTCACCATGGAGTTGTTGCCAGGTTGAATACGATATGTTTTGTAAATGGAAACGTTCAAAACAAATACTTGAAGTAGGCCTAGGGTTATGCCCAAAGAGCAAACATTCTTGACACAATTGAATCTAGAATCAGAAGTCTGGAATAGCTTCATAGCCATAGGACGGTCATAGGACATATATATATTTATATAGTAGAAATTTGGATAGTGTAACGTACCTCCGATAAAATAAATAACGCCTGTTGTTTTCTGTAAGGTTACAATTAGCTACAATTTATTTTGAAAAAAAAGGTAGGGCAATCCCTTCGTGTTTCGACCGAACTGAACTGGGGAATGCTTTTGCAAAAATGAGTCGTACGTGTTAATTACGGTGTAGTAGGCCTAAACAAAATTACTGTACAATTGTATATAATGTCGGCCCTGTATGGGCCTGTAATGTGGCCATGTCTGCATATAGCCTACTTTACTACACATCGTGAAATACAGATCACCAACAATTATAAATATGAGTTTCATCTACATTATTTCTCTTAGCCTGGGCCTCAGTCGTTCACAATTTAATGAGATATTATTGACTTTGCAGCTCGGGAAAAACAAGTTCCACAAGTCACATCACTTTGACTATTCAAATGATGTGTCGATGTTGGTAGGTGAATCAAAGCCAGGCATTGGTGGCGACGCTCTCCTTGGTCAGAAACAAAAAGCTAAGTTCAGCGCAATCCCTCGTGGCTCAGGTAGTGACCAACCAGCCTGGGTGGCTTTCGATCGTCAAGTTCTCTGTTTTGATGCCTATTTCCAAGAAGCTGTCCATGAGAAAAGAGAGGAACAGTACTGTGTGAGACATTGCAAAATATATTTCTATCTCGAGGATGACTCAATCCAAGTGATCGAACCAAGACAGAAAAACTCTGGAAAGCCTCAAGGTGTGTATTACAACAACAACAAATTTAAGCAATATTACAGCTTTACGTAATTTTATAAATAGTGTTCCTTATTCGGGAAGAACTTAGAATTTGTATTTATTCCATTTGACCATTCAGTAAGGAAAGAAACGTGATAGTTCGCCGAGACAGTCATGGAGTATAAAAGCTTGTACATGTACATATAGCTCCCTGATCTGAAAATGATAATTACAATATGATGCGTTTGATATAGGACCAAAATCAACTCGACTGGACCAAAGAGATTTATTTTACATAGCAATGGTTAACAGATGATTATTTTAACAATGTAATGTCCTCTATTTTTGACTATATAATGTAATTCCCTTGACTTAAAGTGTGTTATGTCCTGTAGGAACTCTAATCCGCCGACACAGAATCAACAAGCCAGCTCCTAATGATGATGAATTCTACACAGTGGAGGATTTCAATGTTGGCAAAGGCATTACATTATACTCGCGTACGTTTGAAATCACAGAATGTGATCAGTTCACTCAGAACTTCCTGAAGAAACTTGGAATGCGTGTTAACAAACCAAAAATAGTTCCAGATGATCCCTACACTGCTCATCGCAAGGGCGTAAGTTATCCTTATATCGTACTAATCACTTAAATGTAAACATAATTGTACTTCGGAGTTAGCGCCTGGAAATAAGATAGTTTTACTCCATTGTTTTAGAATATAAAGCTATAATTTCTTAAATGAAAATATATATTCGACATACATAGCGCATACTTTTTATTTGATGAAATTCAGCCCTGTTATTTTCTATCAGTCAATCTGCACAAATGTCTACATATAATAGACACATCCCAAATATGACATTGTCCTGGCTTTTCGTGTAGATGGACGAAAGTATGCAAGCTATGCGTCCATATGAGAAGTACGATACCCTCAAACAGTTCATGGACCATGATCGTCATGTTCTGCGTTTCTACTGCTTCTGGGATGACGCTGACTCCATGTTCGGAGACCCACGAGAGATGGTGCTCCACTACTTTTTGGCTGATGATACGATAGAGATCAGAGAAATCATCACACCAAACTCAGGCAGGGACGCAACACCAATGTTCCTTCAGCGTAATAAACTACCAAAAGATGTCATTCCACTAAAACAACCAGGAGAAGTAACCGACAGAACAGTTCTGAACGTGTTTGGACCAACAGGTCACGGTGGTCGCTACATCCTTGACAGCCTAAAGGTTCGTATCTTGTCAGACATAATTCATAATAGTTGAAACTTTCAGTTTCGTGGTTTTGAAAACATGCTAAAAGAAATAAGCATGAATGTCACTTTCGCTCAATTTGTCTATCGTTTCAAACTACCGAGACATAAATACACAAATTAGATTAGCATCTAGTTTTTCCTCCATGGTACATTGTAATGGAATGATGAATACTATTTTATTTTTATTTTTTTTTAGACCGGAGCTGTAAACCATGATCACTATACTGATAGAGATCTCACCATTGGCTCAGTCGTCAATGTTTGGGGACGTAAATTCACAGTGTGCGATTGCGACGAATTCACCAAAGAATATTACCGAACCAAATATGGCATCAGTAAGTGACGTCCTTAAGTAATATTCGATTTCTGTATGGACATAAAACCCTCATAATAGTGTTATCAATTATCTCATCCACATCTTTATTTTTAGTATTGCTGATACTCATTTCCCTATTTGTTTAAGATTCACAATCTATATAATAAATTCCGTTATTTCCAGACGATTTCCCAAACATTAAATACAAGGCTGACGGATCTTCGAAATTCCCTCGGGAGATGCCTCCATACAATGGATTTGGTAGCGAGGAAGACTCGCTCTGCTCTTGCATGGGTCTCCTCCCCAAACCACCCAAGCGGGACTTCATTAAGTTCATGGAGAAGGATCGCCATGGTCTTGACAGCAACGTTCTCCGCTTCCTGGCTCGCATGGACACTTCCAAGCCTATTGATATGGACAGGAGGTTTATCATCTCGTACTTCTTGTCTGATGACACAATCCTTGTCTTCGAGCCACCTGTCAGGAACTCAGGTGGGTAGAGTTTTTTCATATGGGTCAGATTTTCAGAAAATGTACAATTCACCTTTACCAACCCTCTCAAATAACCTAAATTTCAGACGAAAATAAAGTTCAAAATACAGTTCGACCTAGCCAAACAGATTGCTAGAATCAATGCAATGCCGAATATTCTCGAATTGACCTAGTATTGGCCAAATTACTGCCTAATTTAGCAAAAATTACTAAATGTGTAGAGCTGCCAATTGTACATTTTCTGAAAATCTGACCCATATAATGTTTTGATTTCGTTATTTTAATTATGGAATTTATTTCCCAAGGTCGTGTATCTACTTCAGCTGTTACAGCCAGCCTAAAACTAGTTCCCGGAGTAGTATAGCATACCTTTCTCGGTATTTAAATGTTTGCTGTCCATCATAGTCTTTCAATTCGTTCCAAAATTATTTATGAAAATAAAAATCTGTTGTTTTTGTTCAGGTGTAATTGGTGGCAAGTTCTTGGAGCGTGGACGTGTCAAGAAGCCTGACCAGCCCATGTACAGCACACAGCTGTCTCAGTACTACGGCGCCAATGACCTCTCCATCGGTGCTCATGTAGAATTCAACAACCACAAGTTTGTCCTGATTGACGCTGACGAATATGCCCTGAGATATATGGAACGACATGGAGAGGATGTGAGAATGGCTATATAATTTGATTGAATGATACATTCTTTATTGTTTTATTTAATTTGACACAAAGAATGCTACACTCCTGAATTTGAAAGATATCAGTTTTGATGGTCTATTTTTGTGAAGTTACTTTAGTTTATTATTATACGTATACAGCTTTCTAATTGTGCGTGTATTATAAAACAATGCTCATCACCAAAGATCGACTTTGCATTCCATCACATGCTGATGCTTTCAATGTTGAGGTCAAACATATACGTTTCACAAGCTAGCAGAGATTTTCCCTTTATTTCGGCAAATATTCGCACCTCTCATCCCCGAAAGGTCAGGAGTATAATCACTGGCATAACAGTTATTTCCCAATTTTTTATCAGTTCCCTCAGGCCAATGTCGCACAGATCATGATCAAATTGAAGCAGTTGTCCGCTAATAAGGCTGACGAGATTGCACGCAATGCCCAATCGGGTTCTGTAGGACTCATGTCCTTCGAGGCCTTCAGAAGTGCCTTACAAAACTTGGCGCAAGGACAACTCAGCGAGCAAGAGATATCCACAGTGGCTCGCTATTACCAGGACCGCAAAGACGAGACCCTCAGTGTAGAAACGCTCATCGGAATCGCCCAAGACCAATTGAGAAAAGCAAGCTTTGAAAACTTCTCACAGATCTTTGAACATTGTAGACACATTGATCAGGCCAGGTTTGTTCACTTTTCTTTAATTCATCCAGACTACTTCCAGTGGAAAAAATGAATGTTTCACTCAACAAAACCTTCCAAATGCATGCGACTTATTGGATAATGCAACTTGCTCTGCTTTTCACAATCACCTGCCATTAGTAGAAATATATGTATTCGCTATTTCCACGAGAAGATGAAGATGATCTCTGTAATACCACTGACGTTTCACAATGCTGAGTTTCTGCCAATATATTTCACGTTGCACAGGTCGGGTTACTTAGACATTGACTCCGCTAGGTCAGCTTTCCATGCCTTCAAGATCCCCATCCCTGGAGACCTCCTCCTGGCCATCCTTAACGCGTAAGTTTTCTCTAAAAAAGAAACGATGGCGTCTGTCAGATCTATAGGAGTTACGCCGACTATCGTTATGAAAGGATTGCCACGGAGGCAGTATACACTCACATCAGGAATTACATTCAGCAATAGCAATATTAAAGGCCTATTGTGGTTACACAGAACGACGACCTTGATAGACATCTATTGAATCCAATTGAATATAGGTGTACACGATTATAAATTTCTTTTGGGGAGAGGTGACGACTAAATTTTAAATTGCTATCCATATCTTTTGAAGTTTTTTTTGTTTGAAGAGATCTCATGGAAGAACTTTGCATCGTACAATATGCATATCTTTCGAAGGATCATTTTAACATCAGGTTTAATTGATTGGAACTTGCACGAAATAATACATTTTATTGTTATTTCTTATAGCATGCAAACTGAAAATGGAATCAACTACGGAGACGTTGTCCAGAGACTGAACTGGCGTGACTTCCCGGTGCCACCTCCTGCGCAGCAACCTGGCAGCTCACTCAACCCTAACGAATGGTTCACACCTTCCTCTAACAACCAAGTCACATCAGTTAACTATGCACTCATCATCCATGATCTCTTCGGTGCAACCAACCAGTAGATCAAATATTTAGCATCGATACCAAAGATGAATACCCTTGTTAGATCCTTGTGTTTTATGTGATCAGATTAACTAAATGGACAGGAGAAATGTGATACGTTTACGAGCCGATATGTCACACTTCATTTCTTAAAATATTTATTTCTTCATTGTAAATATCTATTGGTCTTAAATAATATACGATTATAGTTAACTATATTTTTTTTTAGTAAAATATGACGGGAACAACCCGCGACTGAGACACTGAGATAAATACCTGCTGCTGTAACAATGACTATTTTGAGTTATGGATATCTAGTTCTACCTATGTCCCCGTGCTTGACTACGCATGAGCAATTAGCTGTAGATAAATATTGCATATGTAAATTGTTGATGTAAACAAGCCTAAATGAAAATTGTGAATTTGATGAAATCAGAATCTGTGATAATATCTTATTGATATCAGCAACCGTAATTAAAGGAACAGACAAACCAGAAATATATGTATACGTTTTCTTTACTCCGCCTTCCATTTAATATCGAGTCAAACTATTAAGTGGTGGGATTTTCTTATAAATAACACTTTATTCAATAAAGTTCATTTCGTTATAGCAAAAATTACTACACCTTTTAGCCTAATAATTGCAATCCATTCCTTTCTACATCCTTAAATATTTTTTCATCAGAAATAAAGGTTAATCGTCATCTGTAAATCATACCGTACATGTACCAACAAAAAGACAAGGGGCATCCTCACATTTTGTTCGAAGTTAGTCAAAAAAGATTTCAAATCTAACGTTATCCAAACCAGTAAAGAAATAATTATATACTTCATGCTTTACGCAACGTGGTCAGTTTAAGCAAACAAGCTAGCCTCTACATGCCGTCACCGTGAGTTACTGACAAGCGCGGTTGGTTTGCTATATAGTTCAGCATCTAGGGGTGGGCATCATGGAAAGCAATAAGTACTATTCATGAGCGGGTAATAGTTCCCAATAAATACTGAGTATGAGATATTATTCTTGTTGAAAATAAACGATCTTCAAAATATCGGCATTAAAACTAATGTATCTCCTTGAATGACGTCCACGGCGTTAATTTAAGACCCGTTAATTCTCAGAACCTCTCAGGGTTGGGCAGTCGGAGGAACGTTATATATTTGATCAAAACAGAAGTTATAATCTATAAGTTCAATTTGACCCCATTTCCTTACTGGCTTGCCTTCTCGCACCTCCCTCAAGTTTACTTAGGATAATACACAGCTTAACGCTTAAATTCATTACTATAGGATTCGATGATCCTTGGTAAATATTTCAATAAGAATTACCTCTGCTGCAGCCTAAATATTTTTTATTCCTTTCCTTTTTGGTACAGTTATTTAAACCAGTCATTCAAGGAAATACAAAAGGGGAACAGCAATTATGCCTCCCCCTATTTTTCTTTTTCGGGCAACACCTTACTTTATATTGTTAGCAAAATAAAGTGTATCCCCATTTATCCTTTCGTGTATAATAATCGTCATTTTTCTCTGAAGTGGGCAGGGATATTAAACAGCAATTATGCCTCCCCATATTTTTCTTTTTCGGGCAACACCTTACTTTATATTGTTAGCAAAATAAAGTGTATCCCCATTTATCCTTTTGTGTATAATAATCGTCATTTTTCTCTGAAGTGGGCAGGAATATTAAAACCCATACTTTTCTGTAATGCCAACATGAACTAAGCCCGTACGTTACAATATCGGAGAGAGAGTTAGCAGAGCAAAAGCCCATGATGAACAATGGATCAATTCAATTTATATAAGCACTGCAGTCTGTGCTGATGCAAAATGATCTCTTACAATGGAGACTGGTATGTGAAGAACACATTCGTAAGGATGCCGGGGCTTGTATGGTCTTGTTAACAATCGGACAAACACTACATACATCTAATGAATCCCCCAGGTTGCTTAATATGTCAACAATATATAATAGGCCCAGTGGGTAAACCACAAAACATGTAATACATTGGTTAAATATACAGAGCTCTGCATTAGCAACAGATCTATGGAAAGGCAAATATTACATCATCAGATGGCGAGATTACCTATAATTTATCATTAAGTTTCCCAATGGGAAAATTCTAGCAACAGACCACAACAGTTCACCCGTTCGAATTTAAAGAAAGAAATGCTCCTATAATACATTATTAGTAAAACATACTTCTCTTTAACAAATATATTGAGCTATTTGCCAGTCATTGGTTGCGAACTAAATGTGAGATTAGGCGCAACATCAACAACAGGTAAGTACCTCATGATTGGTTTACGAGGGTTTGTCAAGGATACAAGATCAAGTTGGAATCTTTAATACCGGTAAATACGAAACACTATAAACCTATAGGTACCTTATAGAGTATGAGTGCTATTCTACTAGATACCAAGGATGAACGACCCCGAAATCACAGAAAATGTCCTATACGTTGACTCCATAATACATTTCACATGATCCCGCTATCCTGGTCCAACACACTAATTTGCATATGACCAAAAGATGCAAACATCTTAATATAATTCTAGTCCTTTTAGCTGAGGCCTACAAAATTACAAGTAGTACGGTATTTTTCTCATTACCTCCAGTTTTTCTAACTTTCTTTCCATCATTTAGAGATATTAATAGTTTTATAATTGAGCCGGTTCAAATCCCCATAATATTTAGATCTTGGGCAATACAATTAAAATTAATATACAGCTTTGTGGGAGAAAGGGAGAGAACTGTTTCCATACATACCCATACACAACATCCCCTTTATACAAATCCATACCGCAAATACAAATTTATGAATCCAAAACTTAAAACAATATATGAAAATATGTATGAACGTACACAATCAAGAGTTCATAACATAAGAACAGATATGCATCGTAATATATTTCTTGAATTGCAAAAGGAAAGCATCATGGTATAAATGAGACTTCCTAAAATGATCGCTGGTGTCAGAGCAATATAAATAGTCAAAACATCCCAACAGCAGAACGTAAATTAAGTCTCAAACAAAATAGTAGTGAAAGTGAGAAGGATGACTTGTTCCTATTTGAATATGTAGTTCCCCTTGACAACGTACCATAGAATCCCAATGCTAACCCATTTTAATTCCCAGAAGCACACAATTTGCACTCACTTTTTCCTCTAAATACACACAGACGGGTACACTTTTTATCAAGAAAGTTTAACAGCAGAAAATCCTGAGTCTTTACGTTGTCGCTGGGCTTCTTTTTCTTGCCGCTTGCGTTGAAGTTCTTGTTGTCTACTCTCACGCTCTACCCTACGTTTCTCTTTAATGGCCGCGTCAGCCTGCCAAGACAGGTCTTCAACGGCCTCAGCACCCCACGCATTGTCACCATCTTCCCAAGTTCCTAATTCACCCTCCTAAAACAAATTTTATAAATGCTTTATTTACCATGATCACATATACTGGAGATGCTGAACGAGAACATGGTGTGAAACACAGATACAATGACTTAATCAAACTAGAATCAGCAATTGTTACTTTGAATTAAATATGAAACGGGAGACAGCTTTTTAGTAGTATGATATAATTTAACATACAGTTCGAAATTAAAACGCGCATTATCAACACAAAGAACCCGCTTACTGGAGGAGGGATATCCGAAGTCATGGCGAGCCTACTCGAGAATCCGCCTACAGAACTATTCATGGTTTCTTTCTTTCTAATCAAAATCTGAAATAAACAGTACCGTATTTCATATAGCAAATACCATGGATACATGTATTACACATTTAAACTCGCCAAGGCAGAACAACGTATATATATGTTCCCGAGGGAACGAATTCATAAAAAGGATAACTAACCTTAGGATTACTTTTAACTTCAGGCGCCATGCCACTGAAGAAATCTATTTCAGGTTCGGGTTCGAGTTCAACTTGCTTGCTTCCCCTATAGGTGGCGTTTTGGGTATTGGCTTCCATAGGATGCCTTGAGTGACCCTGTTCGTCTAGCCCCCAATTATCCCACGATTCGAGTTCAATCTGAAAAATCGATTATCAATAATAAATCAAGTTTGTAGAAAATGACATGACAGATAATTTAGACGGGCTGGCAAGAAAAAGGTACCATAGTTAAAGCTTTCTAAATTCAAGAGAACTTTAAACTAATCACAGAATTTTCATGAGAAAAAGTAATAAGGCTTACATCATTGCTTGGCACTGATTGCTGTATCTCGGTAGCATTAACAATATGGTCAGTAACAACAGGCAGAATTGTACCAGAGTTCTTCCTTCCTCTTCCTCGCGCCCGACATATCAATCTTTTGATGAAATTTATAATTCCAAGGAAAAGGCCGAAGACCTTTTTCACAATCACTTGGGCAACCTTCATTGTAACCTTTCCTTCATGCCTGTATAATGAAAAAAAACAATTATTGAAAAAGAGAAAATATTGATGATACCGGTAGACCTACCTTGGCATCACCATTCATTGAAAAGTTTATATATTATAGCCTATTTCGCAACCATAGGTAAATGACGAAAGTGGGGACATAAACATATTAAATGACTTCAAAATATATTATAAATTTATATTGAATTATTATTCCTCCAAAAGTACAGAATTGGGCTCAGGCCTCTATGGGTAGGTCATCCGGCCGGTCCAAAATGATAAATATAACATTTAGGGAGCGTTCATTATTTATGCCAGGGGAGGGGGCTGCCATATTAGGGGGGGGGGCAAGATTCAGCCAAGTTGGGGGGGGGGGGGGGGGCATTTTTCTGGTGCACACAATTTTCACGTTTTATGACCCGGGAACATTTGTTTTTGTTTCCACACCTTATATATTGGCACTGTGTCCAGATGGCCTCACTCTGATTTTTATGATGCATGGGTCAGTCTCCTTGTGAATATTTAGGCTGCGAAATTTGGTGCTATACAGTAAGCCTGTTATGGCAACTTATGCCTGAAAACATCATTGCTGTAGCCTGTGTTCATAGGGGCCCTGATGAAGGACTGGCCACAATCTTTGTCAGTCTTATGTGGCTGTTTGTGAGACTGAAAGTCCAGAAGTATGGCACAAGAGGGGTGCTGCTTGATTAGTAGGAAGAAGACCGTATGTATGGTACATGGTCATTATCATGATCCTCTCCCATTCTGTCCCTATGCTTATTAACAAATATCCCTGCACTTTGTGTGCAAGTTCTATGCCTCTTGCAGGGCTCATAACCAGTGATTAAAGAGCCATTTTAAATGCAGTTTTTCTTTAAACACAGATATCTCCTGATGTGGAACGTAAAGCAAAAACTTATTCCTTAATAAGTTGTAAAAAATTGTGTGGCCTTGCAAGAATTATAAAGATTTAACATGTAAATGGGGCGAATTGATGCAAACTTGGCAATGTAGACATAGAACTGGGGCAATGGTTTTGATTTTTCACAGAATCCTATAGCTTTTTTCCACAAAAATGTGCTGGGCCTCTTTGTATAGAATAGTGTGCAGGCACCAGTGAGATGTGTGAGTTCTATGCTTTTCCTAGGTAGAACTAAATATCGTTTCTGTGTCATTGTTTATATTGCTATACATTAATTAATCATCCCGCCTGGCCTGGCCCCCTCACGCATAGCCATGATTACGGCTCCACACGGTCAGCGCTTGTTTCATATGAAAGTGGGTTGGTGGTAGGCCTACTGGGTCATCACATGGACAATGCATGGTTTGTATATGTGCATCTAGTATTGAGTCAATCTGTCCATGTCTGTGCGTAAAGCAAAAATCTGTCGAAAAACTACATGAAATTGCTTCTAAACTTTTAGTAGCCTGAGGTTGTTGGCGTTGGATTTCCGCGGTGGAAAAAGAGAGGTGCACAGGAGGAGTTTTTAAGTTATTTCCTATTCCTTCCAATCCGTTTACCTGATAAAGAGCACAAGGTGTAAGTGTGGGGACCTGTTTGTTTTTGTTGTGGTTTGGTCCTCCAGCCCTAAGGGCTGCATTGGGGTCACTTCATCTAGACCGGTCCATTCTGTTATATAGTCCTAAAGAGCTATTGTAATGATAATATAGAGAAAAGGTAAGAATGACCCTCACACGATGGTAGTGTTTGTATGAGTGTTTAATGGTACTGAGAGTTGGGCGCTCCTGGTAGTATACATACATATTAATGAGCGTGGGTAAACCTACACCTCAATGGGAGGTGTGGGGAGGCTTATATGCCTATATAACATAATCTCCTCCCCCCTGAAATAATCGCAAAATACGAATAAAGGTGAATTTTAAAAAAAAAAATGAATATCAATGTCAATACAATACATCATGAAGTATTTTTCGATTTTCAAATAGTAAATGGAACACTTTAGCTGTCATTTAAATAGACAGGATATCGTAATACACACATCTCACATCAAGCAAGGATGAATTTTAAACAGCTGTTATGAACCATCAAAGAATTAACATTAAGAATATTCAAATCGTTTCCTGGTAATACCCAACGCTTGTATTAATACATACAACAATCATCAGAAATGCATATCGTCGGCGACATGAATTATTGAAACCACTTGTTTCTTATCCTAAATACTACATTAATATATTCTTAAATCTATCCATAAAGGAACATCAGGTATGCTAAAATGATTATAATTATGGATACAAGTTTTCTAGATGTAACCTTCTTCTGAAATGTAATGTGGTACATGTCTCATCAGCTTAAATACAAACTAAGCGGAATATAATGACTAACATATGTATTGGAAGTAGAATATCTTCTAGGTATGTGTCAAAATTTGATCCCAAAAAGCAAGTTGTGGAATTAATAAAAATACACGGGACACACATATTAACAACAGCAGGAAGATCCCATTGGTCTCCGGGCAAGAATTGTGAAGCAGAACTGAGTCAAATACCTTAATAAAAATATTTCAAAATCTCAAAAATCTCCCATTCACCCCCTGCCTGACTATAATATTATGGCTGACGACTCTCATTTCTATAATTCTAAATTGTTGGCTGCAAAGATGCCAACTAGCTGCCAACCTTTCAGCCGCTTTGCAGCTGGCAAGGCTAAACTGCAAAAGGTTTGCATGTCTTTGCAGGCGGACAAGTTTCAGAAAATAAATGAAATAAATAAATAAATGGTGAAAAACGCTTCAGAATAGGCCTGTTTTCTTCACCGACCAAGAATAAAATAAAATATTATCAAACATAAGCAGCCAAGTTCAGGCAGATGGCAAATGCTAGAGTCGGCGATATGCCTCGTCTAGCATGGGAGCAGTAGGCTTGTTTCTCCTGCTGGGGCGATACTAAGTCAACCAAACCAAGCTATAATTAAGCGCAGAGCGCGGACGTGGGAGGGAGCACTGTACAACTCGTGCAATGTATTCTCTATGGAGGGGTGGCAACAGGTAGTGAAATTCGACACCTTCCGCCAGATTTATATTCACACATCAATTCTACTGGTAAGTTTAGATTGTTTGCCTCCGAGGAGACGTCCCCGGCTGTACGCGGCCACGTGCCGTGCACGTTATGTTGCCGGGCGGCCGGTCGGTCTCCCAACTTTACAGGGCAACCCAGCTATGACAGCACAGCTGGATGCTTTTAATTAATTTAAAAGTTAAAATAAGTAGAAAATCAGTAGAAGAATGGACATAAACCTTTCAGTGTCCAAATCTGTTGTCTTTGTGCATTATATTTCAATTTTGCGGAATTGTTTCTCAAGAATTCGGAACCCAGTACCAATGGGAAAACCAACGATCTCTGATTTTGAATTTTATTTTGATGTGTTTTCTGGCACTTTGTGCTCCACCGTCTGCTATATAAACCTTTATATGACAATTCCTAGAAAAAAAAATCACTTCTTTCTTCGATAAAGATTTGTAAAACTTTCCAGAAATACAACTTAGAGTTGCTCCTGTGTCTACTAAAGTTTCTATTAGTTGAGTTCAGTGAATTGTATGGTTCCTCACGTTTCAAATTATGGCTGCCTGGTCTGAGCATATCAAGTTTCATTGCTTCAGGGCATGTGTGCTCACTCTAGTATTAAGCTTTCCTGGCAATTGTTTTGAAAACGATCCCATAATTCTGTCTAAAGGTGTACATATGAAAACAATCGCAGCCCTATTGGGTGAAAAAGAAAAAATACAAGTTAAACAATTGTTATCCGATTCACTCAATACCAAGCCCCAAATATAATGTAACAAGTAGGGAAAGCTTGGTAACCTGAACAAAAATGGCAATAAATACCAATTCAGGCGAGCAGATATCAGGGAAAATAACCTACCATATTAAAATGGTGCCAGGCATTGTGGCTGGTCCAGCTTAATCCTAGGCTAGATGCAGGAGGGTTGAGCTCTTACAGAGAAGATGTTTGCTATTTTCCACGGGTAGGTCCTATCCCTCTGAAGCCTAAAAGCTTTGTAACTGAGTTGAGGGATAGGGCTCTTATACAGTGACAACATTTTGACTTTTCCCAGGAGATTCCATAGCCGATGATGTCCTCTCCAGGTCTCATTAATATTAATCTAAAGTCAGATGTCACCCCCATGTGTGTGGATTTCACAAACTCTTCCTGTACCCACCTGTTGCCTGATTTAAATTCTGAGTGCATGGACCACCCCTTTTCCCTACTGAGAACAGATCATGACATTGCATGTGATACAGCCCTCGATGACCAAACTTTTCCCCACACAAAGGCAATGAATAATTAGTGAAATTGGAATAATAGCTTATATTCTCCTCTCCCCCCTTGGAACGGGACAAAGCGACTAAATTAACATTCACTGATTACAATTCCACTCACAGTCTCTTAAAATATTCTGGTAATCGTATGCTTTTCCTAAAGTTGGCATTTTGTAATGACTCAGTTTCAACACAATACAACCCTTATCTAAACCAATAGAAATAGGATCTCCCTTACCCGGCGTCAATGTCAGCATAATATTCTCCTCCTGGGTCTGTCCAAAATGTTCGTTTACATACAATAGAATTGACAAATGTATTATATGTAAAAAAAACAAAAAAAAAAAAAAAAAACGGCGAGAAGTCTATTAAACATAGAGTAGACATTATCTCTTCCCAGGCCTCATATCCAGACTTCCATGCCACAAATCCGACAAAACTTTTCAGGTTAATCATTATAATATATTGTCCATAGATGCGGCTATAGTCTCACTGTCCAAAAATTGTGTAAATGATGTAAGGTAGGCGGGAAGATCGGCCGGGATAGATACAGATTTAGAGTAGATATATATATGGGTCTTCTCTCCAGCCCATCATGAGTTCCTATTCTCTTTTCTATTCCAATTGATCCCCTGGATAGTTCACAAACCATCTCCATCATGGATTCTTTAAACACCCTCTGTATGTCCAACATAGCTGTGTTTTGATCCGAGGCAAGGTCGTCTATAGTATCCACTAGACCTTTGTAACAGGCCCCATTTACCTCAGCCAAGGTATATGTCCTCTTTTTTTTCTTTCCACTCTTGTTCTTCTCTTTCTCTTTAGCTCTGCTCCTCTTTTCCTCAGTTTGATCCGGACCACCCATTGTTTTCTTGTGTACTGACTGTTGGTATATTCCAATACTTGTCCCAAAGGGCTCGTGGTTTCTAAAGTCCTTGTGACTTCAGGTGATGTGAATTAGAATAACTGGAAAGTCCTGTTCAAAATTTCGATTTCTTATTTAAGGATGAGCAATGTTCCATAAAGGATCTTAAAGGGTATCTCCACCAATATGTTATATAGTCCTAAAGAGCTATTGTAATGATAATATAGAGAAAAGGTAAGAATGACCCTCACACGATGGTAGTGTTTGTATGAGTGTTTAATGGTACTGAGAGTTGGGCGCTCCTGGTAGTATACATACATATTAATGAGCGTGGGTAAACCTACACCTCAATGGGAGGTGTGGGGAGGCTTATATGCCTATATAACAATTCTTTGATGTTCTCTTCCCATCTTTTCTTCTGTCTTCCCCTCTTCCTTTGACCACCAATAACTGTGCCTTGGAGGATGGTGTTTGCAAGTCCATGGGAATGTGATAGATGTCTATATACCATTTGAGTTTTCTTCTGACTAGTTATTAGAAAGTTGGGGTACAGATACTAGGGCCCAGAGACTAGAGTCAAGAAACCTAAGATGCTACGGCCCAGATTTGAGGCCCTTGTCCAGATGCTAGGGCCCTTTCCCCCCCCCCCCCCCCCCCCCATTTTAGATGCTAGGGCCCAGGAGGGGTAAAAAGAAATTTGAAACAATCTTTCAACTTTGCAAAAGTATTTTGTTTTCATGGTTACCACACATGCACATTTGTTTGCATACCCTCCAAGAAACCTTAAAATGTAACCATTCGCTAATGGAGGATTGACTAATAGATCCAAAATATACCAAATAGACAGTGGAACCTCTCTATTAAGAGCACCCTTGGGACCAAATGATTCTTGGTCTCTTTAGAGGGTTCTATAAATCCAATAAGAGGGAATAATTTGGGACTGGGAAAACTGGTCTTAATAGAGGGGTGGTCTCTATTATGAGGTGGTCTTTATGGTATGTGAAGTTCTGCTGTACAAGAATAGAAACCAGGGTTTGCATTGCCTTTCAAGATTGGCTTGATCTGTACCAGTGTTGCTTTAATATGCTTGGGCTATTTTGGCCAGAACATCTTCTTTTAATCCTTCATCTGAGACAGTTGTGCCCAGGTACTTGCATTTAATATTTCTTGGTGTCAAGGGCTTGTCCATTTGCATGTGCAGCTTTATTGATGCAGCCTTCTTTGTTGGTCATTCACAATAAATTCTGATGGATGGTGTATTTCCTCATTCTAACCTAGAAAACTTTGTACCACAGTCTATCAAAGGTTTTCTTAAAATTAATAAGACATGGTATAGATCTTGTTGATGTTGTTATATCCTACATATTATCCCAATCCCAATATTTGTTCTGCTGTGGTGTGGCCTCCAAATCCTGCTTGTTTTTCATCTACTATGCTTTTTGCTTGTGACCTTTTGAATGGCCTTAATCTTCACCTTGCTTGTGGCTGATGAGACTTAGTGTGCAATCGTCTTGGCACAGATGTAGGTTGTCTTTCTTTGGGATAGTGATGAGGAGGTATCTGGTCCAGGGGGTGGGTCATGTTTCTGTCAGATCTTGTTGCAGATGACACTAAGGATGTTGATCATTTCCTCTCCTCCTGTTTGTATTAGTTTACACTGTTTCCCTTACAATTGAGAGGTTTTGCCAGCAACAAAATAATATCATTAAATACAACACACAGTTTTCAGGTGTATTAAACAGAATATATTTCATTAAAAAGCTGGTGCCAAGCAAATTCTTTGCAAGCTCTGATAAAAGCCAATGTAGTTAAAAACTGAGGTCCTTAATATGGTTAGATTAACTGCCTGGAAGTTGGCCTTGAAACCTCTCCAATGTTGGAGTGTTTGCAATGACAAATGACAGCCATTTTAGGGCATTCTGGTGACTTTGAAGAAAGCCAGAGCTAACAAATGTTTATTCATAGGCCTGTAACTTTCATAGACATAGAACGTATATTTTGAAATAAAATCCTGATGTCAAAGAGATCATTTTCTTTTTCATCAACTGTTTATCCTAACATCCTGGCAAAACCCCTCGACATTACACATTAAAAAATAGTTTTTAAAGATTTACAGAATATTTTAGATATTTCAATAATGTTATGAAAATGTTGTTTCAGCTGGGTATATCAAACGGATGTCTCTGTTTGGTGTATTTCATATCTTAGCTCTTGAATTGGTTACTCTTGTGTGAGTGAGAGGGAGAGGGGCCCATGTGGTGGCGGATACAAACTATGGTATTCATCTAGAACATGTTTTGGTCCCATATTTTAAAAAAACGTAGTTTTTGTCATACAAATCATAGCATCGTATTTTGATGCTGAAATTGTAGTTACTACGGCGAAATCGTAGAAGTTGGCAGCTCTGTGTTTTTACTGTAGCTAGAGTTTTGCCATCCTTCTATAGAGTGAACAGAAAGCTGCTAATCTTGAATGAGTGAACATACAAATAGTTAAGCCTTTGATGTTCGTAGTTCTGGTAGATCATTAATGAAAATGAGAGATAGAAAGGGGCTCATCACACTTCCTTGGGGGAACTCAATCCAGATGTTACATCTTGTGTTTCTAAATATCTTCCCGTGCAGTGGAACTTCGGCTTCGGGGAAGGTGGCAATCCAAAGTAGGTTATTACATTCCCATGGATATGGTAGTTGTGACATTTGTTAAAAAGGCTTTGGTGAGGCACTTCAAATGCTTTGTATAAATCAAGTAGTATACAGTCCATTTTAGCTCTAGGATGAAACAGTTAACATGATTGTATGACTGTAGCGTCCCCAGATCCTAGCGCCCCGGCCTTGACGCTAGCGCCCGGCGTTGGATCGAAGCACGCACAGCTTGGATCAAAGCGCCCAGACCGTCAACACTAAACAATACCGAAAATAACCCTAAACAATACCGAAAATAACCCTAAACCTAACCTTAAATTGGTGGTCCTAAGTCAGTAAAGTGGGTAGTGAATTACTGACAATACTGTCCCGAGTAAAAATAGACTAATAAAAGTAATTAATTGACTAGTAAACGGTCCGGGCGCTTCAATCCAAGGCTGGAGCGCTTCAGTCTGGGTGCTAGACGCTAGGGTCTGGGCGCTACGATCCTGGGGCGCTTGGGTCCCAGCACCGTTAACATTATGAAGGTTGTGGGGGCATGGGGGGGGGCACAATTCTGGTACACTAGCTGAAGGGGGGGGGGGCAGGATTTTGGTATAAAGCGCCGCTTGGTAATTGGCAGCTCCCCCCCCCCCCCGGCATAAATAATGAACGCTCCGTTAATTCAATGTGATAAAGGGTCTGGTATTTACAAAGATTAGATCAGACCCATATATAACTTATAAGTTATAACAATGTCCCCGGACAATGTCTTGCCATGAAAAGTCCCCCAGCTAAATCATGCATACAGTATGATACACCATACCAATTTAAAAATCATATCCCCAAAATAGTATTAGTATAGGCGGTTTCAAGACTGACAGTCTGAGCCTAAATTTCAGACTATTTTTATTTTAAGCATATCGACGGTACGGTAGGCTACATCACGTGTCAACTTAACAGACGGTGCATCGATTGGCCTCATATGCTATAATGACCTTCAATTTTAGTATTTATTTCGTGGATTGAAGATTTTAAAATCAATTGACAAATTACATAGGTAGGCCTTGGGGTATGATGTACTGATTATGATATAGCCTACGCTACGTACGGTAGCCTACTGGATCGGCCTCCTAACATGTCCTAAATGGCAAACGAAAGTCATGTGGTAAAAAAAAAGTAACTCATAAGACATGAACTAGCAAGCAATCTATTGTGTCAACCTCCTTAGACGTAAAATAATAAATGATAAGTCCTCGATCTTTCCAATTCTCCAAAACATTCTTTTCCAAAGGTGAGAACAACACAGGATGTGTAAAAGCGACACAAGCGCGAGAAGCTTTCTTGAGTAGCAATGGCAGAGACACGTCTTGTACCAGGGACGATGATGGTATTCGGGTAATTTTGCGCACGACAGAAAGCAAATGCAAGTTAAGTCCGAGCATTTATGGATGCAGCTTACCTTTCTTTAACAATCGGCACCAAAATTAAGGGCACAGTCTGTCCGTCAGTCAATTTCAAGGCCTTTTCATACCATCACTGGAGTAATAACAACGCTGACCGGAAGTAGTATTCAATACCGTCTTTGCGCATGCTCTCATTCATAGCAACAAATGACAACTTCCGGTGGATAAAGTTGTTTCTGTCTTGAACTGATAGGATTCTCGCCTCACCCGCTTGTAGATGAGTGTAAGTTTATTGAAATTCATTGAGTGGTTTTCAGCTTCTTCTAATACTATATTGTATCAGAAGATACATAGAATCATCGTGAAATCTAAGGTCACCTTTCCCAGCTCATGTACACTATTGCATGAACTATGTCTATAATGACTATATGTATGTATGTACACAGTCACAGAGTCAGAGTCAGAGCTAGCTCTGCCTCTGGCTCTGGTATACGGTAGGCTACACGACCGCGTACGTGCATAATAGCTAGCGTATAATATAGCCATATATAATATAGGTGAATTCATATAATACTTTATTCATTATTGTAGTCGTAATGTATATGGCGTATGTATGGTCTGATAAACAATCGTATCCTGATTATCATCCTGCAAACCCAATTTACTGAAGACGAATTCAAAGTGTCTCAAGTAGCATTAATCAAATGCATAATTGTGAAGTTCGGGTAATTAATGATTAAATGACCCTAAATCTGTAATGCCTAGCCTAATGGCGAAACGGATTTTTCCTGTAGAATATTTGAAACAAAAATGATTAAGGTAGACGTTCTTTATTAATGTTTTCGTGATATAATTATATTGAGCTTCGATCTTCAGAGAAGGTTTTTATTTTTAGAAAATCAGTTTATTACGCATAAAACATCATTTATATAAGAAATTCATTTATAAAATACCAAGTGGACACGATGGTCGACATGGTACGTCAATGTACGAATTCTGTTATTTTGATGTTTCTCTTTCAGGAGGGTAAGGGGCAAAGCCTGCCCCCCATTGGGGATAAAGGGGGAGATGGAGGCGGTCAAGACGGTGATAAATGGGCTCCACGCAACTGGGACTACTTCAAAAAAGCAAAGAATGTAAACAAACTTGCACCGCAAATAAAGAGTCGGTTTCTCGCCGTACGTATGTTTATTTTACTTAAGTCAATTTACACAATAGGCAAGATTTGAATTTGTGATGGATATGATTTATCCATACACATAGTCAGTGGAGTCGCGTGGTGGATGTGACCCTTATAATGGGAGTCCAAGCTATGTCTAGACAGTATTTTATCCTCAAGTTTGGTGGCAATATTAGATGTTTTTCTGCCTCTAAAATGACTTTTATTAATGGTCCCTCTCTGCGTCCATTGGAACCTGCACCTTAATACTTGCGCAATCCTGTACCGTGACACACCCACATAATATAAACACAGGTGGCTTGGCCCCTCTTCCGGTCAAATTTACCCAACACCCTCTACTCTGGCCCCAGTCTACCAGTCAGCATATCCCATTCCGAATCTTGTCTATTATTAATTACCCAGGTTGGCTTGAGATAGGTGCAACTGACACTAATTTCATAGAGCAACCGAGGCCAGTCTGAGGCAGGGTGGGGCTCTGACCACAGCTGTATAGGTATGTGCCTCCCCACACCCACTCACACACAGTGCAGGCACATGCATCATGCACTCAACCTGCACCTATATACAGCGCATCCAATGACCTGTTGAGATTTGTTCTAATAACTGTTTTCCATAATTATCTAAGGAAAATAAATTAATATGCAGATAGAGTATGGTATGGTATATATCCTCAAGTTTGGTGGCAATATTAGATGTTTTTCTGCCTCTAAAATGACTTTTATTAATGGTCCCTCTCTGCGTCCATTGGAACCTGCACCTTAATACTTGCGCAATCCTGTACCGTGACACACCCACATAATATAAACACAGGTGGCTTGGCCCCTCTTCCGGTCAAATTTACCCAACACCCTCTACTCTGGCCCCAGTCTACCAGTCAGCATATCCCATTCCGAATCTTGTCTATTATTAATTCCTATTTTTCTGGAATGAAACTAAGTACCTCAAGTGTTATAGAATTCTGGCTTTATTTATATAGATCTATGTATAACTGAAAAGAATTTTACCAATTGTACAGTACGAACCAGCCCCCAAAGAGATAGCAGATTATCAACATAACTGCAAACAGAGATTAGTTTCTCACAAGCAAACCATATTGAGGTAAGTTTTCGTTAATCCTATAATTGAGCTTTTTTAATACCATCAATCCCTATAACTAAATATTTTAAACACGTTAGTAAGCGAGTTCCAAAATTGCTTCTTTCGAAAATCTCTTAAAGCTATATTTATTAGTTTCCATTACCATAATTAGACATTTCACCCTATATATGGTCCTGTTCTTTCTTGCAGAACAAACAAACCACCAACTCATGAGGAAGTTAATGAAAAAGATAAGCATGAGAAGCTTATCGGACAACTAAAAGCTGCTGAGGCAAGAAACCGTATAAGGATCATGCGCCTCCGCTATGAGTCTAATCGGGTAATCTATCACATTCACAATTACTTCATATCTTTGGATGAAATAAAATGTTCAGCATGTTTAGGGATTAGCACATGCTCCATACAAATGTATGATTCTCTAGCGACCGTCACAATATAGATCAAGCCAAGGATTTTTTTACTATCGAATATTTTTATTATTATTTTATTTATCCAGGGTCGAATCGGGTGAGTTGGCATTTGCCAACTTATTCAACGAGGATCAGGAAATAATGTCCTGTTTTCACCTCGTTCATGTGCGGTATATATCTTATCATAGTTAGTAATATCAGGTTCATTCAGTTATTGGGTGGAATGAGATGAAATGAGACGTTATATAGTTGATCAGTGCTCACACGTGAATACAATGGATCATTGTATTAAACATTGTTTTAAGAATTTGTAGGAATTATGATATATTTTTAGAGGAAAGAGTTAATAGATATCATGTAAGCCTGATATATTGTTTCAATGAGCCCCACTGGCATCTTAACAGGCACATATATAATGCGAGTTCCCCGTTGGAAAGTTGCGTGCTTAAAGATATGTGTATACAATGTATATTTTTTTTCAGGGCCAAGAGATCAATCACCTTATCATGTGCCAACCAACAGCCCGAAAAGCTGTCAGGTTACAGGCCCTTTTACCAGCGAAACCAGAAGATAGGAGCCGAGGGGACGAACTAGATAAGCTTTCTGTAAGTCATATTTTCAGTCCTGGTATAATTTTGGGATATTCGAATGTTTGAGAGTTAATCATAGTTTAGTCATTTATTGTATTCTGACACCAATATTTATGATTGAACCCCAATGGAATGCATGACAACCAACATTACCCAATTTTCTTTGACAGCGGGGACGAGTGGAGTCTTTGCTTGAAGACGCAAGAGGCTTGCTGACGGGAAGAACATGAGAAGGATCGTTCAGCTACGACTTACTTCTCAGTTCCACTCGACATATAGGCATGCTGTTTGTTACACCACTCGACATATATAGGCCAACATATACACTGTAATACAGGGCTTAAACTCGACCATCTCCACTTTTATCCACCAAAAGCGCCATCCTAAGGATTTCTACTCTACTTTTTCCACTAACTATTTTTACATGGTAGTATATTATTTTTTATAAGAAACACTTAGACTTACACTTTAGAAAGGAGATGACACTGTTTCATAATGTTAAAGTTTTGGACAGCCTTGATTTTAAAGTATAGCACTGTCTCCTCACATGATTCTGTTTCAATCGAATGACTGTGATAAATATATTACGCATGATCTTCAACTTTATATGTATTGCATTATCAGAAGTATTCTTAAAATCTTCAATTGAGAATGATGTGTTAGTTGTAGCTTGTATTTGGTTATTGCATCTGTGATATTATGACAAATGCTTTTTTTTATAAGATTGATTTTATTGATCACAACTGCTGAAATCCGGAGCTATATTCACTCAGATAATTGTATCCAGGCAATAAAAATAAGACGTTAGGTTAAGGAGGTGTGTCAAGGCTGGTAGACCTAGCTCTCCATGATAGCTGTAATGAACCCCCTCTGGCGGTTTTGATTACTATCATTTGTATCTAAATTTGACTTGTTCTAATTTTCGAAATATTGGTAGTTCACTTTAATGTTAAAAATATTTTTTTTTCATAGTTATTTGGCACGTGTTGGTTGTCCCGAAGCGCTACCGCAACTGAGGTTTTTGCCTCCCAATCGAACAGACCACTTTTTCATAGTTAATAGTTGGTTATTAAGGGTGACACTGGTGCACCTAATTATAGTTCGCAAATCTTGTCTTTTCAATGATTTGCTGAAAGCTAAATTTGTACATTTCGGCCTAATTATATCATTTATGTAGCACAATGTGCCTTGGGTGATCGATGGATTAGTGATACGAGCTAGGTCTTATCAGTTGGCCTAGTTGACCTTCTGCAATGTCTAACGCCCAGGTCCTCTGACTGGTAATACAACCATACCCCTGGTAACAGACGAATGGTATTTGACGAAGACAATCGCGACAAATGATCCAAAGAAGGAAGGTTTCTCTAATGAATAATAAATGCACTTATTTAATCTGTCACGCGTCTAAATAATGTACGTGTACATCATAACCCCCTTGTCAATACATATCGCCACCATCATTAACGATGTAATACTATGAACCGTTTTAATTGATAGCTCATTTTAGAATGAAGTTTTGACAAACATAATAGATAGTGTAGTTGTTACTTTTATTATAATAAATAGCATTTACAAGCACACACGACTTCATTGTTTTACTTTCATATATGTATGGTACTTGAATAGTCTAATGTGCGTGCCTATTGCAAGACGGGCGATTACGTTGCATAGAACCTAGATTTCAAAAAATGTTTTACCTTCTTTTAGAGTTTGCAGATTGACATAATCATATCACGAATATTAATCGAGCGATGCCAGAAGGAACAAACACTTGGTGATTAAGTGATAACAATATGTAATTAAAGCGTCATAAATAGAAATCTTTTTTATTACACGAACCGTATATTACTATATGACAATTGGCGTGATCGACAGGATACAGAAAATACACTTGACGTACACTCACTCTTATATATAATACAGAGAGAAGTAAAAGCGCACCGTATTCAATTTTACGCAGATAAAGATAAGACGACCTGCGCCTTTAACGAAAATCCCAACAGTATTAATGTATCTGATTAGTTTATAAAGCATCGTGTATCATTTATTAACCCTCTAATTAATAAGGGGATTCGGCATGACTGAGCGGTCAAAACGCGTTGGACCCAGAAGCATGAGAGATAATTGTGTGGGTTCGAAACCTGGTGAGGTAGTATGATTATCTCCAAACAACAATGCGGAATAATGTCCTAGCTAATAAATGGATGGAGGAACTTCTACCAGTATCAGCACAAATAAGCCCCGGACAAGTGGCATATACCCCATACTATAGAACCCTACGCTATGGCAAATAAAGTTGAAGAAAACAATGTACAAATAAGCAATCTCCTAAAAAGAACTATCTTCAATGCGTGCGTGGGTCCTGTTGATATAATGTCCAAAGATATACATTGTGCAATGGAATTGTGGTGAGCCGATGAACGTCCATTAAGTCCTGCTCAGTGAAAAGAGATCGCCCTACTCGGGAAAGCTAGAGTCCCCCTCCGATTTCTGAGACTGGTACATGTTCATTCCCATGCCTTATTGAGTTTAGATCTAGATCTGTGATCTCTATTATAGAGCATCCTATCATTAGCAGTGAATTAATTAATCACAGAAAGTCCCTTGAGGAAGAAAAGAGCGAAAACACAGTGGTCCATCATGTCCGATTCTCCTATGAAATGATACTGCAAAATACATAATGCTTAAATTACAATATATTCACAACTAAATATATGGAACAAATAGTAATCTTGAAACCATTTTTTTCAATATGAGCTTGGTACAACCAAATTAAAAAAGATAATACAATAAGAAATTTCCTTAAAAGACTTTGAGTTGCATGAACGCATTCATTAAACCTTATTTCTTCAACGCGCTATATCCAGTTTTATTTTTAAATAACACTCAAACTTACCAGCCAGTTTTGCCTGCCACTTGGTCCTTTTCACAGAGGATGCGGAGGAGATAGTGACCTTCCTGACCCACAGTACTTGTATAGGGGACAACTATATAATAGCCTGGGTCTAAATCAAATCGTGCCGTCACCTCGCGAGATTCTGACTCTGACATGACATCACGAATTAACTGGACCTTTGAAAGGTGTCTTTTTTCATCCTTCTCGGGGGATTTAGACTTCAGAGAAAAAGAAAAATACCATGATCATTTCGATCTTTTGCTGCATTTTTGTACCGAGTTATGCAAAATTAATAACGAATAGAACCATTTTTCTTCAAATAATAAGGGGCGCTGGAGAATTGGAAGCCATTTATCTTGGTTATGTTGTAGCTTTATTCCGACATCATCTTGAAGTTTTAACCAACACAATAAAACTTTTTTATAGTGTATATTTGAGAAATAGTATATGAGAAAAGATATATCTTTACCCTGTAGACACAAAAGCCAATATCAACAAGCATGCTGTTGTAAGTGTTGCTTCCTCGCCGTTGATCTTGAAGTAAGCTTATTACGATGTGACACTTGCCATGAAGTTCACTTGGTATTACTTCGTTCACCGCATCAGCTTTTAGTACTGAAAACGCCACTCTTGGATTTTTCGCATGAGATTCTTTTTCACTGGGTGGTCCCCCACTTGTGGATTCTGAAAGAGACGCAATCTTGAGCTTTTCAAAGGGTTCCTGGGTGTACATTCAAAATGATATGTCGCTTTGACATATATTCACAGTAAAAGAAACATATGCACATGTATACACCATTGGAATATTATTGTAACCGAACAAAACATTAAAGCTAATCGCACAACGTAACTTATAAGTTGTCCTCAAAATACAAATCGTTAAAAACATTGCTTGTATTTGAAGGTCTGAATATCGTTCGTATTCACGAACAAATAGCTCATGCTAAGGATGAACATCTGGAGGGAAATAGCACTCACTTGTCCAACACCCCATGTGACGCATTAATGATTTCCAGCTACCTTGGGGCCGGAAAAAATCTACTCTTGTCTCGAAGATGCTAGCATCGAAACCTTTAGCTGGATTCCAAAAATGATTTGGAGATTTAGCTGGTGCACTTGATGGTCTATCAACATTGTATCGACTTTGTGAAGACTTCAGTCTTATATTAATTTCTGAAGTACTGTTTGTGCTTTCGGTGTCAGAGAGGGAGTTATTAGAGACAGCAGAAATATCTGACAGGTTCGATGCAACGCTTGCATCTCTGTGCATTGGACAATTTGAACAGGGATTTTGACTGCACCCATTTCTAGAAATTAAATTCATTGTGGAATTCTGCGTCTTTCCAGCAATGTTGACCGCCGATGTCATGGTGATAGTTGGGATAGCTTTGTCTTTTCCCTCGTAAACATTTCCAATGCGATTATTGTACTTCCACAAAACATTTTCAGATTTATTGGGCAATATTTGTGTTTGTTTAACGATTCCGGACCCATTGGCTTCGTGTGTTGGTCTCCTCTTTACAAAAAACGCTGGGTCTTTTGTGCTTTTCCTGGAGTTCCAATTCCGAACAGTATCTACCTTTATAGTCGTAATACTCTCCTGCACGGTGATTTCAATGCTTCCTCGTTTTTCATAAAAGTTTTCTCCTGGTGGTGGTTCTAATTGACCTTGGGAGGTTTTTACATCATTCAATTCTCCAAATACACTCGTTGGTGAAGCCGGAGATTCACATTCCACGTATATGCCTTCATCACATCTAGAGCTCAGTTTCCTGCCATGTCTTGGCGGATCAAATCCGATGTAAGGTTCAACACTACTGCAGACTATTAGATCAGCGAAATTTCTACAGAATTCAATATAGGGTATCCAAAATTCATTCCCGTCTAAGCATTCCTTCGGTTTGAAATTCTCGGCAAACGTTGGATGAAGAGAGTGCCAGCTTTGAGGGTTTCTGGAAGAAAGATCAGCCATATTACTTCGCTTGCTAGTATTAAGACATTATATATGAGTTATCTTCTGCCCGGAGATGGTAGGTGCAATCATTCCAAATGCTCTTGATTACTCAACTTAACAGTCTCGTATCAGTCACATATTTACGACTGATACGAGGCACTTGGCATGGTTTGTCATTTATTCAAGAACAAATACTGCCATTTATTAGAAATAAGTTGGCATAGCTCTACGATTTCCAAAACATGAACCTACTTGACTGAAAAATCCCCCCACCAAGTTGTGCCTTGGTCATGAGGACAGTTTAATCGAATCATTTCAAGCATCCTTCCATCTCGTAAAGGGAACTATAAAGAACAAAGATCATTTTGTAACCACACAAGTTTTTTTCCATTTTCATAATGAAAATTCATTTACAAAATACGTACAATGTTGTTAAAACTTTGTATGGCGATCTGTTTGATAGCTCACGAGCTATATACCCTATTACATGCATTATACTAATATCACCACGTAAGTAGTATAGGGAGAACATGATTTAGATCGGGATATATCACATGATTCCATACATTGAGATCATCAACATTTATTAGAATTACAAGCCATGCTAAATGGTTTTAATGGTTATGCATTTATCGTGCAATGATTTATTACATTTAATAAATTCTGAATTGCTTACTCTAGTTGCTCCAGTCACGACAAACATATGAGGTCCTTTCAAATTTGGGCCATGCGCTTCCTTTAGAATCGATAATAACATAGTGACAGAATTACACATATATATTGTGCAACGAAAGTACAGCTTCATCTTTAAACAGTTCTCAGGACAATAACTAAAGCTTATATGTATAGTGAATTTGTGCGAGTAATACGAATATGATCTACCCATATGCTGTTATCATCAGTCTATTATTGCACGTTTGTCTTATCGCGTTTCCAAACAACATAATCTAAATTGGGCAACTCTTTATCTACCTGATCAATGGAGGATCCTGAAGTGTAGTCGGCGGAGGCCGGCCCAGGTCTAATTGTAGATTCGCGGAAACTCTGCATGCTGCGCCAGCCAACAATAAGGGAGCGGTTTGCACAGCTCTTGTACATGACGTGGAAGAGGTCGTTAGTAATGCACTCGTTAGGCTTGTAGCGCTCACAAATGGCTCCAGTAAAATCTGTAAGGGCTGATAGCGGGTTGCCTACCTCTATCGTTTCGTATGCTTTATTACACCTGGCGAATGAAGTTAGCAGATGTCGCAATTGCAGATTTAATACAAACTATATGTATAGACATTTTTTAAATCAAAATTTAAAAAGGCTTGGTATATGAAAAGGCATAATACATGTAGGGGCATATAACGTACTTTGCATAGGCTTTCTCAAGTAAAGCTGGCCAAAAAACAGGTGGGTCATCAAACGCAGGGCAAAAAGCAGGCTGTCCTTCGAGAATCGGCAGGTGATCATCTACCACTACTTCCACCCATTCTCCAAATCTCCAAAGCACAAATAAGAAAGCACCTAGCAGATGAAGAAAATTGGATTAAAGAAATGTTCTTGATTACTCCAGCATAACTGAAAAACTTTTCGAATGATCGAAAATATGAAAGTATGAAATGAGAGTATAATTATTATGTACATCTCTTGTGTTAATTATATCACCTATATGTTAATTTGATTTTAAGGGCGCAATGGAAGAACTACACTGTATAATTGACTGTCCCGTCCATGTACCTGTTATTTATCGCGTGATTAAACAAGTACTAAATTAACTAATTATCAAGTTATGCACCGATTTGATCAACTGTTAACATATTTAACTTTGTAATCAGTGTCAACTTAATTCATATACTTGGCATTTCCACTGGAAACGATTTTCTCAGCCACAATCATTTGTGCCTGATGTCAACTTATAGTTATACAGTAGTTTGATTCTTGAAGAGGGAAACAGTGTACAACGCAATAGCCAGGGCTGTAAAAAACGTAAAAAGTTGGTCGAAAAAAAATTGTCGTTAAAAAAGTTGGTTGTGTAGTGGGTCCGCCACCCGGAATACAGCGAGGCTGTCGACTATCGCCAATCACCATCCAGGCTACGACAGCGGGGGCACTTCTACCAGCGCCGGAGACGACTACCACCAGTTCCGGCCAGTTCCGTCAGGGGGCGACATACGACCACCGTGCAGACGACACTGCAGACACCCTCCGACGGACGGTAGGCGGAGGATACTACTACCTCCGCAAGGGGATCCAGGCTTCGCTTAACACTACGGACTCGAGCCGCGCCGCGGACCGAGATACTTCTGTTGTTCAAATTAAGCACCCTTGCTTCAGTAACAAAACCTTTGTAACTGTATACCTTTGGGAAATAAACCAGGTTCAAACGAATCTCCTCGTATTCGTGATTCTTTACGGAATTTCGTAACCTCGCGCCCACGAATCTGCGGTTCACTACATTGGTGCCGTGAGCCTAGGGCCGAGTAGGGAAGTTCCCGAAAGGATCCCCGATGCTGAGAGTCAGACGATGACTCCTGGCGACGAGGAAGCAGCCAAGGCCGCGGCCAAGGCTGAAGCCGAGCAGCGAGCATGCGAGGCTCTCGCTCAGATGTTAACGAGACGTCAGGGCGATGCGCAAGATTTTGCGAACGACTCATTTGCTCAACTAGAGCAAGTAGTTGCACACATAGACAATATGCGTGCCAACGGATTGATTGTCAATCCGGACACACAAAGCTTGGTTGAGAAACTAATAGCTATTGTTTTAGGGTTGCGCTCGTGTTACAACGAGGACAATCTTCGCAAGCTCGTAGAGCGTGCGGGTTTCAGCGTCGAAACAGGCGAGGCGGATGGGTCGGAGCTTTCCGATATTAAGCCGCCGGAAACCGTCAAAACAGCAGTCCCGCTGGGACAGAGCGATGACGCGAAGGTCATGATGGACCAGTTGACTACCGTTCTTTGTTCTTACGACAAGACGGGAGAACCACCAGGCGAAATCGCTGAAGGTGAAATTCGAGGAACACTCGACTTACTGTGGGTAATGCACGAACAACTTCCGTTGAAGCGTGTGCAGCGGCTGTATCGTGGTCTACACGAACATGCGGTTTGCCCTCAATATCTGATCGATATGTTGGATCGGAGATATCCTGCGATTCTGCCTCAAGGTAGCCCGGATCCGCGAGTGCAACAGCCTTCGCAGAATACGGACAGCACGGAAATGCGAGCCCAGGGCTTGCCTAGCACTCCGGCAGGTTTTAAGACTGCAGGAAGAAGAGTCGACTTCGTAGAGTCGTCTCCTTCGGACAATGGCCTCAACTACTCGTTGACTAATGTTTCGATTCCATTGTTGGACAACGATGTACAGGCCAAACAGGGTTTGTCAACTGGTCACGAACCAGACTACCGTTCGACGGGACCAACGGCCACTACTAAGTGTAGGCGTTCGATGATGCCCGAAATGGAAGCTAGTGTTGTGTATAACGAAGACCGCCCTGCGGAAGTTCGTTTATACGGATCAACGGGCAAGGGAGAAAATCCTAAACCTAAAAATCTCAAACCTTTTCGCAATGGGGAGGATTGGGAAGAGTATCTCGCATCTGCGATAAACTATGCCGAACTTTGCGGTTGGCAGGAGGAAACGCTGATGCGCGAACTCATTATGGCGACTTCACGACATGTGAACCAGTCTACTTGGGGAAATTCTAGGTCCCTAACGTTAAGTGACGTTGTGACGAGGCTTCGTGTCATATTGGACACAAAGACCGAAGAACAACGCCAGGAGGAATACCGCAAGCGTGTTCAACAACCTGGCGAATCACTTCAACACTATGGTGAGGCTCTGCTGACCTTGTGCAAACGTGCGTACGAGGGACAATACCTTGAACATATGAAGAAGGAGTCTATCCGAATCTTCTGCACGGGCTTAGAAGACAAATTTCTGGGCATGTGGGTGCAAACTAATCGCCCAAAGTCTATGCAAGATTGCGTAGATCTCGCAACAGATTTCGTGCGAGCAGGTGGCCCGGAAGCATATCAGCGCGTCTTGGGTTCCACGCCGGGACAGTCCTCTAAATTTAAAGCTAGGGGATATAAGTTCTACGGACAGAGAAAGGACAAGGAGCGGAAGGCTTCTTACGCGGCTGCGGAAGCAGAAGCGCAGTCCGACTCTGACTCGTCAGCGGACGAGACTTCGGGGGCGTCTACAGGGACCGAAGTCCCGGATTCTGATTCGGAATCGGAGTTAATAGCCGATTTCGCGGCCTTCCAGGCTATGCGGAAGGACGTGCGAAAGGATGACAGTAAAAAGTCAGACCGTAGCACCAAAAAGGCTTGGGATAAAACCAAGACTTTGTCCAAATCTTCCAAGAAGATAGTCACGAAAACTGACTACAGGAAGAAGGACACGAAAGCGACTCGTCCAGAGCCAGCTTGTTGGCTTTGTGGGAAAACTACCCACCTGCAAGCCAGTTGTCAATACCTGAAAAAGTTTCGCGCTTTCGTCGCGAAAGAAAATGGTGACGACTCAAATTCCCTGGAAGATAAATCAACTAAGGGAAATTGACGTGGGTCTCGCAAGGAAGCGGTGACGAGACCCGCAAGTTCGACGGAACTCGTGACGGGAGGGGGAACCCTTCCGTAGCCCGCTCGGGCAAAAGACCTCCAGAAGGGTCGTACAATCTGGGGAGGTCAGGTAGGCAGGCAGAACGAAACAAGGAGGAAACTGGGGTGATGGAGGGTGAGGACCCGACAAAGCCCGCAGACACGAAACCTTGGTCTAAGGAGTCGGTTAGTAGCGTTCGAGCCATTCCACGCGATCGTGGAATGTGTTTGGACGGCCGCTATACTGACGCTGGCACGGCGCTGCTCGCGGTTAGCTCTACCGTGGGTGGGGAACGCTGTGTCAAGAATTTGACTAGTTCTGCGGCCAGCCGGGATCTCTCTATTCCTATCGACGTGGTAGCGATAGTGGATAGATGGTACGTACCCGTCACAGTGGGTACTAGGCGAGGAGAATTTTTATACGACACAGGTGCAACTACCTCACTAGTGTCTAAACAATTCTATGAATCGCTAGCTCGCAAGCCCGACCTGCTCGCTTCGCGGGTTCGGGTAAAACCACTTGCGGGTGGTACTCCAGTGACGATGGGGTATGCGGTCTTTGACTTTGAGATCGCAGGGCGTTCGTATCCGAATGCCTGTCTTGTAGTCGATGGTCTAGGCGGCGGGGAGGAGGCCGTGCTGGGCCAAGACTTCATGTGGCGCTATGATACTAGCATGACGGGGCCTGGGAAGATGCTCTTGGAAGGAGGCAAGAATCACGTATTCTGTCGACGGAAAGGAGCGATATCGACTGCATTCCTACGAGAGGATGTGCGGTTGGCCGCGTTCGAGGTAAAGGTCGCGTCTGTGGACGTGTCCCTACCCGAGAACGACGTGGGCTATATCATGGAGTCAGATGTAGGGTTACAAGTAGACGGTCTCGTGGAGGGTTGCGATACATATGTATCGTCTGCTCACTGCCACAAGCTTCCTATTATGAATCCAACGGGACTTGCAATAGTCATGCCACGCGGGACGCCCGTGGCATCCGCTTATGAGGTAGCGGCAAACTTCACGGGTGACTATTCGCATCTGGCGGATGCAAGGGCAGAATCCGTGAACGGGTCCAGCACGGGGGGTAAGCGAAAGCTGACCTCCGATAGCTGTTCAATTACTAGCATCCCTGAACTGGAATCTATCATAGAGGGCGCTGAAGTAGCGGATACTGAAACCTTGAAAGAGGTGCGCGAGTTGGTATACGCGAAAAAGCGGGTGTTCAGATTGCAAGGTGAACAATTGGGGTTTACGAACAGGGTTCTACACTCCATCGACACGGGTGACACTAAGCCTATAAAGTTACCTTTTCGTCGAGTTCCCTTGGCAAAACAGGAGGCTCTGGACTCCCAGGTCAGTAAAATGCTAGCGGAGGATAAGATCGAGGAGGGAAACGGCCCGTGGGCCTTCCCCACGGTTCTTGTTCCGAAACCGGATGGTTCAACTAGGGTTTGCGTTGATTTCAGGAGACTGAACAATGTGACACGAAAAGACTCGTACCCACTACCGCGGATAGACGACTGTCTAGAAGCGCTTGGTGGCAATGCGTGGTTTTGTACCCTAGATCTGGAGAGTGGCTATTGGCAAATAGCCATGGATCCGGACAGTAAAGTGAAAACGGCTTTCACTACTTCCACGGGGTTATACCAGTTTAAGGTGATGCCGTTTGGTCTTTGCAACGCCCCGGCCACGTTTCAGAAAATGATGACGGAGGTTCTCCGGGGGCTTAATGGCAAGATCTGCGTCGTCTATCTAGACGATGTGATCATTTATGGTGCAACTATCCATGATGCGATTACGAACACGGGGTTAGTGTTTGATAGGTTGATGGCGTACGGCCTTAAGTTGAAGCCGAAAAAGTGTCGCCTCTTTCGTAAAGAGGTACAGTACTTGGGTCGCATCGTATCTAAGGAGGGGATACGGGCGGATCCGGAGAAGACGCGAGCGGTTGTAACTTGGCCTATTCCGTTGACAGTGAAGGACATCAGATCATTTCTGGGCTTCGCTTCATATTACCGTCAGTTCATTCCGAGTTTTAATGATCTCGTGCGGCCATTGCAGGAAACTGCAACAGCCGGGCAAAAGGTACTACGGTATAAGCTTACTTGGAATAGTGAGCTCGATGATGCATTCGAGGCTACGAAGAAAGCCTTGCTGTCCACGTCCGTCTTGGCGTATCCACGAGCGTCTGGCCAGTTTATTCTGGATACGGATGCGAGTGGTACGGCCATGGGGGCGGTCCTATCGCAGGTTCAGGACGAGCAAGAGCGGGTGATCGCATACGCCAGTAATTCGCTCTCGAAATCGCAGAAAAACTACTGTACTACGTACAGGGAGCTGCTAGCGGTCGTATATTATGTGCGGAAATTCAAACATTATTTATACGGCGCAGACTTCATAGTCCGTACGGACCACTCGTCTCTTACGTGGCTTATGACCTTCAAGGAACCAGAAAATATGCTGGCTCGTTGGTTGCTGGACTTACAGCAGTACGGGGTTACTAACAAAGGGGTTATTCAACACCGCCCGGGCAAGAAGCATGAAAATGCGGACGGCCTCTCTCGTAGACCCTACAGTCGTTGTAAACGTACAGATTGCGATGATTGTGGGGCACACGAAGCCGCTATAGCTGGTTTCGTGGGGGAGGGGAAAGGCACGGACGACAATCTCGTATCTGTAAACCAGACTATCCGTGAGCAACAGCGCACGGACGATACTATCAATCGTATCATGGGTTTCCTGGAAAAGAACCGGGAACCCGCAAATCTGACTAGTGAAAGTGATGAATTCAGAACAATCTGGAGTCACAAGACGGATTTGTGTTTAGAAGAAGGGGTACTCACTTTCAAGTGGAGAAAACCTTCGACTGGACATGTTTTCGCAAGGATCGTGTTGCCGTTTGACCAACGCCTATCTATGTTCAGGCGATATCACGGCCCGGCCTCAGCGGGACACTTTGGGCACGCCAGAACAAAAGATGCTTTACGAAGAAGGTTCTTCTGGCCGGCTCAGTCCGGGGACATAAAAAGATGGATTCAGTTATGCCCCGAGTGTAATGTGCGAAAAACACGAAAAGGTGTCAATAAATCGCCATTGCAAAAAGAGCTCACGGGAGAGAGGTTCAGTAGAATCTCGATGGATATCCTTAGTGGCTTTAAGACTAGCACGAGAGGAAATGCTTGTGTATTGGTCATCGTGGATTACTTTTCAAAGTGGTCGGAAGCATACTGCTTACCGAACCATAAGGCGGCGACAGTCGCCTGGACAGTATTTCGCAATTGGATCCTGCGGTTTGGCGCGCCCCGAGCGATACAAACTGATGGGGGCCCAGAGTTTGATGGAGAATTATTCCGGGAACTCTGCAATCTCTACGACACGAAGAAACAGACAACTCTCCCGTATAGGCCACAGGCAAACGGGCAGGCAGAAAGGTTTAATCGTGTTCTCGTGGAACAGCTCTCGTGTTATGCGGATTATGGCGCGGATGATTGGGACACTTATATCCCATGCATCGCGGCGGCATATAATAATACGATTAACGCGAGTACGGGCTGCACTCCTCATTCCGTGGTTTTCGGAACAGAGGCATATACACCTGCGGATCTAATTCATGGTGTACCTCGAAATGGCTTGGACTTCCCCTCCGGCTCAGGTTTCATCGAGGATCTTCGTAAAAATTTACGGAAGTCGCACGAATATGTGCGTCGTACGTTGAAGAAAACGGCCATCGCTCAGAAACGCCATTTTGATTTGTCCGCAACAAACCGGTCATTTGAAGTGGGGGACTGGATATATAGATATTACCCACCAAAGGCGGCGAACAAATATGGTGCGAAGTGGGATGGTCCGTTTAAAATAACCCGTGCATTAGGAGGCAACTCCTATGTCGTAGATACCGCGGCCGGTGGTGTCAAGTGGAGTGGAGATCTGATGAAATCCGTTCTTGACCCTGATAAGAGGGGAGAGCTCCGCAAAACGACCGGGTTGGAACAAGCTCCTGAGTATAGAAGGCTTGTGGCTGCTGGTAGAGATGTGGTGTCGCTGGAGAAGGGCAAGGCCGTGGCCGGCCAAGAGCTCGCTAAGTCGTTAGAGAAAACACTTCTCCGGAAAGTTAGTCTCGCGAACAGGCGTGGCCGCCCACCAAAACATAAAAAGGGGTGTACGAAGGAGACCGTGTCCCCTCCAAAGCGGCCAACTCCTCTACCGAACCAGCAGAACAAGGGTAGGAAACCCTTGGTACCTAAGGCAGACAAGCCCGATAAGCTTGTACAACGGGGTTCGGAGGTGCCGAATCCCACGAGGCCGCCCGATGTCGCGACGCGAGGCATTGGCAAACGAGTCTCCAAGCGTCCGGTCAGGCTTGGGATCGGATAGCTCGGAGCGGCCGTTAGAGCCTCTATTTCAAATGACGAACACAAAAGGTCTGTTAACCCGGTCGTGTCTGTCGAAGACATGGGTTAAGAAAAAGTACACAACGAGAAGTCATTTTGGTCAATACGCTAGGAGAGTGGACGCCTCTGTAACGATCAACCCTATACGGCAATAGCTGTACGAGGCGGATAGGTGGAAACTGCTAGTATGGATCCATGATGTGGACAGTACCGATATCGGGCTGAAATCAACCATGTTCGCTAACAGTAAGAAACCTGAAGCCAAGTATGTTTCCCTGATCATAAAAAAAAAACTGCCATAGTACCTTGGAGCGGCCCGTCTAGGGCTACAGATTAACATATTTAACACGAAGGTGTTACTAACCGTGGTTAAAGACCACGTATTTACATACGTACAACATTCGTATAGATCAACTATACGGAAGTTATCCGGTTTACGGGTAGCAATGTTCGTGGAGGCTGGACCCGACCAGGGCGCCACCTTCAGGCGATCTGTTGATCACATGACTGATCTTAGAGCATCTGCCTCCAAGACAGTCAGTCAAGCGAGAAGCGAGTTGGTGGCCACACGTAAGTGGCTCACATCAACCGCATTTTTGGCTTTTTACACAGAGCAAGGAGAAATCCAGTTCACTGTAAGTAGCAGCAAACGTTAACTTTCATTGTTGGATCATTGTGATATTGAAAATGAAAACATGTCATTATGTTACCATTGATGAATTACGATTGTTGAGTTCTGGCCGCTTCCATATAGCGTGCTAAGACATTACGCCATGTGCATCGAGAGAACAAGAGGAGGCTGGTGCCAATGCCGACCATCTCAATGAAACTCTTTCCGATATGGAATTGGATCGTTGAGAACTATCCTTGATGTTCGCTAAATGTTGCCGTGGTAAAGCGATGAAATAGTAGATGTTTCGTTGTTTAAATCTGAGGGTTTCAATTGTCAACTCGAAGGCTGCCATGTGCGTGAAGGTGACCTTTCTGCACTGCCGGTGGTTTCGGTTGCTGACTTTTCTGTCGCCAGGTGGGGCGTGTCTGGTTCAGTTTCGTGTTTTCGTACGGGTACCGGCTACATTGTTAATAAAATGCCGGGCACGGATGAATACACGAATGCTGCCGGATAACACTTTTCGTGAGTAGTGTCGGTCCCTATTGCGCAGGCGGCTCGTAGGGCCGCCCTAGCGCGCGAACTTTCGCGAGTGGTGTCAACTACGCAACCGGAACGGTTGGACACGGCTCCTGGGAGTTCGCGAGCGATGTCAACACCTCGGGTGCGATTGAGTTGTTTCATTCGGATGACCCCCTATATAAGAGCCCCGAGTCTAAGAGAGAGGTAATTAACTTCGGCAAACACTCGTGGTTTGCCGTACTCCTCTATCTCGGCGGACTACTGGTTAGGTCGTTCGGGTGCGAGATTTCATTGTGACCCGTGAATTGAGTGTTCCACTTTGTATTACAGGGTACGGACTTCGTGTTCGGGGACGAGACGAGGCGGACGGAAAAGAAACGAGTGGGGACTGTCTCTGAGACGAGCCCCCTTCTACCGTAGGGTAGCATTCCGCAGTCACGCTCATCATGAGCGATGACAGCGGACACTCGGCCGCAGAATCCTTCGAGGAGACTGCAGCCAATCGCAAACGGCGTGTTCGTCGTGAGCGCGACCGCCGCCTCAAACGTGAGGTGGAAGGTCCGGCAAGTCACTCGGATGACTCAGACGCGAGCCCGTCGGATGGCCTAAAAGACCCCGATGCGGCTGCCGGCAAGTACCGCCGGCACAAAGCTCTCAACGCCGCGGCGAAGAAGCTCAAGTGGGGGGATGGAAAGAAGCCGGTTCTTTCTCTACTCCCCGCGAACGAGCGAGAGCGTAAGGAGGCGGTCCGTGACCCATCGGAGGTCGATCGTTTCCCCGACTACCCGGAGTACCACAAAGCGGTCTCCGTGGAGGAGTACAAACGGTTCTTTGAAACCTGTACTAACCCCCGTAAGGTCTTGCGAACGGCAGACCTAGCGTACTCGTTTGAAGCCGACCGTAAGCTTCAAATGGCTATGCTCCTCTACGAAGAGGGTTCGCGGTGCCCGTTCCTGCTCTGCAGAACGGAGGCGCTTGTCGGTAAGCCGCAGATATTTAAGTCGCGGCTTCTCTTCACCAGACACCTGTGTGAAGTGCATACCCCCGTGACACCGGTTTGGCGGTGTCCGATTGGGTATTGTCCCGTAACCGGGGACCGTCGCTCCGACATCGTGGCCCACGGGTCAAAGGAGCCGCATAAGATGGCCCGTAAAAAGGCTGTCAATAAAATTATGCCGGTTCTTGAGCGCGTGGGCGTTTCGTATCTCCCACAGTGGGGATACAAAAGCACGCTCCACCTTGCCTCTGCAACCTCGGAAGCCATTCTGAGGAACGCAAAGGAACAAAACTTCACCTCCAAGTACCCGTTGGAAAAGGACATTACCAAGCCTAAACGAACGGGGAAGACGAAGAGGAAGAAGAAGGGTTCCGATAAGTCGGACAAATCGGACCGTTCCGACACGGAAAAGCGGCCCGAGAAACGTCCGAAACTCGTGGACGCGCCGATTCCCGACAGGAACGCTTGGCTGGACGGATATAAAATTCCGTCCACAAAGGAGAAGGAATTCCCCAACTTGCCCGCGCCTACAGGACTTACGGTCCTACAGAAGTCGCGTCGCCCCGCACCCGCAGCCGGGGAAGGTAGAGCACCTAGTGCCACCGTGCCGGACCCTCAGCCGGGTCCGTCACGACCTACGGCTGCCGCAAGGGCACCCCCACCCGAAGTCGATCGGGCGGGCATCGCCCGTACCCGAAAGGTGGTGGCTGATCGCGCAGCGGTCCTCCGGCTGGCTCTACAAGAGTCGCTGGAAGGCTTCTGTGTCGATATCGCAGAGACCTACAGGCCTCTCGATAACGTGGACCGTTTGGTTGATAGCCAAGCGGAAATCGCGCAGCTCATGGAGGACCTTAACAGGTCCCTCAACGAGCAGGAACTCCTGGTCGAGAGGGTAAACCTTCTCGATACGCAAGTCAACGGACTTCGCCGGGAGAACCAGGAGCTGCATGCGGAGGTCACTCTGCTGCGGGCACAGGCCGCGCAACGGGCTATGCGACCCGCGTCTCCCCCACCACCAAGGGTAGAGACGGCTCCTCCGGTGCAGAATCCGATTCTGCGCCTGGAACAGAGGAAGTTGGAGGTCCGCGAAAAGTTCAATCGAGCTTTGCGCGCGGAGCCGACCATTCCTCCGGGTTTCGGTCCGGGTGATCGTCAGACCGCCAAACCTCTTTTCGGAGGTGTAGGTCGGGGCACTCCCACCCATGCTCAAGCCCGCGCGCCCACACGCGTCGCGAATACGAAGGTGTCCTCTACCGCGGGGGCATCAGCGCTCGCTAACGCGACCCCTCTCTGTGGTACGGAGACAGAGATGGAGGTAGACCCGCACGAGGGGTCCACTGCTCGAAAGGAGGAGAAGGCGGCGGCACAGCGTCGTTTCGAGCAGGGTCGGGTTGAGGCAGAGCGGCTCCGTGTCCAACGGGAGACGACTCTAGCCGAGACACGCCTGGTCAAAGAGGCCTTGGAGAGGAAACTCCGGGAAGAGGAAACTCTGCGACAGGCGGAAGACCTACGACTCCAACGGGAGGAGGCTGCTCTACGGGAGGCCGAAGAGCAGCGACTCCGGCAGGAGGAGGCTGCTCTGCGGCAAGCAGAACAGCAACGGCTCCAACAGGAGGAAGCCGTTCGTCTAGCTGAGACGGCCAAGCGGGAAGCTTTCGAGCAACAACGTCTGCTAGACAAGGAGCAGTCGGCCCACGACATGGCATTCTTCCGCGAGGAAGAAGAGAAGGAGGAAGCTGAACGGCAGCAGGCCAAGCTGAATCAGGAGATTCAAGAGCTCCGTGAGACAGAGAGTCGGCTGCGAGTTGAGGCTCTCAATTCGCGCCGGCCGGCCTTTCCACTATCCCACGGGATAGAACCTCCCTCCATCCAGATAGTGGACCCCGCGGGGATCCCTATGGATACGGGTGGCACGCTCATCGGCGTTACTGACTTAACTCGGCAACGTGAGAATCAGAGCGTGTGTACGGGCACGGGATTAGCTCCGCGGATGTCAGCAGCTATGTGGGGGCCTAACATGCCCTCGGGTAGCCAATCCGCGGAAGCAGAGGATTCGGTCGAGGTAACTCCGGCTGCTTCCTCCACGCCCCGTTCGTACAGACCACCCCGAGGGGACGTCTCCTCGGCGACCAAGCGCCTCTCCTTTATAGAGGACAAAACTTTGGTGGCACGGCCGGCACCGCCTCCGAGCGGTGAGGCCTCCCCAAAGTTGAAAGAGGCGCTACCTTCGTTGGATACGTTCAGTCTTCCCGTCACCGCGCCCACGGGTACGAGTGTGGAAGGGGTCGAGGGAAATGGTGATGCGATCGCGCTACCATGGCCTCGCACGGACGAAGGTACCACTCCCGTGGACCATCTGGCGGCAGCAGGCTCGGGCTCTGACAAGTCGGTAGAAATATCGGACGGGGAAGAGCACGAGCTGCTGCAGGAGTCGGACTCCGAAACGGCGTTAATATACGACGATCTGGGACAAGAAGACAACGTAGTTGTCGTCCCAGATTCGCGTTTCGACCCGTTCGATGAAGCCCTTATTGGGAATCTCTCGCTTCACGGCATCTCCAAAACGGAGGGGGACGCTGAGGCGAAGGAGGCAGGGGAGTTCGTCTAGAACTCCCCCCCCCATAGGGCTTGGGATCAGCACTGCGATCCCCCGAGGCGGGTGTCTCGTGTGGGTTCATCTCACAGCGAGGGGGGGGGGCTCTCCTCCTCGCAGGTGGTGGTTTTTATCCGCAAGGCTAGTATGGCTCACTAGCCTCGCTTTTATTAATAAAGCTCGTGCACGAAATTTTTTTTATTGCTTCGAATGTACGCTTCCAGTTGTACCGCGCTGCGAGACTGGGACGGACAGGCATGTCCGGTGGCCTCTTTAGGCCTATGAAGGCTACGAACCTTGGGGGCGAGTGCAAGCCTGGCTCTAGGATCCGTGCGGCGGAGTGGCATAACATTTGCCCCGCTGCACACGAGGATCTGGAGCCACGAGGATCTCCTTAGTGCCACGGCGGACCCTACATAACTAGTTATCGTGGACCCCTTCAACTCCAACTAGTGAGGGGGCAGTGTAGTGGGTCCGCCACCCGGAATACAGCGAGGCTGTCGACTATCGCCAATCACCATCCAGGCTACGACAGCGGGGGCACTTCTACCAGCGCCGGAGACGACTACCACCAGTTCCGGCCAGTTCCGTCAGGGGGCGACATACGACCACCGTGCAGACGACACTGCAGACACCCTCCGACGGACGGTAGGCGGAGGATACTACTACCTCCGCAAGGGGATCCAGGCTTCGCTTAACACTACGGACTCGAGCCGCGCCGCGGACCGAGATACTTCTGTTGTTCAAATTAAGCACCCTTGCTTCAGTAACAAAACCTTTGTAACTGTATACCTTTGGGAAATAAACCAGGTTCAAACGAATCTCCTCGTATTCGTGATTCTTTACGGAATTTCGTAACCTCGCGCCCACGAATCTGCGGTTCACTACAGTTGTATAAAAAAAGTAGTAAGCTAGGCTAGGCTAAATGGTAACTTACTTTTAAAATTTAGAAAATGTGTTGTGCAGCAGTGTCCATTTGAGCACCTGATCGAGGCAGGTGAGGGGGGTGGTGGGCAGAGGCATGGTGTGGGAGGTGGGAGGGCCTTCTGCAGACCTATCATGGTTGTAGAAGCATCTAACTAACAGCCAATCAACTCCCTTGGCTAAACCTAGAAAGGCTGTCAATCAGCCTTCAATAACGTGTAGGTGTGAAATCTATGACTGATTAAATCAGTGAAGTGTGAAATATAGGACCTGATCGAAAGGATTAGATAAGGCATCCTTAAACACCTCACAGACAGCTAAAGAATATTATCAGATGTAGATCCAGTATCAGTGATTGGCACATTTCATAGTGACTCATATGTTTTCTCAGCTATAAATAGCTGAGAAAACAAAAATCAATATGATATATAGATATATGATTCAGAAGAATAAACCGCCTTCACCATAAGATAATGTCATAATGGACATAATAGCTCACATAATGCCGCAATAGGGTGTTACTAAGTGTGCAAAAAATATCATTTATATACGCTACACCTTTCAGAGAAGTTTACATTAGTACAGGCAAGGTGGAGCGGTTATGGATAGGTATCCACAAAAAATAAACAATTGAAAATCATAAATTATCAACACTCTGAGATTACCAAAGTTCTTAGTATAACGGCAAAATATTATTCAACATTATAACCCACAAATGTTCAACAAGTGCACAGGCGAGTGGCAGCTATAGTAGAGTGAGTTTGTGCCCCGAATCTGGGGTTCACACCTCTGGCTGCAGAGTCAATGATTGGCAAGTGGTGCACATATGATTGGCAATTACTAGCCCCTTCGGCATTGGGTTATAATCTCCTCCGCTCCTCGATGCTTGAGGAGGATAATAAATTTAAACAAGTTCAAATCTTTCATGCGGTACCGAATATTTCAGTTGGAATGTGTTATAAGTTGTTAAATTCTCTCAATCTTTTGATGACCTGACCTGTGTAATTGCTTGCAAAGTTTTGCTCCCTGTTATGCGGAAATGGGATGAGTCGGTTCATGTAAGTAGGATGCAGAGACACTGCGGATAGGGCATGCAGCAACCATTGCCTCCCGGTCCAACGACGCATGCTGTGGCGGATGGGACACACGCCGTGAGGCATCTTCAATTGTGGACTGGTATGAAATTCCTATGAAATCAGGACATGAAAAGAATGTACCTTATACCCTATATTCTTATTATGATTGTAATGGTTTACACAATCGTATATATTTCTTTGTTATGTTGATGATGAAAGGGAATATATGCACTTTTCCTTTCATTCCGATATAATATAATAAGTCGTAATATATAGTTATGTCTGTGATGGTCTCCATGCTTATAGTTCACCTTTCCTAATATTAACGTTGACATGATGGATACTAAATCTATCGTGGATTCAGATATTGTAGTTGGGACAGTACATCATTTTTAATTTTTAGATGATGACAACGTTCGGTCCCTTACAACCATATAACGCATTATATTATTTGAGCCATCACGTCTTAACTCTAAACAACAAAATTGATTAAACTTTCTTACCAATGGTCGCTTGAAACTCATGCGGTCGTACTTATCATCGCCACTGTAGACATATGTGAGAGAGCCTTTGTCTGGAGGAAATGACTCATCTACAAAGGCATCCCGAAGATCAAGTACCCCATGACGGCGCTTAGAGAGAATGGTTTTACGTATCTCGTGATAATCCTGATTCGTTATTTCACTTAGTTTATCTTCAAGATCCAAAGCCGTGGTGACATCCAGTTTGACCTTTGACCAGCCCGCTGAGTTCTTGGACCGGCACGCTGGCACCAAGTTTGGACTTGCATTTTTCTTCATGATAATATCTCCTATTTCTGGGAACGCCCTAGTATGGGGATTTGGAACCTTAAAGCGGGGATCCACCAGAAGATACTTGCTCCGGTTCCATGAACTGAAACAAATAGATGTTTCATTGAACACTTTTCAATCATATGACTAGTACTTATAGTCATGATTTCTATGAGCCCTTAATTTGAGGAACCATGCATTTAATAGTTTTCCTTCTTCAAAAGTTTACTTCCTGACTATATCGTGCGTGCCTGACACGTTGTTCGTGCATATATAATCTTAATAATTATACATTTCACGATTTAAATGTTTGGAATTTAAAATCAACATCTGCCCAGGCATATCGCCCCATTAGCATTAGAGTAGTCGTTGGGTTGTAAAATACATTTAATTCGGTTATAAAAACAAGCAAGACTCAGAGGAGCAAATTAATGTGTGCATCTATCGCATGCTATAATTGTTGATTTTAGAAGTCAAATAATAACAGGGTATCTGCAAATCTTGTCACATTTTCTTTCCTAATTTATATCCGCTCTTAACTTTTACAACTGTCAGACTGTGGTGACTGATTTGTTGTCACTTATCATGTCGGAGCTCCATATACATGTATGTAGATCTATCATGTTACTTGCTGTCCCTTATATAGGCCTATATATGCAAGCAAGCACAATATTATGGCATCATGCGTAACGTGAGATTTATCGAAGTGGATAGGAAGGATGTTACTTTAGAACATCCGAGTTCATACTATACCTAAACTTTCGCCATTTGATATCTGCTAACACCAAGTATATTAAATAGAAATATAACAATGATGCCCGCCAGCAATCAATGTCTGTTTGTCAAACTGCATGCCGTGGTTTTGTAGGAGCTCCACATGATACATACATGTATGTAGATCTATCATGGCTGATTACTGCCAACTATATTTCCTGGATATGATTAATTAAACTGATATAACGATTTTCATATATATGGCCAATATTCAGACATATAATATTTTTATCTCAGCTTCAACGCGATTTCCAATATCTACCGTACCTTGATTGTATTTTTGTCCATTCGCGCAATCCACTGGCCGTCCTCTAAGCAGATCAGCTGCCTTCAAGGAACCGTCAAAACCCGTGGACTGTAGACTTTTTCTCTACTTGGACTCCGTGCTTTTCCTCCCCAAATCACCATAATGTTTCGAGCATTTGGCAAAATATGTCCACAGAAAACAGTATTCGCACCACATGATATTCCCCAAACAGGTAGGCTTAATCGTCCTCTTGAGCAATTGAAAAAATGTCTTCCCCGAACTCCTCTTTTGTTTGCTTCTCGAACGTAATATACGAAGGGCGTGTCAGTTTTCTGGTTGAATATCTGCCGCACACCTGGATATGTGCGAGTGGTGAGTTACAGGTGGTTGTGCCAGGTAAAGCCAGGTATAGGCTCAAACTACCAACGTCTCCTGCAGCAGCTTCACCTCCCCCAGCGTTTCCTGCTTCTTGCTTCATGCTGAGGACAGGATGCAAGGAGTTGCAAGCATAAACTAGGCTCACCAACACATGCAGCAAAGTGTATACATTATATAGATGATGAAGCCCAAAGAGATGAAACCATTAAGTCCCCGCAAAGTGGTTAAATGCGTGAATATCGCGGAAATGTGTTTAATATAATGAACTTTATGGTCAGAACCTATATTATGGTGAAGAAGAACCGATCGAGGCCATTGCATGTGACATATAGGTTTGTCTATTCCCGGCATACAGTGGATGCCTGTGATGTCCTACTATTGCAAGCAAGTACAATATTATGGCCTCATGCCATTTCCCGTGACATTCGTTTAAATAGAACTCTGATGGATAACCCAGTTTAATACAAATTTGTTTGATTTGAAACAATTTCATATTCTCATGGGTGGGTGAAAGTCCTATAAATGACCGTATACATACTAGCTCCTGCGAGTGGATAATTGTATCCAGCATGAATGTTTAACATGAAAAACATCACATACTTTTCATTAGGGAGAGGGTATTCAATTACCGTTCCCGTTCTATGCGTACTCATAATGTGTTAATCCATATAAAAATAGAACAATTTATCAAGAACTTCATTACAGATAGAGCTAAATAGTGTGTTGTTTTTCAGCTTTTCATAACCAAGGTAACTGTTAAATGATCCCGGTCTTGCGTCTAGCTTTGAGAACAAAACAGGAAGCTATCAACAGAGCTGACAATACGTTCAAAGCAACATTAACACTGCATGGTTTTCCATTATTCCTTCTATTAATTTTTTATTTCTTATTAGATGCCAAATTTGGAGAAGTCCGAAATCTAATATTGTCGAGGAATTTATATACGCGGTCCATATATAAACATTTCCTTCCTTTTCCATATTATCTAAAACTTTAGAAAATGCGCAGTAGAATTGGATGGGGATATCCCAGCTAGCTCTCCCTACGACCGGTCTGGAAAGACTTTAAAATGCTGTCTAGTAAAAAAACACCAGTAATACCAGTCAGTGAAACGAATTCTCTCTTTTGCAGGGAGATACTCCATCACGCAGGGAAGTGTTTCTATATCCTGTAACCAGGACAAAGCCTGCTAGGTAACTTACTCGTTCTCCATTTGATTATCCTTTATATCCCACTATCCCACTCAATCTAACCGCTAGACCTTCCACCACCAACTGTATTACTGTAAGTAGCGTATTATATAAATATTACACATACTAATCTTTGTATAGAAAGTATACCTAAATCAAGCTAGATATATAATAAACTGATTCTATCACCTGATCAGTCTAGGTAGCTGCCTTAGTAAATAAAAACTTGAATCCATTAGATTTAATCCCATCCACTGCATGAGGCAATACACACAATGTGCAATACATGTGTTGTGAATTGGAATATGTGACCAAGGGTTATCCCATACACATCCAATTACATTCATTAGCTTATACATGTATGTACATATTGTTAATGTCTGGTGTGTCTATCTCTACCCGTGTGTCCCCAATCACTCACGCTCTACCTCATGAGGCAAAGGCAAACAGGAAATCAGACAGACTCTATTACCATGTGGTACTACTGGCTTAAGAATTGTAGGAGGATTGATATTGAAATCAGTAAACCCTATATTACAGGTAATAGGGCAGCACATGACCATATGACACTAAATAAGTACACGTCTACTTTTGATGATAATGATGATTTATCCCGCCCATGTATATCTAGCACTCATAATCAATGGTCCCGCTGCCAGAAGCAAAAAGTAATTGCATTCAATAAACAGATAGCAGGCCTGTGACCCCATAAATAAGCGGAAGTAAGATAAGGATATTTCCACCAAGTTCCTGGTTCAGATAAGCCTTTCCGTTTGTTGGAATATTTCCATGCTATAACACCCACATTTTGTGATCTAAATTTCCCCAGTGTATCTCAGATTACACGACTACACTAGAGAAAAATTAATATTCCGCTTTACAATGTCCGATACTGCCCCCCCCCCTTTTCCAGCTCCACTGTTAGTAGTTCAGGGAAATGGTGAGAATATAGCCACTGGCTTCTCACCATTTCCCTAAACTACTAACAACTTATAAGTGATCCTATAGGGAAGGCTGCCATGTGCCTTTCATCAAGAACTGTTCAAGAGCATGAAGTAAGGTGTTTTTGCTTTGTGATATCGGTCAAATCACCATGAATATGATAAGTCTTGACTATCTCGAAGACTTGCTGTTATATATTAGTAATTACTAGTCGACTAGTCGAGCTAAGTGTGTGAGTGGTGCTCCAGTATCAGTGGATGCACCGCTACTATTATTCTCGTGTACATGCGTTGTACAAGTCATTTCCTTACATATCGCTATACAAGTGGTTCCACCGTTATCCGCCAGGGGGCTGGGGCATTACCAATGATTACGTAACAACTACCCCCCCCCTCCCATCCCCCCGAAGTTGTGAGCATGCCGATTGACCACAACGATTGTGGGCATACGTTCATTGTTTGTTTGTACATGGAGGTAAATTGCAGCTTTATCAACACGCTCTTTCATAAGTGATATATATTACAACAACAGTGTCACCAACAATATTCTTGCCAAAAATCCAAGCTACAGACACTTGAACATAGGAGGTTTTTTACTTTAACCGATAATTGGAATATCCTTTTAATTGCTATAAATTCATAAAAAAATCAATTTTAGTCGTAGAGACATGTACAGTATGTCATTTCAAAGAACATTTCATACTCTAACAAACATTTAATACATGTTTAGCTCTATTTTCAACAGAAACTTGACTGTTCTTCACGAAAAAGAGGCCTACTTCATTTTGTCGCAAAAGCGCAAAATGACCTCATTTTTCAAAAGGTGATTATACAAAAACTACTGCATGCAGAATGAAGTGGTTGGTATCAATCAATAGATAATTATGTGTCCTACACATAGTTTTATTTAACCTAAGATGTAAATGCATTATCCTCAGAGTTATTGGCAAAAAAAACTAAAAAAGTCAGAAAAATTGGCGGCCATCTTGGATTTTCTCAGCAAATATAGGTCAGCGCAAGTGGCATCCACCATGAATTTAATCAGTGATGGTCAGGCTACCAATCCAGGGTGGATGCCACCCTCTAACATTCCGTACCTCCTAAAGTGATTTCTAAGCCCCTTAATTTTGAAATTCTGCCTCCATGCAGTCTATTAGAGAGTGAGTTTCATTTTCTGTATTTTCTAACAGCCAACTAAACCAGCGTTTTTAATTTTCTTTATAACCAGTAACATTCATCTCATCTAAGGCAACTTAAATCTTTAGTTTTAACAAGAATGGGCGGACAGACGTCCGACGCTACATGGACGCTACTGGGACGCGCACTGTGCCGATTGCAGCGCCATCTTCAATCACAGATTGGTGATTTAAAGGTCAAGGTCGACCTGCTAACCTATATCAACATAACAATTAACATCTCCTGACAGTCGTTCTGCGGATTTCTCGCAACGAATCCACGAGTATTTGTTCTTTGGATTAATCTAGCTCCATGGAGCAACAGAAAGAAGCTAATGGCCATCCAAGGCCTCTCGAGGATATTGCATCGGAACAATATTCTGCTCTTCCTACCACAGGTAAAATAAAACATCAATTTAAGGCAACATCCCAAATTCCAATCCACGTAGCCTTCGGAAGTTCGGCTTCAGTGACAGCGTTAATTTGCTAACTTGATATCGTGTATTCGATGTACATAAAATACTAGTATATTATACGGTAGGCATCCAGCAAGGATGTGGCGGCCTGGCCATAGCTAGTCACATGTATAGTTACAGAATGTATTTTCCTTACGAATAGCTTTGGCCATACGTATACCCGTATCGGCGTATGAACTAGGTATAGACTATGGTAGGCTACAATACTCAAAAGGCCTGCATAAATTGTGTGTGCCCATGGACCATTTATATAGGCTAGTTATTAATATAATTGTATGTAGGGTACATTATATGTACGTAGGCCTATTATACATTTGATGACCTTCATTTTCATGAGGAGTCTGCCCAAACCTAATTTAACAGTTCAATCACACTTATAAAAGTCTACTTAAAAATCACGTATTTATTATAACCAGGGAGGTATGAACATGAATTTCATAACTCAAGATCGTTGCTATAACAGACACTTTCTGAAACTGCTCCAAATCTACACATTCGTATTGCGTTGATTTATTTCGAATATGTCCCAATCGCTGTTTTGGATGCGGCCGATCGACGCTAAGGGGTTGTCCATAAATTATGTAACGCTCGAGGGGTTGTGTGTGTGTGTGTGGGGGGGGGGGGGGGGGGGGTGTCCGACCAGGTATAACATTGGTTACAAACTCCAGGGGGTGGGGTGGGGGAGTCTGAATTTTTAGGCAAAAAAGCGTTACGTAATTTATGAACAGCCCCTAAAGCCGCTGAGAATACAATAAATTGATATGAGTAGAAGTATTCATTAAACTTTAATGGCTGCAAAAGGCAATTACTGTTATTGATACATACCTACTCTTCACATTAGATTTAATGATTTGGCCTGTAAATGAAATAAAAAAAAATATACTCACTGTGTAGAGTGTAGAAGAGCTGCACCATGTACCCGCCCATGAAGCAGCTCCAGCCACTGGCACCCAGTCAGTAGTATATGGAAAGTAGCCACATGGCGTGGTCAAGCACTCACATGTATAAATGCCATATTGTGTTTTGTTCAAGTTTTCGGACATGCATTTAACCCTAATACCTACAGCAATAGTCACAAAACATTGTCTTGTAAATATACCTGCCTGATAAACTTGGGAGTAAGATGATGGGGGTGGTGTATTACGATTATAATTAAGTAAAGTGGCAATTATCATAGCAAATAGTTTGGGGGTATTTTTATTCTTTGAATTATTCAGTTATTCAATTATTCTTATTGACCCACATGGCCAATCCACCAGGACCCCATCTGTGCCTGTCTAGAAAGTGTGCCCACAAGATGACAATAGGGGAAGTCTTAGGCTAATTACTTGTATAATTATTGGTTCTTTTTCTCATTTTCAATGACACTCCTCTCCACCCGCCCTGCTCTCCATCCGCCCTACCTTAAAATGCATTTATTTTAGTGTCTAATACCTGTGTCCATCCTTGTGGAGAGGCTGGACACAGCGCTAGCAGTGGTAGTGGGAGAAACTTCTCGGTGTTTGTGCTGGTAGCTGCTGGCCACGAGTGACGCCAATGAGCTAGCGTGGTGGTGGTGGTCTTTGAGAAGCCAAAATGCAATTCATATGTGGGTACCTTTTCAGTTGATTAATTTATATGGACAAGTATTTGATTAATGTTACTAAGATTATGTCTTGAACATTTTCCATACTTACAAAGGTTTTGCATATGAGAAAATGTTGAGAAAATGGCGAAATCATATGAGTGGGTCATACCTAAATGCGAAGGACACCAACAGTTTCTGTTATGAGAGCCATGATGCTTTTCACAAAAAAGCAGGGAGTCCCCGTTGTTAAGGGTAACCATGGCAACAAGTTAGGATATCTACAATAGACATAGACATAGACATTGACAATAGACATATGATAGAGATATATTGTTCTCTCTCAGAACAAAAATGATTTTTCAGAAATCACCTGATATAGGCATGTGTGGTATCAGGGGAAAGGTCAAAATGAGGAGAATTCAGAAATATATATTTTTTGAGATTGGGGTAGTATGTTACCATGGCAACTAAAAATTTCTGTAATTTTAGAAGTTTTGTGTTTGCATTTGGTTGCCATGGTAAAAGCCTCATAAAATGTTGTAAAAATGGGAATCATTTAGACTGACTTGAGCATGACAAAAAATTGAAGAAAAATTCCCATTAAATACGAATACTTTGGTATCTATTCTCATACCTTCTCTATAATTGTATTCTGGTAAACCCTATAGAGCAAGGTATTATTGTATGACGTTTTCAAGGTAACCTTTCGGGAACCCCTGAAGCGTTTGATATTAAGATGTTCTTAGTAGGCATGACCAATCTAGATCCAAGCTTATTTAAATCATCTATCCACACTAATTATTTGCCATGTACGACATACACTAAAAGGCTTTTTACTCACTGAATGTACAGGGCTCTAACTTTCAAGATGGCTTACATAGATCTCAAGTGATGTTACCTGGGTATTGATTTCCCCAAAATGATTTTTTCAAGGAAGTGATTTTGAAGCTATTTGATTTTCAATCCTATTCCATTGTGAACAGCTTTAGGCGGAACCTTACAATTTAGCGCCGGCTAGACGAAGTGGGCAGGGCTTGGCAGATCCGGTGGGCGGGGCTTAGCGGAACTGGCCTTGTCTTTACTAGTCATGTAATTAGTTATATTAGTCTATTTTACTCAGGACAGTCCACTACCTGCTTTACTGATTTAGGACCACCAATTTAAGGTTAGGTTTAGGGTTAGTTTTAGTATTGATTTTGGTTAAGTAACATTTGACAGCACGTATCTCCGCCTACCCAAGCCGGCTCTAGTTACAACAGCCAATCACGTCACTGAAGCCACATTCAGTCAGCGGTGCTAAATCATTAGGTTTTGCTCCTTGCTTGGGAACATCACACATGCTTGAACCCACTTCCTGTAGCCTACTTACTGCAGCTGGGTTTTGCGACATAGCTGGCTGATGCAACGTCCAGTGAAAAAGAGTGGGAGAAGGGATGGAGGAATTGAATAGAAACTATATTCAAACAGAATTACTAACAGTTTTAAACAGGGGGAATCTAGTTAAATAATATCAAACAATGCGTTGCCATGGTACCCAATTTATAGTACATAACCATTTCAAAAACGGAATCTCTATTGGAAGTGCTTCAATGCGTATATCTTATGGTGAAAGAAAGTGTTAAATTGTAGTTTTCATTCAGACATATGCATATTAATTATAGAAAATTTGCATCCGAATTCTCCTGGGGAGGCCGGGGTTGAAGGGGTTAAGTTTGGTACACATTGAACATTGCAACTACTGTACATAACTCGCAAATTAATTTTTAAGTCATTTTAATTCTTAACCTAGGTTGATGTTGAAAAACTATTGGCTTTCAGATAACCTCTTAGTATTGAGGATATTTTTCTGAATGGCCGCATCTCTTGTGTCGGACTCTCCCAGTCCTCGCATTTTACATACATTATTATACCAAGTGATTGAGGCATACATGTAGTGAGCTAAAGGTCAGGTCTACGTAGGCCTATGTTTTGCAGCTTTGTATGTTTATATTATATGTCATTGGAATTCAAGCCTAAGCTTTTTTGTTGATGTTACACAGGTGATAGAGCCCAACTCATTCCTGGAGCAGCGCCAGACAGGACGTCGGCCAGCAGTGCTGAAAGTGGGACAGAAGTATCTCCCCTGCAAATGGAAGTCGGAAAGCAATCAACTCAGTAAGCAAATACATCCGTCTAATACTGACTTACCGTTTATAGTCAGCAAAATGCTCACCTTGGAATCAGCGAAATCTTTGTATCCAAAACTACATAATACTGTCCCATGATCCACTGGGCAGGGTTTGGAGCAGGCGCAATGCGTTTTACTATCGACAGTTTGTGCTAAACATTCAACCCTGAGTCCAGTTTTTGTCTCTCAGGGTGCCTGAGAGACAATTGATTCACTGTCAAAAGTGCCAATCACTGATATCTGATAATCTGATAATGTGTGTGAGCTGTGTGTGAGCTCAGATTGCCTGCCTTATCTATCCCACTTGATCAGTCATACATTTCTGCTCTGCCCATGCACCACCCATTTCTCACCTCCACCATTCCACTCCACTCCACTCCACTCTGGCACATGCTCCCAGCACCATATTGCCCCCCTCTAGTTATTACGTATTATCACACTTTTAGGGCGTTTTTATGCTTTATTGCCATTAATTATTTTATGACAAAGTCACTGAAATGATGCTACTAATATACTCTGTGCCCCTTACCATGCATTATAGAATCTTAGTAGGATAATAATGCACGATGAGGCCTTCATCGTGCATCTCTACTAATTTGATAATGTGATAAATGGGCTGTCACTTGCTTGCTGGTGAATTAGTACCATCCTCTGACTTGCTTGCGAATGAATTATTGCCAGGTGGCATTGGTTGTCTTGTGAAAAGGAAATAATCTGAGCCTCCTCTTTCTTTCCCATCCTCTCCTATCTCTTATCTCACCTCTCATTAGGGGACCCCCGCCCTGCCACCCCCAAGACAGTAGTAGACATAATTGTGACCATGTGCATGTCTTGACATTTTTTTGAAAAACAGAAACTTTGTAGTGGAATAAATAAATTCTACTAGTTTGTAGGATAATAATCGTTTTTGATTCATATTCCTACCATATATAGATCCAAAGTTAGAAGATAAGCCCTTACTGATTTACAGCTTACTTAGTAATAGCCCAGATATGTTTTCTTTCTTTTAAAAAAAACCACTTTTTTACATACTAACTGATATGATTTTGATATGATTTCATTTTATTACCACAAGCATTACATTTCAACAAAGTTATTCTCAGCTTGAGCTTTAGATGTCATAATTAGAGAGAACAAGTGAAGGATTACATTTTAGACTGTCAAATCACAAATAATTCACCTAGAAATGCAATTCAAACTGCAACCTTATTCTTTTTTCTCACAAATGCCATTCTTATAACTTGGAATTTATATTGCTAGTTGGACTAACAAAAATAAGTAGGCCTACATATATTCTGGAGGAGCTTCCAAGAGTATTTCCCCACACAACTCAGGTTGAACTATATTAAATAAAATAATCGTACAGGTCTTATTTTCTAACTTTGGATCTATATATGGTAGGAATATGAATCAAAAACGATTATTATCCTACAAATTGGTAGAATACATTTCTTCCACTTCAGAGCTTCTCTGACTGTTATTCCTTTTTTAAAAAAATACCCAGACAGTTCAGAGCCACATGCACATGTGGTCACAATTATCCACAATCATGTCCACTACTGTTGAAGGGCTTTCGGGGCGGCAGGGGGTCCCCTAATGAGAGACAAAATTAGTGCCGAGTTCAAAGGATGAGATAAGAGAGGAGGGTGGGGGGAAAGGAGGGAAAGGAGAATGAGGGCAACTGAATGATTAACTTTTACACTGATCGTGTCCACTTTTTGATTTTGATATTGTAGTTTGATATGCTAAGTTGATTATATGTAAAGGCCGCGAATGATGGATATTGAAATAATAATGTTCTGTAAACTTATCGGATAATAGCCTTTTAAAAGGAAGGTAATAGTAGTGTAATCACTATCTCCCTGATATTTTTAAGTCATCACTATATATAGTCGAAATTAGAAGAAATGAGTCTTCCAACGCATTTAACCCATAACTTGAGTTCTAGTTATGGTAAGGAGAAAATTTGACTACCGCAATAATGCTTGGAACACAGGGAATATCATTATAGAAGGGCGCAATATGTATGAATATTAGCAAGTATCGATCATTAGTCATATACCAATAAGAATCTTTTTACTCTGAGCATTTCATTATTGCCACCTGTAGTGATGTCCCCCCAAACAAAATGTGCTGTGTTGGCCTTATCTTCTCAGTATCTATTTAATTACAGCCATCGGAGGAGAGGCTTGGTCTGTACAGACTCCTCCACCCCCAAAACCTCCCCTATATGGTCCATCGTTTACACTTTGAACAAGTGGAGGATTACACTTTAGACTGTCAAATCACAAATAATTCGCCTAGAAATGCAATTCGAACTGCAACCTTATTCTTTTTTCTCACAAATGCTGTTCTTATAAATTGGAACCTATATTGTTAGTGGAATACAGAAAAGGATTTTTCAGGCAGACTCTTGGCCACTAGGGGCGTCTACCTAGTTAATTGGCGTGTAGGCGTGATTGTAGAAGTAAAATCTAAAATTGAAAATAAACTATATAATGAAATTGGGCATTTAGGAAAATACTTGGATGCTCTTAAAATGAATCCATGAATGGTGAGGAGGCATAACTAATGTTGTATTTAAGAAAAGTTCAATACCAAAACCCTTACATTTAACAAATAATTTCTATTCATGTATTCCGCACAGAATGAAAATTCCTTTTGGGTGATTTTAAGATTATTTAGAACTTTCATCATGGTCGGTTTTAGGGTTGAAATAGGTGAGAGGCGTCTCTGGATTTTGATAACAATGCATTAGAAAACATTAAAATAAAGTCTGGAACAGGAAAAAAACACTTTCAATGCTAGGGCAAATATGATGTGGGCATGGAAGTAGAGTTGACCAGATGTTGACTTGATTATACCATCGATGGAACCTCCTGTGGTATGTGGTTTAAGATTGTGGCCAGTTATTAATTGATTGACTGATTGGGGCTCCATCTTATCTTATCTATCAAGATAAGAGCGGAAGGAGTGGCAGGGAAAGAAAAAGTGAAGGATTACATTTTAGACTGTCAAATCACAAATAATTCACCTAGAAATGCAAGTCGAACTGCAACCTTATTCTTTTTTCTCACAAATGCCATTCCTATAACTTGGAACTTATATTGCTAGTGAAATACAGAAAAGGATTGTTCAGACAGACTCTTGGCCACTAGGGGCGTCTACCTAGTTAATTGGCGTGTAGGCGTGATTGTTGGCGTGTGATAAAATAGCTAATGAATGGTTTTGATTTTCGGCCGCCATGAATTACTATTTATAAGTAAACTCGACGCTTCGCGTGTCTCGTTACTTATAAATAGTAATTTAATGGCGGCCGAAAAAAAACATCCATTATCCATTAAATAACCCTCACCCTTACCCAGTCATGGTTTGGTGCACACTGACATTGTGGCTCTATCCCTCCCTTGCCTCCCAGCTCTGTCCCTCCCTCCCTCCCTTGCCTTTCACCCATTACCCCAATCTCTCTTTCTGTCTCTGACTCTTGCAGTAGCAATCTGGCTTTGAAATAAAGTGTTCTTTCATGAAATAAGTGTTTAAGTCACCTCTGTACTGAATACTAGAAGATCTATAGCAAGACAACGCTTTAAAAAAGAACTAATACATTCAAACAATTTTTCAGTCTAAGCATGACTAACTATAAATTGACATCGGACACAAGTATTTGATCCTGAGAGATCGTTTCCTTTGGAAACGCAGGTATATACATTAAATTGACACTAATTGTAAAGTTAAATAGATAAATAGTTGATTATATCATTACTTAACTTAATACTTACCTAGCTTAAAACTTGTTATAATACAACATGCACCATAGTGTGTCTTATTTGTTATCAAGTTATATTATGGCCATAAAGTCTAAGACTGGTCGGGAAAGGAACCCATTTTAGGGTACCACCTCAGCATCCACCCCTAGGCCTATCTTAAAATATTCTGAGAGGGATATTGCTGTCTATATGAATATGTACAATGTATTTCCACAACATGCAAAAGCGGTTCTTTGGTTTGTAGCATTGTGCCACATTACAGTTATGGTTTTATTACTTTTTCAGGTGTCGAGCAGAGGGGTTAAAGGTTATGATTATATCAGCCATCTCCTTCTCTGTTGCTCTTACAGTGGCCCTCATCTTGACCATATATTTTGGTGATCCGCAGGTAAAACAATGATCAATGTCACAGATGCATCTTAATTGTTATGCTTTGCTAGAACCCTGTTTAAATAACACCAGTTATGAATACCGAAAGTTAGGGTTTATTTCCTAGTTTTGTTTCCACACAAAGGCTCATACAAGATGATTTGCCAACAGGAATATGAAGTATTAAAATCTGATATTCAGTGATATAATTCGATGTATAAAATGTGATCATATAGTGTATAGTGTAAAGTAGTATAATAAATTATTGGTACGTCGACGCAAACATTCACTTTCTAAATGCTGTATTTCTCTTGCCAGGTCCCTCCTCATGGAGCAGTTTCTTGTGATTCGCCAGTGTGTGCCGCTGTTGGTACAGATATACTGAAGAAAGGAGGTTCGGCCGTTGATGCTGCCATCGCTTCCACATTCTGTCTCGCGGTGGTGCATCCGTTTTCTGCCAGCATTGGCGGGTTAGTATCAAATCATTTACCCATGTCAAGAAATGCAACCGCGCTTTTAGGTCCCACGGTCCTCGTAGTGCGGACCCCTATTTTCGTAGCAGACCCGCGACTCAGAAACCAAATCATGCGATCCCATTTTGCTAGCCTTGCAACGCAAAAACGGCCATCGCTAAATCAGTGCTGTTATAAGTAAAATGATATTTGGGACAGTCAACTACGCCCTTTATGGACTTAGGATAACCAATTTAAGGTTAGGATTAGGGTTAGTTTCGTTATTTATTCTATAGGATGCTAAGAAATGCTTTAAAAAAAGACGCGGACCCAAAGTGCCAGGCACCAGACCCTGTGCACAATGTTTCACAAATAAGCGGAGTGTAGGTAGCGCGAGGTGGAGACTCCGGTCACACCCAGAGGACCCGGTTTTCTGCCATTTTTTTCGCGCGCAGACGCATTCCTTGACATGTCTCCAAATCATTACCATACCAACAGGGCTGTCTTTGTAAGGCGCGCCGTTATATCTCGCTCAGACAGATTGAAGGGAAGCACACATGCACACACTTGAAATAATATTTATCCCATACTCCAGGGTGGTTAAAATTCCAATGTCTCCGAATGAGCTAATAGTTACCTATATCTGACTTGAATCTTTATATTTCAGGGGTGGTTTCATAATAATGCGAGACAACAAGAAGAACCATTCAATGACGGTAAATGCAAGGGAGACTGCTCCGTCTCAGAGCATAAATAGTTATGTGACACCAGACAATACTGCTAAAACTGTAAGTCCATGCTTTAAATCTTTGCTTAAGTCTTCATGATTCTTTTCAAAGTAACCCGCAGGTAATATGTCTGACTGAAACCAACGCGTTAGTTAACTGTTATTATAGGCCTATACATCTTTGATAATCTATAAAAGAATATTTAAAACCGGAGCCATATCCCTGGTTGGTCACATCCAGTGCGTATAATAAACCCTTTCATCCCTTACCACTGTTTTATGAACCTAGAATATGTGTTGCTATGGTTATAGGCTGGGATGAGCGTCGCTGTGCCTGGAATTGTGAGAGGTCTGGAGCTCCTTCATTCAAAACACGGAAAGTATGTGCATATAATCAAGTACTTATATTTGACATTCATCCTGTTTAATAAATTAGTCAAGCACTTGAACGTGGCATTAGAACATGTTGCTAGCAACACGTCTGTGATAATGTTCCAGGAATTACATTAATGTAATGTATTTCTGTCTCTTTCCTCTTGTCTCTCTCTCCCTTCTTCTCTATCTCTATTTCCTGGGTATGATCATAAACTGCCTCCTTCTCAGCTCTCCCGCCCTTGATAGAACATATTAAATGTGTTGATAAGGGCGTAAAGCAACCAGTCTCACTCACTCACTCCTCATACGACATCTTTTCTTCATTAGAAATAACCTAGGAGTGGCTATGCTTACACATTAGGGAAATGTTCCCTAAGTGTAACAGCATAAAGCTTGCCTGTGTATGTGTAACTGTGTATTGTTACCACTGACCATTGCGTCACACGGTTCACACCTCATTAGCATAACCAGCTGTGCCCAGCTGTCTTGCACATTGTCCAGTAGGGGAGGCCAGGCATTAGGCATCTCCTCATTCTTTAGATCTATTAGGTTTCTCACTGCTTTGCCTTGTCTTAAGGCTGGGTTCCACTGGCCGGCTACTCCTCCCGCTACTTTGACAGTCTATTGCTCCCGCTTCTTTAGAAATGGGAGCAAGCACACAACCATGAAACACACATACCAAGCACAGGCCATGCTGAATCTTCTAGCTGACCTACCCAACACACAAACCACACAGCCCAACAATGCTCCAACAGAATATATAGCCCATATGACCCAAATAAATGTCCAACTCTTCACCCATTGTACTGTATTGTATTGTATTGTATTGTAACAGCATTGAATTCGCTCTTCCAAGAATGACTGTAGCGCCGTCTAGTATGAGTAGAATCTTGTTGACTCAAGAGTACATATGGGCAACTTGGTGGACACATGCAGACTGCCCACCCGCACAGTCTATACTGAGTCTATGGGGAAGGCTACCTCAATGTTTGAACTACCTGATTATATGGAAATTTCTTACTTTATGACGAATCCATTAAACTGGGGAGAGAAAGGAGGAATTTGTAAACCTATAATTCTAGGCACAAATATATAATAGTTTTCTAAGATCATATAAAGATCATATAAAGAAAGGTTAATCTTACGCTATAGCATTGCGCTAAGCTAGCTGTAATTAGGTCATGTTATGGCGACCAGGCCGCTCATTTGAGACTGTAGACGCCCTCTTGGGTCAAGAAAACACACAATCATGAAAGAACGAATTAATACTGTGTTAGCACCAGTCCACCATCATAGCACTAGAATTAGATAACTAGAACCAGTGTGAGTCAGTAGTTAGACACAGCAGTGGACAGAAAACCATGGCATTCATTAACGAATATATACCTGTGAGCCCATGTCTAGGTTAAAATTAATTTGCGAAATGACTATGTATCTTCATTGTACTTGACTACTTGTGAAATGATTTGACTTATTGATTTGCTGTATAAACATTCTAAATAAATAAAAAAACAAAAAATCTGAAGGTAACCAGAATAGGTGCTATTGCCCCATTACTTCCACCGCTACTTCTACCGCTACTCAGAAATGTGAGCAGACAACATTTTATTTTCACAGTGTAATGAATGCATCAAGTAATGTGAGGGGTAACATAGAGAGGTGCCATTGCTCTGCGTCAGCTCCAGCTACTTCCTGTTACGTCAGCTACAAAGTAGCAGCCGTTGGAATATCAAACATGTTTGATAGTAGCGGGAGCAATCTACGTTTCGAAAATCCGGCAAAAGATGCGGGAAGTAATGTGGCTATGTAGCGGGAGCCAATAGCACCCATCTTCATTACTCTGCGGCTACTGCTCCCGATTCTTTAATCAAGCAGTGGAGCAGTAGTGGGAGAAGTAGCAGGGCAGTGGAACCCAGGCTTTACTCACAGAATAGAATATACTTTCATTCATTCATTAAAGTTTTTCTATTGAATTTATTCTAAAATTAGTTATATGACTACAGCCTGCCCTAGCCTCCTCTGACACCGATAGATATCACAGTACGTGGTAGTTTCCTATTGTCTTGTTTTGATTTTAAGAAAAAAAATGTATATTGTGTTTCTTTATTAGGTTGCCATGGAGTGATCTAATTCAGCCAGCCATATTGATAGCCAACGAAACTGGATTCAAAGTGACTGAAGAATTTGGTAAGTCCTATACATGTGTGTTCGTAGCATGATTTACATTTCTTCCATTAATGTATTTCACATACTGTCACATTTTACCAAAGAAAAAGAAAAAGAAAACCGCAAGATAACCCGTGGTACATTGGACTATCTATGAATTTCTTTACTTGTATGTACCCAAATTTGATATTTGCATTTTGATATCTACCCATTCTCTTAATCACATTCTTATTCGCATTATTACTTTGTTTTTAAGCTGATAGTCTCAGACAGAATAGTATGACTGAAGAAAACATCAAGCCTTTCACAGAATTACACCAGTTCCTCACACAAGATGGATACTTCAGCATTGCTAACAATACACTACGCAACCCTAAACTTGCCGATACCTTGGCAGTTATTGCTAGAGAGGGAGCCCAGGCTTTCTATGATGGATATATCGCCGATGACATAAAAGATAGTGTTAGTTTGTTTAACAAATTTATATTATTCTCTGGTTAACTGACATTTAACATTTCCAAGAGAAATATGCATATAAATAATATCTAAACTTTACAATTAGTAATGTTATTATATCAATATCCCTCCCCCTCTCTACTAAATCAAGAATTAATAGGAGAAAAACATTTACATGTTTTATATTTACTAGTTTTTATTGCTAGAATCTGCCTTATTAATTGATAATCAATCGAATGTGATATATATTAGCTTTTATTTCTTTGTCCGTCAGAGAATTAACTCAGATTTTCTATGCTATAGAATAACTTGGCCTTAGGTGTAATGGAACATGAAAAGAGTTAATATTTAATTTTGTGATCGCCAAGTTATTCTGAATGTTTGTTGGATTTATTATTACTTCCTTTTACAGGTTCAAACGCATGGAGGCATTATTACTTCTGATGACTTGAGTGAGTACTTGGCGGAAGAGGGACATCCACATGAAACTATCTTCAATAGTAAGACTTCTTCATCATGACATTGTATTTATTTTTTAGACAATGATTTCAGACTTATTTATATTAGAATGTGCATTAATTATTTATATTAGACTGTGCATTAATGTAGTTTGGATGATGTGACCTACTAAGAAGCTGTTTACAACTACATGTATATTTATAACAGAGTTATAGAGTCTTCCCTTATAAGTGATTAGGAAGGAATGATTAATTAATTGAATAAGTCAATTTAATTAAGGTTATTGACCAATCAGTATGTATTGACGTTTCTGTACTCCAGGCACAGTGGTGCAATCAGTTGGTGCACCAGCGGGCGGCGATCTGGTGCTAATGATTCTCAATTTACTGGAAGCCATGGAGAAGAAATCCGGTAACGAATCATACAGCCTGGATCTGCATTGGTTCCTCGAGGTGAGATCCTGGTGTCTGACTTTACCTACACATTTTTTTAGGTTTTCCCCGCCGAAGGTGGTACAAGCGCCTTTGATCTTATTTAGGTTCCACTTTTGCCTGCTTTATTTATACGTCTGTGCACTCCGTATTTAAATGAAAATACAACTCTGCATCCTGTCAACTGAATTTCAGATGCACTCGTGTACACATCGTGGGGATTTTACGCTCCCGCAACCTAATAAAAAAACGCTATTTCTGCTCAAAATACATTGCCAAGATGTTGAAATTCAGAAAGAACATGCTTTTTCTACCCCCAAATAAGTAGTTCTATCAACTTTTATTTATTTCAAAATGAGGAATCTGTGAGAGAATGTTTATAGGTACATATACCGTATAGTAGGCCTACACAATAGTTTGACAAATTAAGCCTACGTTGACTCACACTCGTAAGCACAACCCCTGTGCACAACCCCAGTTTTATCATTTGTGGGAAATACAATAAAGCCATTATTCAGAAAGAACCGTCCTTTCTTCTATTCGATATTCACATTAATATTGGTGGATAAATAAGGAAGTTTTGAGGGAAAGTAGGTCTATAGCATAGACCTATATCGATGCCGATGCTGGCCACAACACAATAATGTACTTAGTAATGTCTTCTAATTTTCTCAACTGGAGTCCTTGACAACGCTTTTTCCCGCATGGAGTGTGTCGGGTGGGGGAAGAGGGTCTATTTTTTAGGCCTATGCCCTACAATAGAAATGGAATTGGGGGGAAACCGTTCTTTCCTTGGTCATAGCTTGTTACATGTCTTAAACATATATTTTGCCATAAAATGCTTGTCTATACATATTCTACTATAATGAATGATAGGTAGCTCATGTAGATATGTTTTCAGGCTATCAAGTTAATATTAAGAAAATATTGATAACAGGAAAATTAACCTAAGAAATCTTGCTTCAGGAAAATCACTGCTAGTATCAAACCCCAAAAATGAAAAAATAAAAAGATCCCTCATATACCAAGCACCCGTTCTTTGGAACAGCATCCCAGACCATGCTAAGAAGTATGACCTTAGAGAGTTAAGGACATTCCTTAGAGGCTATATGCTAAGGCAGTAAAGAGGACAAATCCCCTGAGTCACGAGATGTTGATGTTAATGTAATGTTTTGATAAGCATTTATACTGATGTAAGCATGTAAGACATACTCCAACCCTTATTTGACCGTTCTGCAAGGCAAACTAGCCAAGTGTACTTTATGTTATTTTATCTTGCTTTATTCTATTGTTAGCTATGTGTAAACCATTATATACTGTTTAGATGTAGAAGGGCCCGTCGGAAGAACTATTTTGATATAGACCTTATGTACGACAAAATGAAAATAAAGTTTCAATATATATATATAAGTTCTAAAAGAAATTTGTTTCTGTGTAGTGTATAGTTATATGGCTCTGGTAGATGTGAGATGTGCTTTGAGTAATTTGGTGTCCATTTCTAGGCCCAGAAGTTCTCTGAGGTTGAATCTGGACACCTGGGTGATCCTGCTATCAATGACGATGTAAACGACATCACATCTCGAATGATAAGGTAATATGATCGTCCTTTTTTACACCAATATATGCTAAGAATGACTTCAGGCTATGACTTACCTTATTGCTTTAACCTAGTTTGAAATACATGGGAATATATATATTGGTAGTACCTTTCATCCAAGTTAATAAGTTTCTGCCTGCATGAGTTATTAAGGAGGCTCGGGATATTTTGTTTTGTTTTTGCTCCTTACACTTTATGTGTACTCTGTTACTATAGCTACTGAAGTTGAGGCTCTGAACGACCACTCTGATTTTTTATGTGGGCCTTGTGGCTAGTGCTGGCGGGTTTGTATATATACACTCCTACCTATTCCGCGTTTGAGCAACCAAATTTGGGTGTTAAATTGGTCTGCGGTAAGAAGGGACCATATAGCGGCCAGTGCCTCGCCGGCTCTTAACCACTAACACATGTTTGGAGCATGAGGCCCTCTATGAGTAGGGTGTTTAGGTCAAAATTAGATATAGCTGAATATAATTAAGTTTAAACAATAATGCTAACTAGAGGCACAGTGGATTCAAATGCAAAAATCCTAATTAAAATATCTTTATTCAAAAAAAAGTTATGCCATGTCAAAAGTCAGAAATTTTGGAGAAAATTACCCTCCTTAACTTCAAGAGCCCCAGTCTCAGTAACCCTACACCTTGTGGTGACAGCCTAAGAGATGTTATTGGTAAAGGGCGATCAAGCGCGCAGGGGGAAGGGAGATGCTATCTGGACCCTGCGGTAGTAGGTAGGAGTGTATATGTGGCATGTGGGCGGAGAGGGTGGTGTTTTGTGGAAGGTCTAACTGCAGTCATATGATGTAATGATTTGCAGTTGCAGTATCTTGTGTAGAGGGAGGAGGTGGGTTGTGTGGTGGCTGATTGCAGTGGAGTAGGAGTGAAAAGTGGAAACCTTTAAGCAGGGCAGGTCCTGAGGAGAGATTTATAGCATGGTAGGTGCTGAGAAGGTGGGGAAAATTTAGAGTGAGACTACAGCATATACTGTGACTTTTTTTATTAATTTCTTTATTTAAAACATTAGAACTTTCTTGTAACCTGCCAACTGGGCATATACAATTCTAAGCGCTTGCTCATCATTATAACGACTGTTTTTTCAATGAAGCCTGTTTCTTTTTCTCGAGTTTTTCTTATATCTGAATATACTGTTGTCACCGTACTTTTGTAATCAAACATTACCCAAACATGTATTTCTGTGTGGACCTTTACTTTTTGATGACAAGCTCCTCTAACCATTTCACAATTTCTCTTTCGAGGCTTGTATCCTAAACATACAAAATCTCTTGTGTTTTCTTGATCAAATTAAATAATTTTCAATAGAACAATACTGACTGTGTTTTTACTAACATCGAGATCAAAATCTTAGAACTGAGTTACCCTGACTTATCTGTAGATCTGTGTAGACTGATTTCCTGTGTTACATCTAGAAAGTATCCGTGCGAGAATTTGTGTTGTGTAGGTGTATGGTAACTGCTTGGCTGGTTAGTTTAGTAGAATATTTTCCGGCCGCTGTATTTGTTATATCGTTGTTGGTATCGTTGATCAAAGCTTTTAAAATTATGGTTTCGGCGACTGCAGAGCCGGGGGACCCGGCTAAACTTGGCCACTGGGAACGAGTTGACTCAGTGTTTTGCCGAAGTCTGCAGGCGTCTGGCTCCGCTATCAGACCCTGCAGACAATGATACTTTAGCAGAAGAATCGATATTTCGTTACCTTTTTAATGGAATAATCGCGGAGTTTCTACATGGAATATGACAGCAATACATGCACGTGAGAATCCTAGGCTAGTTGTTTGTTGTTAGTTGCAAAGACGGAAGTGTCTGACCGGAAGGAGCGTGCTCAATACACTATGAGAAGCCTTACGTATCATTTCCCATACATTTCAGTCATGTGGCCCAACTTTCACGGTCGGTCGATCGGCCGATATGCAGTCCCCATTCACGCTAGTGTTAACGTAATTTGAACGAAGATTGTCATTTACTTGTGTGCATTTCGGTTAAACTGACTTAACTCAAGTATAGCTTTGTTATTTTGCTGGCTATTGATGTGCCTGGATGGATACGTTTGTAGGAAAATGAGTGCGAGAAAGCTTTTGCAGACCCGGGGCCCCCTCTCTAATAATCGCTGTACATTTATGGCGATGCGTTCGTAGTGTTTCGGAAATAGCATCCGCTTATCGAAATAAGCGCTTGGGCATCCGTTCGTCTAGTGTTACCTTTCAGTTACATAACTGATGTGATAAATGCTCCTTAGATGTCCTCATTCTTTAGATCTAATCCGTTTCTATTTCCTCGCACAGCTTTACCTATCTCACTGGATGGATACTTTCATTTATTCATTAAAATTATTCTATTAAATGTATTCTAAAATTACAGCTACAACTGCCCTAGCCTCCTGATATCGGTAGATATCATAGTATGTGACTACAAGATACAAGATTCAACTACCCCGGCCCCTCTCCACTCACACACACGCACCTCTTGGCTTTCAAAATCCTTACGCCTGCACATCTTTATGTGTACCCTGTTAAGTCTGTACATTTTAGAAAATATATTTTCGTGTTTCCTTGCAGTAAAACATTGGCAACATTGTTGGCAAACGTAAGTGATGTTAAAACCCATGATGAGCCTCAATGGTATTCAGAGCAGTTGGAGACAGCTATAGGCTCACTGCCAGACCGTGGTACATGTACAGTATCCGTTATGGGATCGAATGAGGACATGGTTTCCATTTCACTGTAAGTGTTTTTTTTATCACTTCTATTATTTTTGAGACCGCCAAACCCAGTTGCCAAACTTCTTGTTTGCTTATTTTGATGGATATCAAATAAAACCCTTTCCTGATATAGCTGATGTTCACTGTCAAACTACATCCAGACATTTGTTTCGTTTTTCCATTTTGAAAACTATGCCATTCATGTATTTGTTTTTCTTTCAGCGCCATTGGAAGCCCATGGGGATCTAAGATAATGACAAAATCTGGGATCCTTCTTAATGATCAGATGAATTCTTTCAGTGAAGATGTTAATAAAAGCCCAGTAAGCCTATTTCATTGATACTCAGCTGCATTGTGACTTCTTATCAATGCATTGTGTTCATGTACTTGTCAATTGCTTTTGATCTCCTCTGAAATTGATTACCTTAAATACACAATCAATAAAAACATATGTAAATATTTTTTCAATCAGATACGTTAACTAAATTGTATATTTCAAAACAGTTTCCAAACTATATTGATTTTGCATGAAAAGGGATAACATATTATATCAATATATCTATTATATCACATTTAAAGGTATGTTCAACTCATATTGTATGTACTTGTATTTAAAAATGGTATATTTGAGCGATACATAAGTCATTAATAAATTCATGCTCATGATTAGGGTAATAAAACATTAATAACCCTGGAGTAATTAAACATTAAATATCATTAAGGGTAATAAAACATATTAAATCCATAGGGGACATTAACATGTGTGTGTGTGGAGCCGGAGCGGGGTGTTCTGTCCAGTGGGTAATCTATCCTAGAACCCCAATATATTGACAGTATTCCTGTACCTCCTAATATAGTCCTTCATTTCTTTCTCAACTACCAGAACAATATAATGAGTCCAGGTCAGCGCCCTGCCTCCTACATGGCACCTACCCTGGTATTTTCCCGCAATAAGCCATGTGGGCTGAGAATGGTTCTGGGAGGAGGCGGCGGTGAGAAGCTTCCCGCCGCCATCGTCCAAGTCATCACCAACGCCCTGCAGTATGGCAAGGACGTGGATGCTGCCATCATGTCCGCTAGATTGTACGCAAAACTGCTTGAAAATAAAGTTGTTTATGAAGGTAATCAATTGTTTCTATGTTGAATTTGTAATGATCTTTGGCTTGGTTTTATTTTGTTTTGTCACAGACTTAAAGTTACTTAAGGATTAGCTGTTTTACAAAATCATTTTAATTATTGTTATTGATTTCCATTTACAAAACATATCAAATGTTAATATGACAATTCTTATTTGATAAATCTTTTACTTTTCGATAGATGTGGGAGATACATTTGCGTTGGGTAGTCAGCTTATACAGAACCTGACGAGTTACGGTCATGAGATGAGCCCCGACTACTCGCCATCAACAATAATTAATGCTGCAGCAAAAATCAACGAAACTGTCCGAGCATTCGGAGATAGGAGAAACGGGGGAGGAGAATCTGTGTTCTAAGCAGTATACCTGTGATCAAAACAGTAACTAAGAAAATGTTAATTTTTGAAGGTTGTAGACATGACAGCTTTTTTGTCGCATTATAGGGTATTTATCCAGTTGATACCCGTCACTGGAACAAAGTTCGGCCTATTTATTTAAGATTTGTTAAAACTTTTTTATGGCAATGGCATCTGTTGTGTACTCCCAAAGTGCATTTGGTATCATTTAAATGCATGATTTCGTTGGAATCTCTCCTATATAATGTATTGAATCATAGATCAATCTAATCGTAATTCTCTAATTAATAAGTCGGTTTTATTAATCTTAAAAGTTGTTATTAATCATGTCTCTTATAATGTCGAAAATGACTGTTTAGCTAATACTTTAATTAGCTGTACTCTATTACTATTGTGTTCATAACTATTTAATTATTTAGTTCATTCAACATTTTTAAATTCCATTGACATAGGCTACTCATGTGCGCATGCAGGAATTATTGTAATCAGATTTGTTTCCTTTAATTATTACCGGTACCACAGATTTCACACTCGTTACATTTAAAAATCCTGTTGATATTTTACTAGTTAGGTCTACCAGGGAGTTATATACAGAGGGAGTAGAAACGGGGATTATGCGTGTCCACCGAATAGTTGGGAGTAATGCCACTCTGCTACTAGCGCCAACTATTTATAAGTGTACTACCAAAGTACACCAGACGGTCACCCTCTCTCCCCACACTTCCCCCTCTTCTCTGTCTTTCCCCCTGTTATTTCCCTCCCCCTCGATCCCTCTACATATACCTGTTTTTCTCTCCCAACCCCATCTCTGACTTCCCCCCCGTCTCCCTCCCCTCTTCCTCATGCTCCCCCTCCCCTCTCTCCATTCCCCTACATCCTCTCCCTCACCTCTTTCCCCCTGTTCTTTCCCTCCCCCTCGATCCCCCTCTCCTATTCCCCCACCCTCCCCCTCCTACACCCTCTCCCTCCCCTCCCTCTCTCCAATACCCCGACCCTCTCCTGACCCTCTTCTTCACTCTCCCACTCCTCTGCATGTAGTTAGGACCCCCTGAAAGGTTGTGGGAAATAATGTAGTGTCTCACAGGCATACATGTCAAGAAAAGCACCCGCGCATTGCGGTCCTCGGGTCCTGTAGTGCGGACCCCAGACCCCTTTTGACGACCCATTTTGCTAGCGTTAAGCGCAAAAACTGACATCGCTAAATCAGTGCTTTTATTAGTAAAATGTTATATGCGACAGTCAACTACGGCCTTTACAGACTTAGGACAACCAATTTAAGGTTAGGTTTAGTTTCGGTATTTATTCTATAGGATGCTAAATTAGTCCCGGAAATTAGTAGTGCAGACTCATAACTATATTTGGAGTGGGAGACCAGACTACAAAGTGCCGTTTTCTGACGTGGAGTAGCGCTTCGGTAGTGCGCTTCGGCGACCATGGTCACTCCGAGAGGACCCTGATTTCCACCATTTTTTTCGCGCCCGGACGCATTCCTTGACACGTCTCCTCACAGGGGCTTCCCCAGGCTATAAATAGAGTGTAGAGATCCCAACTTAAAAAAGGCTTCAAAATCACATTTTCACCCCAGATACCTTCACAAACCATGCATATATATAATGACCTCCAGACAAGGTCGACGGACCTGTAGAGACCAACAAAGTAGATGGGGAGACCCCAGATTCCCAGAACATGTGACACAAAGAAACCCCTCTTTTCTACCTCTTTTCGTAGAGATCGCTCTACCCATATATTATATGGATCACTAGTATGCTGTTGCTGGAAAAAGGCAATCAAACTACTATAGGTGGTACTATTGCCGACAACTGTACTGCAGCGTCACCTCGCATTCATTGGCTTGACCATATCTGCCACACATCTGCCACGTGAAGGAGTGTGCCGTTTCTACTCCCTCTGTCTACTCCCTGGGTCTACCATTAGTCTCTAACATATCTATGAGGCTATCTGTGCTAAGATAAAGATCTACACATCATATATTGGCAAATCAGGAATTCCCAGTTAATTTGCATTCGTAGAGATGTCAATTTATTAGATCAGTACCTTATTTGTTAATCCTGAATATCCCATAATGCACTTTTTTAACATTCCATTTCGATGTACGGTAGACCTATATTTATCTTGGTGGTGTTTTATTTTGGTGTTTTTTGCCAGAATTACTAGCAATTAATAATTAACAGGCGATGGACCAAATAGTACTTTTCAATCAAGGCCATGGCTTAATAATGTTACGTTGATATTGTTCGAAATAACTTGCTTCATTTTTTATCTTACTCATGGAATGAAATGGTATTTCTTTAACAGAAAAATATTTAGTACCAACAACACCATACATACTACTTGTAGGCTACTATATATTATAGCTTTGGTGCCAGTATCGTCAATTCTATTCATGAGTAGCCCTTTACAGCTGGTACCACATTTCCCCCAGTGTTGATTTGTGATAATTTACTTTGTGATAGGATCGATGTGTCTGTTGAACCCTGCTAAAATAAAGACATGTAGCAGGTTGATGATGCAATAAGGTCTTGGTCTCTCTTACTAAAAGTAACCGTTCCTTATAAAGGTCCTATAAATGGGGCTTCCACATACAAGGCAAACAACCGACAAAAGACGACCGACAAAAGGGGCACAGGGGGACCGACAGAGGTGACCGACAATGACAGGGTACCGATTGTCGGTCCCCGGTATTTACATGCACAACAAAAAGTGGCTATTTTGGTCACCGACAATTGGTCAGCACAAGAGATTAAATTGTTCTGCCAAGCTGGCTAAGTTTTGGAAGGATCTTATTTAAAACGGGAAATCTTTCTACTCTGGTACCATTGGTAAAATAAACATATTAGTAATCACCGTTTATCTCATAACGCATACAAGTATTAAAATATAGAATAGAAATGACATTAATAAAGTATGCATATTTCCACAATGACAAGTAACCCAAAGTTAAATAAAGAGCAGGCAAAACATTATACACAAAGAACATGTATGGAAAACCTATATATTCGGTATATTTGATTAAAGAAATATTAAGTTAAATAGCTCTTGTACTTCTGTGACGAAACTGGATTTATTTGTGAGACTTTACTTATATCATTGTTGCTATTATTCTTTGATCGATCTCCATATTATTCAACATTGATAGTTACCTTCGCCACTATAATTAGTTATATCATTATACACAAAGAACATATATGGAAATATATTGAAACCTATATTCGGTATAAATCAATTTAAACAATAAAAATAAATGTACAAATATATTCTAAACTTCACAGAAGTGAACAGGAGGCTCATCAAGATCATAAGCACCTTTGGTTTCGCCAAAATAACAGGGAAAAAGAATTAATTTAGGGTCCCAACAAAAATTTAGGGTCACAACAATCGGTCACCCCTCCCGACAAGTTCTAAAATTTTAGAACTTGTCGGGAGGGGTCACCGACAAGCCACCGATCCACCAGGTCACCGATTGTCGGTGACCCGGTATCCACATGCACGATTGTCGGTGACCGATTGTCGGTCGTCTTTTGTTGGTCGTTTGCCTTATATGTGGAACACAAGCTATAGCTAGCCTACATCTAGTTATAGGCCTACATTTAAAACCTTTTTTTATAATATAGCAAGATTACCAGGGATTAGAGGGTAGAATTTATAACATGTTTCTTCGGGCAAGGTGTGGCTTTTAGACAATATTTTTTCGGGGATAATGTCAAAATAATAATGCATTGGTAGGCTACTTGGTAGTTATTGGTACACAAACAAAAGTATGGAAAGCCATTTATGTTCACATCGCCATAACTCTAAAATGGGAAGATTAGGATGCTGATCAGCAATAATGAAGTAAGAATAGCCATAGAAAAAGCGTGCGGACTAGGAATTTTATTTCCTGTTCAGCTGTGGGATAGCACCCAACCCGCACTCTCCCTATTCTTCCAAAAAATTACATTTTAGGAATTAGCTAATCTTCCAGTTTCATAGATCCTGTCCAGCCATTAATAATTCCTGAAGAACAGCATCATGCTTCTCCTATTCTTCCCCGGCTTGGGCGCCATTCCGCAGAACGTTTTGCTGTTCAGCAATGTTGTAAATTTATAACGTGCCACCCCGCACCTGTTCAGCCTTCATGCACATTTCCTGATCACGATTATCAAGCATTAGCCTCTTATGTACATATCACCATAACTCTAAAACGGCAAGATTAGCATGCTGATCAGGAATACAAAAGTAAGAATAGTCATAGAAAAAGCGTGCGGACTGGGAATTTTAATTCCTGTTCGGCTGCGGGATAGCCCCTGACCTGCATTCTTCCTATTCTTCCAAAAAGTTATTTGAGGAGCATAGGCCTTGCATTAATAAATTATTATTCCTTAAATGCTATTCAGGAATGAATATTGCTAGCTCCTATCCTGCATGTGAGCCTATAGTATGGAAAGCCATAACTCTAAGACAGGAAGATTGGGATGCTGATCAGAAAAGCAGAGGTAAGAATAGTCATAGAAAAAGCGTGCGGACTAGGAATTTTATTTGCTGTTCAGCTGCGGGATAGCCCCCAATTAACCCGCACTTTAAAATTTCCTATTCTTCCCCAAAGTTACATTTTAGGAATTAACTATTCTTTTAATTCTTAAAAAAAGGTTATTCAGGAATGAATATTGCTGATCAGTTCCTATCCCGCAACTGAGACAAAGGGCTCTTGAGGCCTTAATGGGACAAATCAACGTGGCCCTTTCTTAGATTGACAAATTTCAAAGGCAGCTAGTGACAAACGACAAAGACACTTTCTTAGCCTAACAAATCGACAAAGACCTTAATAGTCCTTAGCAACAAAAGTTCAGCTGTTTTACAAAAATATAGTGACAAACGACAAAAGAATTTTCTTAGTGACAAATGACAATTGCTGTCTCTTGGTAGCGACAAGAGATATTAAATACCCCCCTCAGGAGCCCTAGACAAGAGACGTGTTGCTGATCAGCAGGGCAGAAGCCTACCACGGCCGCGGTAGGCTACCATCCCGGCCCTGTGTACTGCTGAACAGCAACTGTATAATGCTGAACAGGATTTCTGCTAGTCCTTTTTTACGGATTGGCGATATGTACATAAATGGCTTTCCATACAAAAGCTATCAATGCACGTGGACGGCACCAGGTGGTGTGGCTGGTGCTCTAGTGGTGCCCCCTTCTGCCGACTTCCCTACAGCAAACTGCGAACTGGCTCGATTGAACTCCATGTCCCATAAAGTAAGTTTTTTCTCAAATAGTATTGTCGTTCACGAAAAAAAACCTGCAGTGGGGGTTAGTAGCACTGTTTTCACGATTGATTTAAAGAAGTCCAGCATTCTATTTAATACAATAATAACGTTTCCTCGTACTGAATGTCTGAGCGATAATAGGTGTTGTTGAGCTAGCTATGGGACAAACCCTCGTACCTATGACGTTAATGAATAATGTTATCGGTCGTCTGTATTGGGGGGGGGGGGGGGGGGGGGTCGGACGTTAGGGCCCCAGCCCCAGGACATCAGGGACGGAAGGGCCTCAGCAGGCTCCCGACGGTAGGGTCCAGTCCTTAGACGGAAAGCTACGGAAGGGCCGATGTGGCTGATAATGGAAGCAAATAAAAATGTCCCCCGTTGCCCCAACGCCACCCCTCACAATGGGAGAGCACAATATCTGGGAGAGTGAGTGATGGTTGCTTAATTAAGGGGATATACGAATGTATTCAAGTTTCATTTATCATTTCCATTCAAAAACCCTACAAATCATGGACTTCAAAGTTAGCCAAATATTATTCTCAAAATGCACTATATTGCACAATTTTGTAGCAGTGTTTTTAAAATTTTCACAGGGGGGGGGGGGGGGGGGGGCGGTGAGTAACCCTCCCCCCATGTGAGGCCATGCAGAGCCGGTTACTCCACCTATTAGTGGCACTGTCACGTTACTCTTATTTCGGGACAATGAGTGAGGTGGGTTGAGTGCAGTGGAGCGTATAATTGTTTTGTTTATGTGATTGACAGAATGACTCTTGACTGATTCTAAAGGGGACTTTGCATAGCCAGTGATTGTGAATCTGTACCATTGTGTATTATTATTGTGCGTCACCGCCACAGGTGAGCCAGTGGGCCGCGCTGACAATTTGACAAAAAAAGAAATTGTTTTTTTTTTTATTTATTTATTTATTTCTATCTCGACTTTTACAATGGACTATCTCCACTTTTACAATGGACTATCTCCACTTTTACCATACACGAATGCACGGTTCCGTTCTGAGCATGCGCATTCGTAGTCAGCTGACTACTACTAATTAATATTCATATTAGCCATGTGCCTTTATTGACTCATTTTTGGCGAATGCACATGCTCAGAACGGAACCGTGTATTCGTGTATGGACTATCTCAACTTTTACAATGGACTATCTCAACTTTTACAATGGACTATGGAATAAATGTATATAAATGTTGGGAGGGGTGCTGCCAACCGATTAAGTTTCAATTCAGGTGAGATTATTACTTGGTTGAAAAGAGAGGTGTTGGATTGAGTTTTTTCACTTTTTATTAGGAAATGTATATAAAAATAGTGAAAGCAGAAAGTAAATGAACAGTTACGCTAATCAGCTGAGCTTCCTTGTATCAAAAGATACTATAGCAATTGGCAGTAGTATGTTGTCTTGTTATAAGTATATTTATTAGCCTAATTAAGTAACATGTCCATCATCCATAAGGCACCATTATCCAGGAATTTATTGCAATAATACGGTAGGATGTGAAGGCTCAGGTAGCACCCTCACCTACTTAATATTCAACCAACCAGCAATAGCCACATGGACCAAGCACCCACCTGTATGCTTATACTACAATAAAGATTCATTCTAGATCTTAGGATCAAAGCCTTCTTCTTTATACTTCTTATTTTCCTACAATAATTCTACAACTATTTCATATCCAAGATCACCACCAAATCTTCATAATATAACACTGGTGCAGAACCTTAATTATCTAAGGAAAATAAATTAATATGAAGGTGTGGGGGAGGCTTATACGCCTATATAACAATAGGGCATTTTGTTGTCTCATATATCCTCAAGTTTGGTGGCAATATTAGATGTTTTTCTGCCTCTAAAATGACTTTTATTCTTATTCAGAGTCTCTCTCTGCGTCCATTGGAACCTGCACCCACATAATGTAAACACAGGTGGCTTGGCCCCAGTTCCGGTCAAATTTACCCATGACCCTCTGCTTTGACACCTCTCCACTAGTTACCAAATCCGAATTTGTATAACTCCTATTGAAAGGTGACTATTGTTCACCAAGTACTTCACACTTTGGTATTCTTGCTTTTATTCCATGATTCATGAAAAAAAAAAATCAGCATTTCCATGCTTTCTTGTCAAACATTCCGCGCAGACGATACTAGAGGCATATTAGATACAATAATGCGATGCTAGCTAGGGGCGTGGGCATGTGACTGAGCCAAAAATACTTCACTGACACTGGTTGTGAGAGTAAAGTATCGTGGATCTAAGGGAAATCCGAGTGCGGTGCAATTCCAGCGCACGGGACGCGTTGACATAGAGGTCTGCCGGGAGCCAGTCTGTTACGGTGCAATCCTAAAATGACATATACTACTTACAGATTTCCCCAGATTTCTCATGTTATTTCTCCTATGTAAGCTTATCGTAGGCTTAGTTTTGATCTCGGTAGGCACAGGTAGGGTTTGGTGCTGCGTTTTGCAGCTGAACTGGTAGTTTTGCGTTCGATTGCGTGATAGGACCCCTACTTCGTCGTCAAACACTCTTTCTCCTCCTCCTATAATCCTTCTATAGGCCTTCTATAGACTATGTACTAAAAGGCCTAGGGTTGACAAGTGGTGTCCTCCTCCTACTCCTCTCTCTTTCTCTTGCTCCTCCTCTTGCTCCTCTACGTAATTGCGTGATTGGACGCCTACTGCGTTGCTATAGGCAAATTGCCTTGGATTTTTTTTTTTAAAATGGTTTCTCAGCCCTGGAAAATAGATATTTTTCCCGCTCTCTTTCTCTCCCTCTTTCTCTCCCTCTTTCTCTCCCTCTTTCTCTTTCTCTCTCTTTCTCTTTCTCTCTCTCTTATAATTACAATTATATTTAATTCGAATAATTAAAAACCCGCTTTACACAAGCTTATGCTTGTAATTCTGTTTTTTTACATGAAATCGTGGAATAAAAGCAAGAAAACCACAGTGTAAAGTACTTGGTGAACAATAGTCACCTCGTAAGCCCAGAAGCAACTCGGCCTACGGCCTCTTTGCTTCTGGGCTTACTCGGTAAGATTTGTCCACCTCTTATTACTCCACACTATGGTATTCTTACTGTAATAAAACCTGTTGCCGTAGCCTATGTCTTTCTACCCCTTCCTACCTAGCTCAGCGGAACCGACTTAATACTAGGCGCGGTTATCTTTGGAGCAACTAATGCATGTGCAGCCAATGTAAAGTTAACCCACGATGTCCTATGGTGTATACTGTTGTCAATGCCCTCAACCTTTTCTAATGACGTCTCATTACTCTCTTCTAATCCAATATAATGTGTCCTACTCTTGTAGATATGGCGGCCCCCAGCAGTCGGCACGATCTGATGCAGTGCCCCTTCAATAGAGAACACTTGATTTCTGCAGGACGATTCCAACATCACCTTATGAAATGTCGCCGCGTAAGCAATTTTTTTATTATGTAATATACATTGATGTATAACAGTGATACTCCGATATTTTATCCAATAATTTCTCCAAATATTCGTTAATAAAGGTAAAACATCTAATCGAGTACTGGTAGTCATCATTAATAAAATTACAATCTTTGCAGAATTATGCCGGGGATGATTTGGCCACGTGTAGTTTCAATGCCACACACATCGTTCCAAAAGCGGAATTATCCATGCATTTAGCGAATTGCCCGAGCAGGGAAGTTCTTGATCAAGACTTGTACAACAGTAAGTACATTTAGTCATTATATTTTGAGTTATTAATGAGAATTGGCTTTTCATGGATGGAAGAATGTGGAATAGCTCTAACCATGACAGCTGCGTAATCCATATTCATCGCACATTGAAAAGTCCATATATATATAGACTCTTTGTTTCCAATATTGGCAGATCAGAGAATGGAAAAGTCAAGTCTCATTTGGAAAATATTTCTTTACTTCGTTTAATTTTATTGCATGAGATTTTCTTGTATACACATGTACCCGACCCGATAATTCCTATTTATTTTATGTTGCAGAGATACGAATAATAAACGGGCAGATGCGGACGGGAGACCTTAGTGTTCCCGTCTTTGAACATCATACACCAGAACATGACGAAAATTGGGATGAAGGTTATTGTTTAAAATTTTGTTTAAATTGTATTGGTGTATAATTCAATTTATATTGGTATTTAATATACATGTATGTGTGATGAACCCTGAGTTTGTGAGCTTACGAGAGTTTTGACGGCACTCGAAATAGAACAAGAAAATGGAATATTCTTACATCTAGCTTTATTACCAACGCATGCCATAAGGCCGGACAGGTTGTACAGGGCTCAACCTAAAGACAAGCAGGACACTTTTCTTCTGGGGAAATAGATGCTAACACCGTAGGTACCCACTGTACTGTAGGCACTCAAAACCGGTCCTCTCATTCCCCCCAGGAGACGTCCTCGTTCCATCCTGTGCTGGACCCCTGGCCCTGGAGTTAGGGGATCCGTCTCCGGATCTGAAGGGTGCCGACTGGGGACGCCCTCTGAGCTGACTGACAAGAACTAAGTCAGCCCAGGGGCAGCAGCAATAGTGGGCTTGGTGCGCTGCTTGCACTACCATTACGGGCTGCCCCTGGAGGCGCAAACACTACACATGTTACTCAAAAATCTGTATTAGGTAACCCATTTCTGAAATTGATATATAATGCTGTGTTACTTTCTATTTATCTAGAGGATGCCTTAGTTCTTCATCAGAACCACGGGTCAGTGAGACAAGCGCCAGTAATTCAAGATCCAGGGAAAAGGTGATTTCATTTTTCAATAATGACCATTATTTCTTGTTGATACTTGTATTAATCTAATAGGGGACAATGCCAGTGGGGGGATTTCAAGCACTATTGGACACATTATTTACATATATAAATAAGGGAACAATGAATTAATGGTGGCCCCTTTTTAGTTTGGTTCATACATAAATGTGGAATTTTAACTTCTACTGTGAGTAGAAACCCTTAGTATAGACATATCAGTCGAATGGAAAGGATTGGAGTATATAGAATTGTAATATAAGAGGTGGACAATTTTGTAGTTTTTGCGTTGAGCTTAGATATTCCATGCTAAATCTTTCTAATTTATTGCTGTTTGTCACTTGCTATAGGGGTGACAATGCTATGATACCATCTGGCCGAAGTGTTGATGCTTCACTACCAACACATGTGCACAATTCCAGGCACGAGTTTCATACATCTGATATGCATCAGACTGCAGACATCGTAGGGTCGGATTCAGACAGAGAAAGCATTGTTAGTGAAAAGTCATCTTGTAGTTCGAATGTTGGACTTGGACGTATGAAATATATCAATTCACAAATGCCTTGTCGAGTACCCAAGACACAGCCGCAAATCTTTTCCATTGCTACCTCAAAGTTAAAGAAGGAGATCAATGACACTGACACATCCCCTGGTGAACCTGAGATTAGTTCATCCGTTGTATGCGATCAAGACTCTGAATTCTGCCCAAATCCTGACAAGAGAAATGTTGTGTCGCAACCTGACCAAGGGCGAGGACGAGGCTTACTTCGCTATACAAGTGGAGGTGAGTGTTTGAGTATGAATCCCGTGCATTGCAAGTGTTCTGTATTCCGTATAATATCCAATCCTCTCGAATTTTGTTAACGTTATTGTCATCATTGTCGCTTAGTGTAAAATCCACACAGGTCCCAATTAGTGATTAAAAGGCGAACATGTTTGCAGCCAGCATTTAACTTGACGTTCATGGAGAAATGAAAGTGATACTAATCAATCAATAAAAATTGGTCCCAACCCACATAATTCGTCATCACTTGTTGGCATGTGCACTCTCCCATTTCCAAATGCATGTATATATATATATATTTATGTATAGGTAAAATGTCCGCATCACAATTTAGGGATCTATGATGCAAAATCTTGCAACGGAAAATGATGATTGAATTAGATAGCTAATTTCTTAACGTAAAATCTCAAAATGGTCAAAATGTTTATGTACAAAGAAAAACTATTGTCACTTTTGGATTCATGCATGATTCGGTTCGTATAGTATAACACATTTCTGAATGTCATTTTCCAATACTTGCTATGCATATCTAAATTGTACTCTTTGGCAGGGCGAGGTCTCCTCTCATCTGGAAGAAACAGAACAGCAGCTCTAAAGCCAGGCATCGGACGGGGTCTCGTGTCCAGTGGTGTGGGTCGGGGAATCTATTTCGGCAGGATCTGAGAGAAGGTGTTAACTATTATCGGTGCTATGTTACACAGTATATATTACCTGCAAACCTCACCAGCCTACCAAGTGTAATGTACGGGTCGTATATAATTGTTGATATTATTTTTATGTTTTGTGTAACTTGACAGGGTTTATTTTAGCTTTTAGTGTTATTATGACGATTCAAAACTTTAAAAAAAAAGTTTATATTTCAATATTGTTCTATGCTTAGGGCATATTTTAAATAGTGAATGGAACTCGGTACTAGTAATTAAATATTTATTGGGACTCAATTGCTGTGCAATCTCGTCCAATAAATATTCAAATTCTAGCAACGCTCTTAAATATACACCAATGTGACCAATTTAAAATCACCAACGACCATGGTAATCATTTTTACTCCCACTGAAAGAAATATCAATTTGATTCTTTTATACAATAATATATATTAGTCTATGCAATATATATTAGTCTGTGTCATGACTCGTTAATGTGTTTTTTCAGATTTTTTTATTCTGTACACGTCACACTGTCAAATAACAAGGCAAATATTTGTAATAATATTGGCCCAACTTTAGGAAGAATAAACACTGCAATTAAATTGATGGATAGTACAACCACGAATTTTCAACTTTAAAAAATGAATATTTAAGGGAGATGAGTGTCTTAGCCACCCCCCGAGAGACCACAAATTCCCAATATAGCAAGCGATCAATGCTAATGTCTTCGTAGTATTCATCAAGGCAACACAAGCAGTTAAGTTAAATGCTTGAATTACACGAAACTAAAAAAGTAGAAATCTGCTGGAACGCAAAAAAGAACTAATCGTATTGGATATAAATATAAGAATAATAGTACACTCTGAGCTAATCATTAGCAGTGTATGAAGTATTGCAAGGAATCAAACGATATCTTCTCACCAAGGCACGTTTTCACTAGGTGTACAGTAACTTTGCATCAAAGTTAATTTAAAGGATGGGTAATGTTCCCATGCAATATATCAACGATAGGTTTTCCATGTTTTTGTTCTTTGTTTTATCTTCTACATTATTCAATTCAGTGTACACCAAAACCTCACGAATTTCAATGGATCTTAAACATAGGAAATCCTCTATGAAACTGAAAATTAGTACTGCCTAGATGGGTATATCAAGAAGCTAACACAATGCACTGTTAATCCTTTTATCTCTGTAGTACACCAAAATATGAAAATTTCGAGAAAGACCATAAATTCATGTGCTCAGGGAAAATGAGATAAATAGTTGTGCTGAGTGCAGCTTTAAATGATGTAATCAATTAAGTTGGGGTTTACTGTATCTGAAAAGATTTTACTGTATCTGAAAATATTACTACGTAATAGTTGAGGTATTGCTCTGAAGAGTTCATCTTCCTTCACGAAGGGGAATGTTGAAAGAACTGGTTCTGATACCAGACACATCATGACATGACTCCTGTTTGTAAAATTATATGTTTTCTAAATAAAGAATAGATTATTATCATATGAATACATTTTCTGTCTTCACACTTTTGCGTCTTTGCTTTTTGGTCATCTGTCCTTGAAGATAAAATATTGAAGTCTTTTAATATACTTTTGCGAACTCAAATAGTTCCATGATATGTAGGCCTATGATATAAAAATGTATGATAATCATCGCGGATCAAATGTGAAATGTTCGCCCGTCTTCTTCAAGTGTTTCAGTGTTTTTGCCATACCGGCCAAAAACCCGATGCTGTCGTACTCTATGCTATGTTTATCACATATCTCCTTGATGTAAGTGCTCGCTTCCCTGAGCTTGTTCCGGGCCATTTTAGGGTAAAGATGGTGCTCTATGTGGAAGTTTAGACCACCCCAATACCAGTCCATCCAAACTGGACATTCAATGTTCATGTTTGATTTGATTTGGAAAATGTTCCATGATGACTTGTCCAAGAGTTCATCTTCCTTCATGAACATTTTGCAATAATGGCTCAATACTAGTTGGAAATGCAGCATTCCCTCTAATGAGGAAGCTATGAAGTAGAAAATGAAAACTTCACGCCATGTGGGAAGGTAAGAAAGGAGGAATGACATCCAGATCCAATGGCCTATAATGGCTAGCCATTCTTCAATTCTACGCTCAGCTCCATAAGACTCCACAACTATTACTGCCCTGCCAAAGAAGCTGATAAAAGGAATAAAAGTGATGTGTTGTATTTTGATGAAGAAATATTGGAAGACATTGGTGTAGAGGGGGAAGAGAGTTTCATTCTGAGCCCAAACTGATTCCCACATTTGAGGATCCGCGAATTTTTTGGCAGCATTCACTGTATTTGTGAGAGCATGATGGACAATATGCTCATCTTGCCACCAATGTGCACTGACTCCAAGACAGAAGGTGCCAATTACAACGCCTCCCGCCTTGTCTTTCTTAGCATTCCTGAATATTTGATGGTGCATGATATCATGCATGCAGAACCCACATTGTTGCCAAAATAGTTCCAGAAATACTGCTCCTAAATAATGCATGTACCATTGCTCAAATCCTATGACACACCAGAAACATATGGCTAGTAATATTGCAGAGAAAACGAGCTTCTGCTTGTAGAATGTCCAGTCCGTCTCAAAGAAACCACTCTTTTCTAATTTCTTTTGCAATTCCTCAAAATCTTTGTCTGCTGGATGGCGATACTTGTAGTCGTAAGTTTCCACCACTTTCTTATGCTTTAGAAGAGACATGCTATGTCCATTGGCTTTGAATATTGTCGTGGCATCCTTGCCTACAAAGTGTTCAATGATAGGGCCTCCAGGATGTATGTTTACGAAATCGGTAACATCATACCATTTTCCTTCTATAGCAATTAGCTTTTGCTTCGTGATAGTATTTCCATTTTCCTCGTGTTGAAGATGACTGTTCGTTACCTTCTTGATATCTTCATTCCGATGTCTTATTCCACCTCGCCCCATCTTAGTTTGCCTGTAAATATAACAATGAAAATTTAGAGAATTTAGGACACAGCACGTCATAGTTAAACTCTTGTACCGTAAGTATATCAGCACTAGCTGTTATAACCTGTTATGGGTAATGTGAAAAAACATACTAATGTCTCTCTGCCTGATAGCTGGTTGACAAAATATATGGATCCGTGAATCCGTAGTCAATGCAGCCCGAGCCCTGAAGGCAGTGGGGCTAGAGTTAGATCTTGCGCTCTGAATCCCTGATTTGGTGCGCAATATGATTTTTATCTTTTGGACCAAAAATGACTCTTGAATAAAAACCTGGTTATATATTAGCTGCCAGGTTTCGCCTTCGTGAATACAATTTACAATACCTAAATTTAATTTAGGAGCTGTCTCGATCTTAGTAGGCCTATATATTCTCTGTTGTAATCCCATTTGTGAGCGCTACCGTAATTTTGTAATTTATAGATTATTAACATTCATAAAGTTGATGTTTGCTTTCCTTCAAGATATAATATATTACTAAATTTCAGTCAATCACTGAAAGACTCCGCGAGTCTCCGGTATGGAAAACAGAAAGCAAAAGGTGTACGTAGCTGTAGGCCTATATACCCGTTCGTGTTATTGCATTGGCATTGCCCGTTCAATATTAGTAATTACAGTGACCATAGATAATACGTTGCAATACAGCCATAGATGAGTCTACAGTGTTAACTTATTGTCACTTTACCTGTTTTATGTGTTCTCTCTATTAACCCTATCTGCATTATCCTATAACTTATAAGTCGTGTCCCACGGCGACGGAGGGTAGGCGCGACCCTAAAGGCAGCGTAGCGCGCAGGCTGGACGGCGTCGTAGTCTATAGCGCGGGAAACGTCGTCCAGGGGAGTATCCGCGCGAGAATTCGTGTGTACGATAACTGCTTGGCTGGTTAGTTTAGTAAGATTATTGTCATATCTCTCTATTTGTTATATCGATAGGAATAATCAAAGCTTTTAAAATTATGGTTTCGGCGACTGCAGAGCCGGGGGACCCGGCTAAACTGAAACGAGGGTTGCCTGGACTCGGTGTTTTTGACGAGGTCTGCAGGCGTCTTTATGGCAACGCCATAATACACCTGCACACATTAATATTTTAGCAAAAGAATATATATTTCGTTACCTTTTTAATGGAATAAATGATAATCCCGGAGTTTATAGCTTTGTTTATCTGTTAGAGCTAGGCCTAGGGCTTCCCCGACCTGCCGCTATATATGCATGTATATAACGTCATTGTGCCCATGGTCATGTGATCGTATCTGATGATCTGATTGGCTTAGAGTCGCAGTGGCTCTTTCTTCCATCAACCTTCTGTTTTGGCGGCCATTTTGAATTCTCCGGCTCCGCTTCAAGTACGCGGTTAGCGAGAACTTTTTAATTATCGCTCAAATCAAAAATGTTTTCAATAACACTCGTATCTAATTTTTGCAAGCCAGCTTTTGAGAGTACTTTAAGAGGTTCAACCTATGATGAAAAGTCGAGTTTTAAGGCAGCAGGTAGGGGAGCGTTAGATGTAAGGTTCGACCTTTAATGGCGGCGTGACGGACCTTAGATTTCGTATAAGCCTTTGGCTTTTTTTCCAAAAAAGCGCGGGGGTCACATTTCGTCAAGGTGGCGCGACATCATTATATTGACAACGTCACTGCACTACCGTGCACATGGTGATGGTGCATTAATTATCGCTTTAACATCACTATTGTCATCTGTTCTAGATTGTTGTAGGCCTAATGTGTACAGAGTTCTAGTTCTGTTCAAATGTTTACATGGGATCGATCTATCACCTGTTGGGACAATATTAGAATATGAATTTTGCTCTTTGAAATAGGAAATTCAAATGTTCCTCCAAATAACTATTATAATAGTCCTATTTATAATAATAGATAATAATTCTATTGGCAACCTGGGAATCTTCATATGAATTATACACGATATGGGCATTAGACTACATTGTAATTAAATTTGTTGAGGCCATGGATGGAGGTGGATATAGGCCTAGCCTAGAGAGAATGGAACGAGGTGTTAGTATAATCAAATATTTATTGGACTCGATTGCGTATTACTAGTAGGCTGATATGACTGCTATACTATCAGTCAGGTAGAGTAGAGGTAGGCTTATGTTCAGGCGAAGCCAGGCTAGAGGATAGCCTATATGAATATTAATAATAATAATAATAATACGTAACAGCGTAGTCCCGTTTCTAGACTAATGAATCTCATTTATTCAGCTTAATTTATACAGCTGGTCAGTTGACCATGAAGCCCATTGCGCATGCGCATTAATTACATATTCCTCCAATCGGAAGGAATCATGTGGTACACATTTACATCTCTTGAGTAAATAACCAATGACAGGCCTTAACCAATCACCTTGCAGGTGCCTCATTAAGGCAACCAATCAGGTGGTGTTAATTGGTTCACTGTCCGTGACCTGAGGGGGTGGGTCAGTGGTGACGTCACACCAGTCTGACCCCTGGCTCCCCCTTGCGTGTAGGTGCGATATTACCATACATATATTATGAGTAATGATGCAGAATAGAGAGATGGGTAATTAATGACATTGATTAATGTTGCACAATGTTAGGCAATAAATGTATATGAAATCAAATGAAACTTGAGTAATGTTATACAATATTATGTAATCATATGTAATTGAAAAAGGTGTGATTTGTGGTCGTGACAAGGCCTACCGAGTTCCATTCACTATTTATTATATGCTCGAATATTTAAAATATTCTTATATATATAGCATAGACAAATACCGTGTATAAGCCAGACCCGGTGTATTAGCCCACCTCGATCATTTATAAGCCGGGGGTTCAGCATGCCCTAACGTTAAAATAAGCCGGGCCCCATTTATAAGCTGGGTGCCTGTACTATCATCTACTCATCTCTCATCATAATAGCGCTAATTAGCCTGAAGAGATCATCCAGAACAAGCTTTTAGTAGATCATGAATGATAGTTTGAATATAGGCTAGAACTCAGTTGATTGTGAACTCTCAACAATTCTGGTAGGTTTTTTTGTTAATAAATTGGGGTTTAAAACATGAAAACCAGAGTAATGAAGGAAGATAATAATAAACATGAGTTTCAGCTAAATATACTGGTCTTTCAATATGGTAATATAAGCCGGGCCCCGAATATAAGACGGGTCAATTCACCATTTGAAATTAATATAAGCCGGGGCTTATACACGGGTATATACGGTATTGACATAGGCCTATAAACCTTTATTTTTGAATCGTCATAAAGTATCTAAAAGAAAACCCAATTCGTTTTCTATTCTATACATAGGCCTACCATAAAAATATTTTTATTGCACCCCACTTATTGCACCTCTCAAATGGAATGCGCATATACCGGTAATAAATATATATATTAGGCCTACTATTCACAGCAATAGAAACTGCATGTTAGAGTCAAGCCGGAAGAGGCAGAGCAGATGGCACAAGGGACAGAGATTAAGTTTATTTACACAATCTAACAAAATTTGCCAATTCAGTCAATACAGTACAAAGCTTCAATGTATTATTATGCGCATTCCATATGAGAGGTGCTATAAGTGGGGTGCTATAAAAATATTCATATAGTATGCGTAAGTTACTATATGAATTACTTCGTCACCAAGTCGGCCACTTTTATGCACCAAGTTTTATGCCCATATGATAAATATAGAATGGAACTCGCCTGCAATACGGCATCGTGCTTATGTGGACGAATCAAGTCCAATAATTTGTTTATTATTTGCCGGCTCGTTTCAATTCTCTCTATATAATGTACCAACAGTTCGCAAATTTAATTTCCTTTGTTTAACATGGATCTAACGATCCTATATATGCTATAGGATCGTTGATGGATCCAAAATGATTCATGACAATGCTATAAAATTTGACTCAGAGGAATTATAGCCTGCCATTGACATTGTCAAGCATGTTTTATGCATAGTATTAGCTCATGTATGATTACATAACATTTATTGCCTGATTGGCTTATATATACACTTGTACCTTATGACATTGACACTTTACCTTATGTAAAACATTGAATAATAAACTCAGTTCTCTATGAGCGCTTGGAACAGCAAGTCATCTTCCATTTAATTCAGCAAGTTCCTCTAGCTCTATACCACGATTCCAATATCCAGAGAATTTCAAGTATATTACCATGGAAACAGTTGAAAGTTGAAAGATTTTCATGACATTTCATATATGGTTACCATGTTGCACTAACTGTTTATTATATTTGCGTGTGACAGTTCTAGCCGCGGATTACCTTGAATTTCAGTTTTTATTTGATATGATACGGTATATGATTATGTCATAAAAACATTTAAAATCATCCTGAATTGAATAAAATAGCTCGACCACATGCAGCTTCCTTGAAGAACCATTTATCTTTAAATACCGGTATATTGTTTAGTACAGGGTGTAGCAGGTCTAATGTAGGCCTACCCCCCATCAGGTGTACCCCCCGGTATAACTAACCTAGGTCTAATGTACCGGGGGTACATTTGACCTAGGTCCAATATACCCCCGGGGGTACTTTAGACCTAGGTTGGATATACCCCCTCCAGTTTCAATGTACCCCCGGGGGTATATTAGACCTAGGTCAAATGTACCCCCACCAGGTTCAAAGTACCCCGAAAGGGGAAACTAAACCTAGGTCTAATATACCCCCAGTATGTGTTACCAATCTAGTACTGATGTACCCCCATTGAAACATTTATTCTTTTAATTATGACAATAAAAGTAATAATGAATAAATTAAACCTAGATACAGTACAGGCCTGATAGACAGAACTGAATAGATTTTAGTTGTTTTGTTTTTTTATTTGCAATATCCTCCCATAGTCATTGAGTTACAATGATATTTTAAGTTTAAATAAATAGAAAGAAAAATGGATTATAATACAGAATTACAATAAATTTCATTATTAGACCCTTAAAGTGATCTTTAATTTATTTCCCATAAGCATTAGATATGACCTTCTCTCCCAATATGTTCTTTTAGAATTGTTGGTGTAAGATTATCAATGAAACAAAGGGGGGTAATTTGAACCTAGAGGGGGTCATTTAAACCTAAGGTCTAAATTACCGGGGGGTATATTAGATGAGGGGGGTAATTTAGAACTGTTACACCGGTACCGTATTCAATAAGAGGACTAGGCCTAGGCCTAAATAATGTTAACCGGCCCAGATCAGAATTCCTCTAATAATAGCGACTGCCATGCAGTTCACATATGGCCTTGTACCAATTAACCTATAGATAGCCTAGTATATTATAATATTTATGTCTCCCTCGATTTGAAATACATTATCAATGAGTCTTCGGTGCTCATGCACTGATATAGCACCAAGTATGGATCAATTTTCCCTAGATCCTATTCCCTTTTGATTCCTTTATTGAAAATTCCCACCCACACGCCCATTGCGTACATGAAGGAATACATTTTGTGGGTGTGCTCCGGTTGTGCACTTGGTCTAGATTTCGCCTGAACTTGGGGCATGTTTCCCCAAAGCCTACAAACCACTGCTGACCCAGACAGGTTTGAACGAACAAATAATATCTAGCTCATATAATGGGGATACCATTGGCAGAAACTTTGATAGCTGGAACTCCCTACTCTGGTATCTCGAAAGAAGCTCTCCAAAATCACCTGTTCACACTGACTGTTCAAAGTTCAAGCTCCTTATCTTTCATTTCCTCGTGCTTGGTGTTATAAGGTGTGGTCCACATTATGTAGCCTATGTGTGTCTGCAGTATTTGATCATATTTGGAGGTTTTATCATTGTTGATAATATTGGGCATCGCAGTTGATTAAATCATATTATAATGTACTTAGTGAAATGTGTAAGCAGACAATAAATCATTTGGATATGGACGGATAGCGAAATATCATCCCATTGGGTTTTTTTTTCTTCTAGAGCGATCAAGTTGTATCAGTCTCTGCATAAAGTAAATAAGGATGACTTGTCCTGCGTTTCTCCAACACGTCTTTGCCAGTTATATTACCTCCATTCGATCGGTTTCGTTTCATCATAATATGCAATTTAGCGTTGGCGCGTATAGCCCGGCCTTGCGAATGTATCGATCCGTGTGCAATTATTTAAAAGATATATAGGCAAACAATTATAGAAATACACACTTTGATGGCAATAATCTGAAACAAAGAGCAATTAAAGTATGTGGCAAGTGTGTCCTGTGTACTTACGCTGGTTCACTAAAGCGATAGTTATGCATATAATATGTATATGTATGCTCTGGCCAAAGTAATCCGTTTTTCTAATCCATAGAATATTCGCGGTTTAGTCAAGTTTATAAGATTTCTCTCTATATATATGTTGCAACAATACCGATCTGTGGTGATTTAAACGGAAACAAATATAGCTCACCTTGGTCTCTCGGTAATTAGAGTCCTGGTCTGAGTGTGTCAGATAAGTTGTGCCGATTTAACCACAGGTTATTTGGGTAGTGCGAAGGATCGAGTGGTGCGTTCATGTCCATGCAATGTGGCATAATGGTGATTGGACGGCATGCACCAGTACATTAGCATATATAACCGTACAGTGCTCAACGTGCACTAACGCGTCGCACCCCGACGGCAACGCAAACAAATACGGGGCACCAACCTGTATCAATAATCCCAAATAAAGATAGAAGTAGAATGAGTGGAATCTACATGGATATGGACTATACCGTATATATGCGTTATAGAATATTAGCCAATAAACGCCGATAAATTTAAGCGATTCGGTCCCTAACAATATCTTGAAATTTCTATAATCAGCGAAATCAAGTATTTTTATGCCCGCACATCGTGGCTCAACAATAATCTAAATTTACCCTTGAGTCGCAAACGTATAGAAACAAGTACAAACCCTTGTTCAATATTTCTGTGACAATGTCTGTTATCATGTACATCAACCAGTGAATCCATTCGTAGCTATTCGTAAAAACCGCTGTCCATGCGAAAAAGGAAAATAAAATAAAATAAATATTCACTGCATGATTGATTTCCTTGAATGCCATGCATTTGATGCACATAAATTACACGTTAAAACATGTCTACCGGACAGCGAAAGTTACAATACTGTTAGGGGTATCTGGATGGCACAGCTAGGTTAACAGAGATTCATGAAAAGATCGCGTTAATGGTGGGATATTTTAGTGCCGTACAATTTATTGGTATAACAGATTTTGGAGGCCAAGGAAAATGGGCGCATGCATGTACAATGTATACATATCCTCCCCCCACTACCCGCCCCCCCCCCCCCCCCCACACACACACACACCACCCACCTACCCACCCCGCCCCAAGATTCTTAAAAGAAACCATTGGCTATGAAAACGTTGTCCATGGATGGATCATCGTTTGACTTGGGTTTCTATCTTGATGAAGAAATGAATGATGGAATGTCAAACAATTCGGTGGCACACCATGGAATTGTATCGGAAAGTGATAAAATATGCATGAATGACGAGAAGCATCCACGCTACCACAAGCCTTGATACATCTATATGTTCATAATGTATTAATGTCGGTCATACTCCAATTCCATCGCCGAACCCATCAACAATAACAAGTATTTCCATTGTTTAAAAACGATATCTTAAAAGAAAATCCACCATATTTTAGGGTCACTACTGCCACCACCCGGGGAATCATTAGACAGGTGCCTATAGTATTGAGATATAGGCTGAGCAGGGGCCGATCCAAGATTTCTTATTGAAGGGGGCCGGGTGTTAAGGTGCGGACACATTGTTGTATTAAACTCTGTGATTGCCCCCCCCCCCCTCCCCCCCCCCTCCCCCCCCCCCAAAAAAAAAATAATAAGGAGGGCCCGGGAGGTTCTCCTCCCGGGAATTTAAAAGAAAAAATATGCTCCTTAAATGGTGCATTTTGAGTGGATAAATATATTTTTAGTGTATGTACTTTAACAATATTTTACCTTTGGAATTGTTGTAAGATGTGGCCACTCACCAACATTACAGATGAAGACAAAAATGATAAATATTTACAATGTCATGTTCCTGTGGTATGCGGTAGATGGAATTTTGTATTTATAAGGCAGTCGACATACAGCCACGCTGCAAAATAGAACACGTTGAATATTACCATCAAAAGACCAGCTAGAACCAACTATCTTTGATAGTAATTGTTTTTATCATAGTTGGAATTGAGCCACGAAATTACATTGATGGTTCGTGGTAATGTCCAATTGAGAAATTGAATGAATTAAAAAAATATAAGGTAAATTCTGCCGTTGGGGATAATTTTACATAATGAGGAATCTTTTGATAGGATTCTTTTACATTATTTTAACCATAAAAAAAACCCGAACCCCATGTTTTAAGCCATTTGTCTCTCTAAAAATTTACGAAATATATATGGATCCATCAATGAACTTTAATCATTGATAGCTGACAGGGGTAGGGACATTATTTTGATTCTCATGCAGTTTTGGTAGCCTAAAATCGGGTTTTGCATGCAGTACGATTCTCATGAAATACCGGTAATTTATTTAATATAATAGCAAAAAGGGCAGGGTCCACAAAACCACTAAGTAACCAAAAGGGTGCTAGGGGCGGGCAAAAAGGCAATTTGGGTCGGACAAAAAGGGCACTTTTGGGGAGGGCAAAAAGGCACCATGGGTTCCAAACTCCCCGACTCCCCCCCCCCCCCCCCCCACCCTCTGGATCCGGCTCTGCTGAGGGCTTTTCTACCCATAAAAACAATACAATATTTTTCATACCGGTATACTATTTACTCCTCGTAATTCAAGTTATTGAACCTATATCTTCACCGTCATCTGCCATCGAATTTATTTCCCCAAGTCCAATACAAGGACCTAAACCAGATTAGTCATTGTTCTCCTTCGAACCTAAGCCATGTATATAATATGTAAGGCGGATCAGTGGAACCAGGCTTTACTTTTTATTGACCCGGCCTGTGTACACGTTGTTATTGGAAAGGGCCCATAGTAGATCACTGAACGAATCTTATGTAGAAAGAAAAGGAGTCAATTTAAGAAGACTAGCCTACGGAAAGAAGTTGAAGGTCCCGCTTCCCAATAACGAGACTTTCAAAAAATCATATCTTTATAAAATGGCTACGTTGTGGAATAATCTACCTGACAATATACAAATCGTTCCATTTAAGGAGTTCAGATATTATTTAAAGCATGTTTATCACCAAGACTTTGATACATTTTTCAATGATACACCTACAAAATAAGAAGGGGAAAGGGAAAAACTTGGGGGAAAGTGGGTAATCATATTGTGATTATGAATTCTTAGCAAGAGTGCTACTTTAATCTGTAGTAGCAAATAGAAACTTGATAAAGTTGTCATCATCAAAGGTCTGTAAGTCCTGAGAATATAAAGACCGATATAACGGTATCTAACCCAACAAAATATTCATACTTTAATTTATACCGAATCAGGAATATGGAAAAACTGATTGAAACAGTCTTCACTGTAGTGTTTCCTCCTAATATCAAAGGAGTTTATTTTATTGTCTTAAAGATTTCTATTATATAGTTGATTGTTAACAGATCTAGCTGTCATGACTGTTAAGCTGTATATTACTGTAAGCTTACTGTAAATTGGTTAGCTGCTATTTGAATTTTGAAGAATGTATCCATATCTTCAGGTTAAAATTAGTACCCTTTGAAAATGTACATTGAAAATGTCAAGTCTCCCTAGTAGAAGGGTTTCTATATAAAATTCCTAAATTCTCTCATATTCGAAGAAGTATATCTTTGAATGGAGATTTATAATTGAATTGAGTCATGTTTTAATCAATGTAATTATAGTAAATCGAGCACTGTAAACTTTAATCACTCAATGTATTTACAGCAAATCGCTAATTGCGAAACTTCTCGAACTAACTTGTATTTTTCATTCACTCACTTGTACCACATTATAATATCATTGTTTTAAGGGACCCCGTGGAAGAACTCACTGTAACGCACTGCGACTCTGAGAGGGACCGTTTCCCCATTCGATAATACATTATATTGATGTACATGTCTATTGAATAAAAGTTGTTATATATATATTCACAGCTCCAAATCAAATACAATATTTAATTCTTTTAATCTGTCCCATATTTAGTGCACGGTAGAACCACTCTTTCAAATATCACTAAGTCACTTACTACTAGTAATTCCATTTGCTTACTTTACTTGAAGTGGGCCACAAATACAGTCCTCTAATGTAAATAAATACAAAAAACGTGTTTTCTCCCATCCATTGGATAAGACAGAAATTTCTGCCATGCGACACATGAAGGAATCCCCCCCTTTGTGTGTAGGAGAAATACATTCATATGATGCACCCATGTATCCTTAGTAACGGTTTAGCCACGCCCCGGCCCTTATACGTCAACAACTTGAATCAGTTGAATCTTATAAATACCTATATAGGTATCGAAATAGAAAGACATCTAAATTTTTAAAAAAAATCCTAGAAAAGATCAAACACTATAATAACATATCGGAGTCATTTAACAGATGGCTTATCATAACAAGTCATATTTTTTATTCATATAAAACCCCTCGTTTCGATTAAAGAATCCACATTTCATGGGAGATATGAGGCTTAAATGTATCACCGATTATCATTGGAATAGCGCACAAAATCGAACATTCTTTACTCTAGCAAAACGCGGTGTTTATTCCCAAATTTACTGCACCAGTGACGTGAACAAATGAGAAATAAAAATGAGTTGGGTTCATCGGTATGAGTCCCACAAAGTGTATGATCGTTAACTTAGTTAAAAAGATGTCGGGGTCGATGAATGTGATCTCCATCCCTATCCTGGGGCCTGAGATACCTTTATATTGTTTGCGGGTGTTGCATGAGATAGCGTTAACATAAGGATATACATATGGCGTGCTTTTGAGCACCTCCGATCCTTATCCTTCGACTGAGCCCCTCCACCAGAAAAACAGATCACATTAAAAAAAGGATCAGAATTAATCATAAATCCCCATTTATTAAGTGAAGAGACTGAGAGCCTATTTTATAATAACAGGGTTTGACTTGTTTATACATAGCCTACCGACATAATTATTAAACTTGTTTACAGGTTCTGTTTAATAGTTTCCCTCTATCTAGGAATATTTCTATTTGACTTGTTCTTTTAATTCATACCCACCAACTCATATATCTGGAGTAGCTGGCCTTGACCCCCAGATGTATTTATGAAATGAAAACTGATCTGAACTCCAGTCATGAGAATCGCCCAATAAGTGATTTAAGCTATTCATAATCGTCAAGAAATGAAATATTCCACAAAACAATGTCTAAAAACAATTTTATCATCGGACGTTCATACATACAGGCAGGTTGTTGTATTCTTAATCCTTTTATAGACAGAGAGCTGTGATACAAATGCCAGAGCACACTTGGCACAAAGATCAAAGAGCACACATCATGAAGGATTAAATAACAGATTCATGTTATCCCCACTTCACTCATTTGGAAACTACTGTCAGATGATCGAGTACGTAGCTGAAGAGTGGCACAAACAAGAAATATAAGCTTCGTGTAAACTATTTCTCATCGTTTTATTGATTAATATAAACGTGAATTGGAAAAATTAACTACATTCCCCCAGATAACTATTGATAGCCTTTTATCTCACATTGCAAACCTCATGCGTAATTCGAATGTTTGAGCATTAACATGAACGTTCAATTAACATATTCACCAATGTCACTTCTGCCGATACATCCATAGAGATACCGATGTTAAAATAATGATGGATCAAGGAATAAATGAACTTATCTGATTTGGTACCATTTTATCCAATCACCACTGATCAAAAGGTTTACGTAATTATTGTACTTAACCTGGGTTGGAGGGAAATAACGGCGTTGATGGTTTGCTCAATTCCAAGTAACTACACCTGGCGCCCCCTGTAGTGATGAGCTGCCAAACACTATTACAGAAAACGGTCCATCAACAACATATTTAGAAGATGGTGTGAATTGTGAACCAAAGAATCACCGACAATGTTCACTTGTGTTGACCCCTGCTTTAATGATATTCAACTCAATGGACATTAAAATACTCAATGGATCATCTTACTATCAATGCTTTCACTTCTACTAATATATGCACTATAATACACAAAGCTAAATCATATATTTCAGCTCATATCAAAACCTGTGTAGTATTGCTTCAGATCATTCACTCGGACTAGCTTCCTTCCTCTTCCGTACCAGCAATGATAGCTAATGATCGCGACACAACATAATTCAATGCATAAAGAATACTACGTCTCGGGTATACGGTCGCCTATAGATGCCAAGAGGTAAGCCATGAGACATGGAAGATGCACAAATATTTAATAACAGACGTAGCATATACTAAATGATCAACCATATTATATAGGTTACAACAGTAGTGTTTAAAAAGAAAAGGTATGCACGAAAAATGTATATTTTTACACTTTGATACCTTTGGTAGGCCTATGGTATATAAAACCCCTTTTATCTTCAGATATATTATGGTCACATGAGATAGATCAAACTAAAATACCAGCTCCCCCACGCCGATACGTATAAGGTGCCACATAAAATTGTCATTCATGAACGGAAGAGTCCACTTTAAAATCTGTGAATGAATATGAACATACGTTACCTCGATGATGTGTCAAATCTTAACTTCAAAATATAATATTATATCATAAGAACAAAATCCAATGATTAGAAATGGAAAGATCCAGACATAATAAACTAAGAAGTTCCCAGAGCATACAATTGTAGTTTGACGAAAGGTATAGCAATATATATATTCTCCTCACTGTCATATCATGATTTTTCTTGCAGCTATCAAGGTGATGCAACATTTTTTCACAAAGCCACCTAAATACTGATTATATCCTGAAATGATTACTCTAAAGAATATAATGCCTTTGCGGCGCAACATTACATGTTATGAAATGAAAATAAATATTGATATTTACATGATAAAAACCTCCCATGAGTCGTCCAAAGGGTCTTTTCAACACGGGCAAATTCCGGCCTGCGCCAGATTGACGGCATGTTACAGATAGGTTTCAAATTGTCAAAGCAGTTTACATGAGGGATTTTCTCTGTATTGGACTGGAAATCACCGATTTTGAAAGGCTTAGATTAGTTCCATAATAGCGAAGGAGAATTTCATTTTTTTATGAATTCATACAAACTGGAGCTAGTTCTCCCAATTTACAAATTCCATGAATAACAATGTCAGATCTGTTAGTTTACTGGTCAGTTATTGCCAACTCCATAGCGTTTGATACATTGTACATAAAGATATCTCAATACACGCGATTGTGGCAGAATAGTTTTATATCCTCATGCGCTACCATTATACATCTTGCATGCATCTCACACATCGCATCATATGCGATTGAACTATGACAGAAAAGAAATAAAATACACGGGATTGGAAAGGCGCATCTCGCTTCTAATTATGGCAAGGCTTTGTTAAAGAAAGTAATTAAATTTACTATACAGCTTTTGCTAATAACCACGCATAAGCCTTTCCCCACCGATTGTATCTCTACGTTGGCATTGTTAAAGCTCACTTAACATGAACCTATACAAAGGTGTCTTCTCGAAGGACGGTTCTTCAACTTTTTTTATACATTCATCGATCATTTTTGGCTGTAAGATGTGACTACCACGCAGGACGATTTGAATAAGATAATTTAAGTATGACGTAATCTAAATTTACAAGTAAATGACAACTGTAAATTTTGAAGCTTTCGCAGTCAGATTCAAAGCATTCATAGCATACATTTATACTGGATGAATGCAATCCTCGAGATGGTGCAAGATAAGCACGGCAGACATCGGTAAATGTCCGCCGAGCGTTTTCTAGTACCCGAGTGAGAAATTCAATGTCACAAAATTCTTATTTAAAAGTTTATTAGTCCTGCTCACTAAAACTTCATACATAAAACATGCCCAATGCTTCAAGAGGTTGCTTTATACATTACAGGGAGGACTGGAGATTCAAACATCTCGTGAGGACTTCAGACGTCAATAGTTTCTTTCTTCATTTTACAAGCATGTCAATAAATAATTATTATGCCCAACGATGAGCC